>LS928715.1:96679-125480 GCA_900490955.1 Micoletzkya japonica | reverse complement strand
TTTATCGGGATTTCTAAGATAAAAGCCGTTTTAACCGGTTTAAAGTTGTCTAATCATCACCAAACTTGATACACAAGTAGATCTCGTCCTGAGAATTCCAAAAATTCCAACCAGAACTCTGTACGACCTTTCCCAGCCGAGATATGGCCTTGTTTCAAGTGTTTCAAACACGGCCCACAATTTACTAGCTTGACGGTAAGTAAGCTGACTGAAACATACATGCCCCGGAAGATCTTGCAGATTGGTCAGAGCCAATTGTAGCCCATTCTGCAGGGAAAAGTCTCCCACACACCCCGTTTCAGCCAGACCTGACATGGCCTCACGAAGCTGCCGAATGTTTCCTGCAACGAATGACTACCGTGCAACGAATGACTACCGTACCTCCGGGTTACGGTAACTCTTACCCGTCAGTGAAACGAGTCTCTCCGCCTTACGATCCTTGCACAGAATAAGGCCTACTTGAGCAATTGGATTCTGTTCGAAAAACTTGTCGAGGAAGCCATCGAGAGCCTTAACAATATGACCCTTACATCTTTTTACTTTCCTTTTTTTAAATGTTTGCTTTCAGGGCCTCAAAATTGGTAGGATAGAAGTAGTTTAAGAATACTCTGCTCTTTACAACATATATGCTCTGCGGCACAGCCGGACAACCCTACCGGTCGCTTGGAATGGACTTTTGACTTGACAATTTGCCAAATTTCAAATTTAGAGCAAAAATAAGCCAAAAATGCTACAGTATCCAGCAAAATTTGTTGTTCGTTCAAGACAATAATCGGACCTGCCCTATTGTTTCTGTCCGGCTGTGTGTGGTCCCTACTTTAGCAAATAAGGTAAGAGCTTTACCAATAAAATAAGGGCGCTAACAATAAGTAACCGGGTAAGATGGAAACATACAAGAAGAGCGACTCGAAGCTTCGTTGGAGGAATAGCATTGCTGGCCATGAAGCGGGAGCAGTCCAGCACTACGTACACGTGACGCATCTAACAAGAAAGATCACGCTTTTAGCTGTCATAATAATGCCTTTCTACTTGGAACGTCCAATCAAAACTTCTTTTCAAAAGTGTGTAACCACTTACAATTCCCAGCCGCACTTTGGCTGGTTTCTCAGTTGCCCGTTGCTTCTTCCTCGCTTCGGCGATGAGTTTCCCGATAGCCTTCTCCACCGATCCGCCTTCATCCTCTTCCAAAACTTCGCGGATGTTCAGACCTCAATGGCAATGTAATAGACAAACTTCGGCAAAGCTTCCCTCCCACGAAGACTTAGTCACCCTATGAATCTAGACTATGCAAGAGGAGGAAATAACAATAAATAAATACATACCATCGGCATAGCCGGCTTCCCAAGTGTACCCCTTCTGGTCGTCATCATCACCGTGATTGTGGCTCATCCTCACCCGTGAACCAATAAATTGAAGGATACGCTTACTATTACACACGAAAACTTCAAAACTAATTTCAGAATGAATTCAAAAATAAGACTTGAATTCCCGGGCCCGGTGGTGCAAATTCACAAGAGAGCGGGCGATTGCAATTCTTTTCTATTCTCCGGCTCCGGCTTGAAACATACCGTAATCAATTGAATTTTGGAGCACTACTATTAAAGAGATCAGTTATTCACTGGAGAGTGTATTTATTAATATTGCAGCAACAGCTTAATAGCTCTTTTACAGCTTAGGATGAAGTCTCATCGATCGTTGCCCCTCTAAGGCAATAAAACAGGAATTCGTTTGATGCACTGTGAAAATGTCATAGCAAAAGAAGAAATAAAGAAAATAATTTATTAGTTGGGTATACGCGTGATCGTAGCACTGTACAACAAGTATGGTAAAGCACAATAATGGAGGATCAAAGTCTTAAGATCAAGTAATAAGCCCGTTTTAATTGCCGATCATCCCATCGGCTTCATCGTCAGGTCCAAGTGGTTCGAGTATAGCAGGCGGTTCGGGGGAATGAGAGGGCGAGGGTTCCGTCGAGAACGACTCCACCTCTTCCTTCATCTCCTCCTTGTCTTCCACTTTCTCGTCCTCTTTCTTCTCTACAGTAATCTCGATTCGTCGTTCATTCGGTCGCGGTCTCGCACCGATTTCGAGAAGACCCTGAACATTATGGTAATTAGCCTGCCCATTGGTTGAAAATACGAAAAGCCAAAAAAATATGTTATATATACGCCTACCTTGTCATTGATCTTGGAGTATACGGTAGAGAGATCGAGGGAATCATCGAGTGTAAATGAACGAGTGAAAGAGGAGGAGAAGGAAGACGAAGAATTAGCAGACGATTGAGTCCCTTCCACAACTACTTTGCGACCAACCAGCGACACCTGTAAAATATTCCCTTTTTCTATCAAATAGCTTCTTCGATTAGGTAAATTAATTGTATGCTACGGTATGAAAGTTCAAATAATTACCTTGAGATCCTCAGGCTTGAAGTTTCCGATGTGCATTGTGATAGTCATCGGGTCGGTTTTAGAAGAGGGTTGGGCGGTCGAGGATGGGACGGGCTTATGGGTAGAGTGCTGAGGGCATGGCTGGGACTTCGACGGGGCTGATCTGAAGGGGTACGGTAGATGGGAATAGGGTACGGTGGACTATGGGGTACGGTAATGCAACGAACCTCTTTGGTGGTAGATCGTAGAGAACGATGAGAGGCTCCTCTTGGTAGAGGGCATAGGGAGAATCGAAGAGAGAGAAGACCATCGTGAGAGAGTTTGGAGTGAGAGTTGAGAGGGAACTGGGGATGGGATGGGGGAACTAGAAGGGACTATACGCTGCGAGGAACGAAAGGACTCGAAGACTCGCGAAGCTTCCATTCCTCTTCCTCTCTACATATTCTCTCCTCGCTCGCTCTCTGCACCCTCCCTTCCTGCACACTCTCTCGCTCACTCTCACCGTCTCATCCCTCTCCTCCCCTCCCCTTTCTCATCTTCTCGAACCGTCTGCTCTCTATTGTCATCCAACGCTCTCTCACTCTTCCCGAATCTTCGCGTTCCTTTCCTTTCCTGCTCAACGTGGGTCAATCCTTATGAAACTTCATTCATTCATACCAAGACAGTATGAGAGAGATAAAGATGACCTATACAATGCAAAATGAGCGAAACAACGGAAATAGTGTGACCCGTAGGAAATTAGAGAATTGTCTAAAACATTTCTCGATCTGTCCCAATTCACAAAGACGAAATATATAAATAAGTATGAGAGAACTAAAAGAGAGAAGGCATACCCAATTACTAATCTCAAAGCAAGTCGAATATTATCTAGATTTATATTATCTAGCTTTAGAAATAAAATTATGTGAAAATCTAACAAGTAGACGAAATGGCAACGACGAGGTATAAAAGAGTGAGATCAAAGATCAAAGATCAACGATCAAAGACTACTGATGATGTGAAATGGAGAAACGGGAGTGGCAGAATCGACAGGAGTGCATGTCGAGAGAAGACATGGAAGTGGAGCGAGAAGGGCCGTTCTCGGCCGGTTGGTCTATGTACCTACAATACTCACTTATTATTGGCGAGAAAGATCAATCCGCCTGTCTACTGTGTTTAGCAGTAAGTTGGAATCTGACAAACATTATGTATTCAATACATTTGGAATGGATTAATTTTTACGATAGGGAATACTCTTTATCCCCTATCGTAAAAATTAATCCATTCCAAATGTATTGAATACATAATGACCTACCGTATCCACCGAATATCCGACGGAATGAAGGGGATAATGTGCTTGGATATGTAGAGGTTATCGATGATGAAGGCCTCCTGAAGATACTGAAAGGTTATGCTTAGCCTCGCACGTCACATAAGCAGAAGCGGGGTGTACAATACACGGGGATCACTCCGATCTCCACTCACCTTACTCCCTGACTTGGCACGCTTCTGCATGAGATTCGCGTACAACTCAGAGACGAGAACTACCTGAATGTAAGACTTTCACTACAGTATGCTGAATGCTGCTGCTAAACAAATAATGTGATCCAGGGATCCATTGTACTAAATTGTACAAAAGGCTTCTCTGCTAAACTGACTTTTCCTCCAACTACTGCTAGAGCTGATCTCGCATCCTGAATCTTCCTTCCGAAATAGTGAATCTTCCGGATATACTGAATGCCCACGAGATCGATACACATCGTAGTGATGGCGAGTCCTGAACGGCATCTTTGGCTACTGTAGCTTGAAGAGGAACTACCGAGAATGATGTACAGTAGAATGATGTACATGTACTCGTCTCGTCTCGGCATCAAATCTCCAAATCCCACCTGAACACCATAATCAATACTGAGGCTGTTGGATTTTTCTAAGGCATTATCAGGTCGGAACATCTCCGCGTTACTTATAGCGAACGTGAAACCTATGTGATACTCAAAGCAGCAGTTCTTCCGAATATCCGACAAAATGAGTCCTACCGTGGTCATAGTGATGAAGCTCCAATAGAAGGAAGTGAAGAAAGACCAAGGTTCCAATCTACTCATGAGTACTCCTCCCAAGGCTGTGTAAGCTACGAGAATGAACAGAACGAGAAGGGCGGGAATTCTGAACCAATGCGGTCTCGACGCGATTGCCCGGACTACGGTAACCTTTGCTCTTCCACGATCTGCATGTTGTGGTTGATGCCTGCACTCTGACAGTGAACGCACACGTGTTCCCGACTGGAATTACGGGATTATTGTAGCCCGGATCGACTGTTACTGTCTATATCGAGTACTTGATTCACAGAACGACATCACGAAATGTGTATATCATTTTCCTTACCGTTCCCTCTTATGCCTTCGTCGCTGACAGAGAAAGTGCTTCAGTTTGAGATAGTTACCGTACATCCAAACGAGATGTTCCGATAGGAATTTGCCTGAATCACAGTGTTCTGCGGCTATGCAAAACCTTTGGAAAGCGAAAAATCATTCCGACATTTACTAATATGGTAGATCGGTGTGCCGCGCACCACGAATAAATAATTAGGAATGGGAAAGGAAGGGCATCATGATAGACACTAAAGCTAACATAAATCCGAATCCTTGGGCCTTGGGGAACTCAAAAAAGACGATGTCCTAGTCATTTTCGCTTTCCAAAGATCTAGAATATTGTGGATTCAGACACATTGAGAAGAGGAGGTCTCATTCTATTATTTGCACTCGATCGATTCCATCGACTCGAAAGCAGTGCTTTCTTACTCGGAAGGACTCGTCTACCGGCTGACTAACCCAGATCTGCGATAGTAACCAGAGTGAGGGGAATCCCGAAAAGAGAGAAGAGAATACACGTGACTCGTCCGAGATTCGTGACAGGTACCGGATTACCGTACCCTTAATCTTCGTTTTGAGACCAAAAGGAGGGTTTCAATGTACCTATCGTCGTAACTACTGTAACCGCAAAGAATATAGACGTTGAGAAGGACCAGATTTCGTGTGTGACATTCTTTTTAACCTGCAGAGCGTAACATCATAGCGAGAGGCTCATAAAGCGGAATGATATTAGAGAAGTAACGAGACGGAGTAACCAAACCTCGTTGCTAGTCAGAAAGTACTTCTCGAATGCTACGAACAACGAATCACTCATATTATGAAAGTGACCCGTCGCCACATCCGTTAGCGCTTCTCTTCTGTAAAGGAGGATTACGGTAGGTTACGGTAAGTGGGGTACTCACGAAGTGGTCTGTGCAGCGAGTGCGACTAGCCGGTCGACGAATACCTCCTGCTTCTTGTAGATCTCATCCAACTGCAATCACAGGCTATACACTAAACTAACATTCCCTAGCCAGCCATTGAATACAAATGTAGATCAATAATGTCCGCAAGTCAATGAAGTTACATTCATAAGACTAATTGACCTAGACATACTAGATACTCTTATTCGTGTTAATAACCTGTTTCCGTTTGCTGTCCAATTCATGCGGTCTCTCGACGGAATAGAATATACTCGCTCCGATGAGAGTGTACGCACACGTGAGAAGAACCAATCCGACGTGGGGAAGGATCAGTTTGGCATACTGAGTAGGAAAAAAGAAACATGAGTATGAGACTTCATTTTATATTAGGACTGAAACATAACTGAAGATGTGAGGGTACGGGTTTTCCGTGCTTAGTAGTATTGTCGTCTGCCATGCGATTGCGTGAGAAACTGTGGAAGGGTAGCCTCTTTTTTGTCAGATATACAACTCGTCGCGTTGCTCACCATAAGCCAGTTGTCAGTCTTCTTAGACTTCTAATGTCCTCGCAGTCATAAAAGCGCACTTAACCTCGTGTCTTACAACACAGACCCCCTTCCACTCGGACAACGCATCTAACTATTTGCTGATCTATGACCATTTCAAATCTCATACAAACCTGGTTGGAAAATGTTTCAAGTGTTGGATAAAAGCTTCCGCAGTTTTGGTAGTATAGTTTGCTTTCAATGTTCTTTTCTTATGCTAGTTGTACACAGGAGATAAAAAGAGATGACAGTACCTTCTTGACTCCCTTCATCTCCTCGTCCTCTTCTTCATCCTTCATGTCATCACTCGTTGGATCATCGTCGTTACTCTAAGAGATGTGAATATGCCCAATACCCTCAGTGTACGCCAATCATCAAAGCATGGCAAAGAAGCAAAGCCTCCCCTAGCCAGTTTCCCTTGTTGTCTTCATCTCTCGTCAGCCCTTATTCTAGTCCCAACATAGTCCCTCTCAAATGCAATCTGAGCCTCTGTTTCAGATAACGAATTGCGAGAAGAGAATGCACCTGTTTTGCATGTATCTATCCACTCTATCCCCTCTACCGATGTCTTACTTTACCGTTCATTCGATACTTCCCTCTTCTTTCTAATTCATCCTCAAACGTGCAACTAAATACACTGCAGTACATGATAACACAATCACACAAGCCGTGCATGCTGTAGGTGTACTGTAGAAGTACGATAAAAGGACAGTTAGACATTCCCCTTCCCGTTCCACAAATGATGGATTAGTTAGCAAAGGGTCAAATATGCATTGCATACTGATAAATGAGTCTTGCAGAACGGGAAAATGAAGGTGGAGAGTAATGATAAGGATGGATAAGTCATGCCTTGCTGGTGTCTCCCATCAACTCTTGAGTATCCATCCACTCCGTCGGTCCACGTGATGTTGAAGGGTCGAAGAAGCCTTCCTGGAGGAAGAGGGGATACAACATTGAGAAGGGGCATAGGGAAGACGGACTAGCATGGTGTTAAGAGGGTGGGGATTAGAGTTCTGCATGAGAGTTCTTTTTATGCCTACCTATGTTTCACATATCATTCATAACCGCGACGCGTATCGTCACCAAAAGCAATGAAACGTAATGATTAAAAGAACTCGCATGCACATCTCTAGTGGGGATCAGGGGAATGAATGAGTGGTAGTGGTAGAATCGCGACTGACCTTTCAGGGGGATTTATAGCCAAAGACCTTATATAGATGGCGAAACATATTCATCGAAACAAATCGTAAGTTCTACTTGTGGGATGTGTGGGGGTGAAGTGAACAGTGAGGTATTGGTGGGGAATCTAATTGATTGTAGAAACTCGATAATTGCTTATGAACAGGCATTAGATATATTATATAAGCAACTCGAGCTACTGTTGGGGATACACAAACCTTGTGTACACGTAGAGGAATATCTGGAGGCATGATGGGGAGGAAGAGACAATGTGGGGGGAGAGAGAGGGAAGAGGGAGCAGGTGGGAGGGAATGGGATGGTGAAGCTATGGAATGAGATTGAGAGGTGGTCCAGATGAGGGATAAGAAGGAACGGGAGATATGAGTGATGGGAAGAGATATTGAGATGGGATATTGAAAGGGGAAGGGTAGGGGGAAGGAGCGAAGGGACTGTTTACTCCCTTATTAGGAATGGGTAAACTGAGAGGGGAGGGGGACGGAATAGGGTAGTGAATGGAGTAGGAGAGGGTAGGGGGGTAGCCGAATAGGGGAGTATGAGAGAAGTGTTGAAGTCTGAGACAAGCGTCCCCTGAGGCGATGGAAGTGGTGAAAGGGATGCAAAGCGAGAAGAAGACAAGAAGAACAATTACTCACTGGGACGGAGGGGAGAGAGACTATTATGACTACTATGATAGGGGTGTGAGAAGTGGAGGGCGAGGGGAGGGGAATCAAGCTTTCCCCAGACAGAGTCACACTCATGCAGCATGGACTAGCGTTATTTGGAGTTGAGCTATTCGGAAATATAAGTATGGATGCTGAAACATATTTGAACACCGAAAATTTGCGTGCTTTTCGCTCAAAGGAGTAGACGATAGCATGCAGAATCAATCAAAGCAAATATATTGGAAAGGAAAGGGGAACAATATTATGTTGGAGAGAGACATAGAAGGGGCAAGGAAATGGAAGGAAGTAGTGGAGAATGGGACTGGAAGTGACACCTTCGGTGACCTTCTGCAGGGGAAATACTAACAGTTCCCTCAGGGGTCGTCTTTAGAATTCGTCGGTTTAATGACTAAGAATGTTTAAGTAGTGAGAAATATTGATGGAAATGGAAGGTCTCTAGAGCTTTTATTTGCACTGAATTACTCATCTGACTCTTCGTTTGTGTGTGAAAGACCACTACGACAAGCGATCGGTTGTCACTTGAGTAGATAGAGGTTTCCCTCTACTTCTCCCCTGCATATTCAGTCTTCTCACCCTCCTGGTCCTTCTATTGAACGACGATGGAATCTCTCCCAAGTGATCGTCCATCTCACGACGTTCCAGTTCCTAAATCAACAATCTTAACAATTCAGAGCACTTTCTATTTGTAGAGACTTAGATATGTCCACCTATAGTGAGTAAATGAGTTTCATTCGATTCTCTATGGTACATTGTGCCCCATCCCCTATCCCTCCCTACAGTACTCCCATCCAACAGTACTTCCTCCCTACAGTAGATACTCCCATCCTACAGTCCTCACCTCCTCATCGTAATCCTCATCTCTCAACAGAGTTCCTTCATACGCAGCCCCTCCTTCCCTTCGAATTCGTGGACTTCTTCCCTCTCCTTGGTAAGATCCTGCATTATTTGTTCTCAGTCATGTCTTTCCGGATCATGAAATACTGAAACGTTTCTGCCTCATGTTCTGCATATAATCGTAAATATTAGTGAAGAGACAGTATCCCTTGCAGTACCCGTAATCACCCTTTACCCATGTTCCCTCTCAGCCTCCGCTTCCCCTTTCGCTTCTCTCGCCCCAAGTGCTTTAATCATTCCCCAAGGGCTCTTTTCGGCCATTATGCTCGCTTTAGTTGAAAGTATTCGTAACAGAGAGGGAAGGGAGTCAAAGGGAGAAGGCGAGTCAAGTTGGTGGGTGCTTTCAAGTTTCATGTCTTTGCTGGAGCACTCGAAACAGAGAAATGGAGAGAGATCGAGAGAGGGCTACGGTATGAAACTCCCAGAAATATTTGGATTTTGAAACTAAGCTTTTCAGGCCGAAACTTTTCTACACTGCAGCTCGCAAAAGTTGGAAAATTATAGTTTACAGGACTCCATCAAAAAAGTCCACTTTTACATAGAACGTGTGAAACGTATGCAGAATGGCCAACATCAAACTCCGTCAAGTCCTTACCATTGATCCGTGAATGATTGGGAGTGCCCTCAAGCGAAGGATCGGAGTCTACTCGTTGGTATCCCGATCGAGAGTGAGACAACGTCATCGTATCCTCGTCGTCCGATGCATCTAAAAGGTGGATGAATACTCAGATGGATGGTCAGATGGATCCCCGGATGGATCCCCATTCGTATACTAAACACAACTGGGACGGAGCATAATACGGAAGATGATATGGAAAGGATAAATGGAAAGGATAAATAAGACGATATGGAAAGGAAATAAATGGAAAGGTCAGAATGAGAAAAAGAATGAAAACAATCGTTGTTAGATATACGAGAACTGTCAACAAACGGCTTCTTTGATGTGTAGATAGTGTACTTTTGGAGAAGAAATAGGGAAACAACGGAGAAGGACGGGAATATGAAGAAAGAAGATGAATTGAGATGTGAAAGGGAGAGGTTCGTAGCAACTTGAGATGGTATTCATAAGAGTAGAATGAGAGAGTAGAGATACATACTTGGAGTGGAATCAGTGTGAGTAGGGTAAATGAAATGAGATACGGAAAGAGAGGTTGGATTAGGTAGAAGTTACTTGAGAACGGTGGGATTCAAAGTGTACTTGACTCTCTTCCTATTAGTGGTTGGCTTCAACCTATCAGGCATGGAGAAGTAAAAAACGAACATTTTGTTGTTGTGAGTGGTTCCTCTAAAAATAGAGGAGTCTCAGAAGCACAAGACTAGTCTCGAAGGGATCAATGGCTCTCTTGAAACTCTTCACACACAGTCTTCGTTTACTCTCCATCTTCTGAAACATATTCAGAAAGGTAAAACGTTTATATATATTAGATAAAGCGCCATATAAAATTATTGCTTCCAGATCGAACAATGTAGCAAGTAAAGGGTGAAGCAATACTGTATTTTCTTACACAACAATTATTAGAGCTACTTAATTGTTCAATATTCACTGCTAATAAGAATATTACTCTCCCCTTGTTTTCTTCCCCTATTGACCTCTCCTTTCTTCTTCCCTTCTCCTTTTCAGACAGACAGATTTTCCCGGATTATCGCGCGTTGCGAACTTTGAAGATGGCACGTCCCCCCCTCTCCTGTCCCTCTCAACCGTCTCTCTCCTCGTAACTCTCTCTATCCTCTCCCTCACTCCCTCTTCCAACCTCTTGAATCGGGTTCAGTCTAAATACGAGTGACACGTCGTCTCAAAAGTGTCAGTGCACCCCCTAGCTCTTTCCCTCCCTCTCTCCCACCCCTCCCCCTCCCCATTCCCTTCCAAGCCTCCACTCCCTCTTTTCCCTCTCAACTTGTTCATATAGAGTCGATTGAGTGATGGGTTCACTTCATATTCCAAAAGAGTCTCTTTTCTCTTCTTTTCTCTCTCCTCAACAGCCAATGAAATATGATGAATTTCTCTAACGCAGTTTGGGAATGAAAAACAAAAAGAAGAGAGAGAGGAGAGATGAAGATGGAGAGAGAGGACCGTACCAGACTCTCTAGGGGAATTCACTCCACTTCTCTACTTTACAAGTGTCTATATCTGTCTCGCTATGTTTCAACAGGTAGTACATATAGGATTACAATACTCGATATGATTGTTAGTAAGTGAGTCATCTTCTCAAAAGGATAAAGTCTTTTTCCTTCTTTATTTCCCTTTTATTCCTCCCTTCTTCTCTAGTATAGTTGGCCCTTTGCTACTCCAACTTTTGTGTGAGTGAGGAAATTAGAATTGGCAAAGAATTGGGGTTTGCAAGAGGAATGTTGGAAGGGAGAAGGGAAAGGGCCGAAGAGGGCATTTTACATTCCATTCCCCAACTACCTAAGCAACAGATTTCACTCGAAAATTATATAATGGTGTTGTAGATATATTTAGGCCTGACAATCAGTTGTCCCTGTGTAGAGTTGTATTGAGGAATGAGGGGGAGAAGAGAAGAAGAGACGTCTGTTAGAGGAGACACCAATGCTAACTATGTGATGGCTCCGTTAGGAGGGGGAGATGAGAAGTACTGAGAGAGAGGTAGAGAACGGAGGGAGAGAGGAGAGGGAGAGAATTAGAGAGAGAGGTTGGGAGGGAGGGCTGGGTAACGAAGCTGAAGGTGGATGCATTGTGTAGAGGAGAGGCCAAAGAGTACTCTTTAGAGAGAACACAGTTGGGAGAGATTGTGCTATGGATATAGAGAATTAAGGAAGTATTAGGCGAAGCAATTATGAACGGGTATAAATAGGAGAAATTAAACATACCCCTACCGTGAATATGAACACGAGTAGATCTCGTTGGTCCAACCGCCTATTTAGATCAATGTGAAGGGTCCCTCATAATAACTTTGACAACCCTAATAGATGTACTGCTAGAAATGAACTTGTAGAAGTTCGGAAAGGAACAACTTTGAGGAAAGAATGGAGAAGTAGGAAAAGTGAATGAAGAGGAGGAAGTCAGAGGGGAAGAGAACAAGGGGACAAGGCTAATCTGAGACGAAGGAATAAAGAGGATAAGGAGGGGACAAGGAACAGCGATTATGATCGGAAGGGGACGAATAATTAAAGATTGACTTTGTGATGTGCGAGAACTAGGAACTGGCTCAAATATCTTGAAAAGGGAACAGTCAAAGGAAGCCACATCATTGCCCAATCTAGTTGCAGGTTCTGTTTCGAATAAAGCATACCCCTAAACTGAGATTGATAGTTGTAGCACAGGGGGAAATACAAATAAATAGTAAAGTACCTATGAAGAGTTGCGAATATCGCGCGATAGAGAGAATGGAGGGAGAAGAAGAGCGAAGAGAGAGAAAGAGAAGTGGAGATTCCCCTCTCTTCAACCTCTGCGAAGATAGGTCCCTTGAGGGCTCGACTACGAAATCGAAAGAGAAGCTAGGGGAGGTGAAGAGAGGGTAGCTAGGGTGAGGGTAGGCTGATAAGGGAGAACGGTAAAGGGGGAGATAAGTACTTGTAGATGGGGAAAGGGTTGAGGGGAAAGGGTAGGGCTCATAGGTCATTCAGAAACGGAGAAACTCTCTCATAAATAGTCTTTTGAAGATTAGGCAGTGGAGGAAAAAGCAATGGGGAAAGTGAGAGAAACGAGAAGAAGTTGAAACAGAAGAAAGGAAGAGGGCAAAAAGAGGAGAAGGGCAGGAAAACATGAGAAAGTAGACTGTACTGAGTGTGAAGAGGGGGAGAAGTTAGGGGAGGGGAGGTAGGGGAGGAAGAGGGAATAGGAATGATGAGAAGGGCAAAGAGGGAAGAAGAACTATAATGGATGGGGCTCCCCGGGTCTTGAGAGAGAGACTCAAACTCTCCAAGGAATCGAAAAACGAAGCAAAAAAGCACCTGAGAGGTATCTAGATGTCTATCGGAAGAATTATCATATTGACAACATGTGTGGATGACTGGTATAAACCCTATGTAGATGAGGAGAAGTCTGGCGATAAAGCTAGTATAAGGGGGGAGGGATCCTTGGAAGGAAAGAGACAAGTCAAAGGAGGGAGGAGACCCATTTGTCAGTTGCCACTTAGTGTCTTCTACCACACTAAAGTTGTCTCCCGCCGGGTACTCTCTCATATCAACCACATACTCTTTTTCTTTCCATACAATTCGTGGTCTGCAGTCAGTTATGCTTTAAGTTACGCATGAAGCAAAGAGTTAGACTATGTATGTGTGAACGAAACATACTCGACATCCAGCTCACTTTCTATGAGATTCGCCATTTAAAAGAATAGAAGATTTTGCTACTATTCCGCAGTCGATGCCAGAACTGAATAAGAGTGACTTCGATCAAACTAACCAATGCTAGGAAGGCTTTCGGTTATGACTATCGCGTTGCTCTCCATTATGATGGGCACGAAAAGGGCTGTTTTGGAGGGAGGCTTGACTCGGACTGAAAATAGGGAACGGAAGGGAGTGAACAACATGTGAATAAAGCATTCATTACACTCAGCGAAATTTCACCACCATACCGCACCTAGTGAATCATTCACCACACAAATTTCACCAGCCCGCTGGTGAATGGCTCACAATTCACCAGCGGGCTGGTGAAATTTGTGTGGTGAATGATTCGCTAGTTGCGGTATTGTGATGGAATTTCGCTGAGTGTACTCACATTTTCTTTGAAGCACTTAATCTAACCGTTCTGCGTTTATATATTGCTTGTGAAATATATTTTAGCTATTGATAAAATGAAGTGTCATCTCACCCTTCGACTTCTCTTTCGCCTTGCAACCGTGAAAGGCGTAACTTGGAGGGGCGAGCATATTGTGGAGATGGATGGGGGATTGGAATATAGAGGGAAGTTGAATAGGGGGATAGGTACAAGAGGGGACTGAAGTGAGCAATGCAATAGCTCCCCTTCCCTCCTTTCCCTTTTATGGTCCTCCCTCCAGACCCTCATTTAGAAGACCCTCCACTGATCACACAAGTCTCCTCCCTTCTATTCCCTCTCTCTATTACCTCTCCCTCTCGCAATTCCCTCCCCCCTCCCATTCGGAAGTGCGAAGTGAATGTGCCCTTCAAGTCATTACAGTGACAGTTGAACAACAAAGACTTGAACAACACAATTCATGACAATACTGAAGAAGGAACTGCAGTCGAAATAGGAAGAGGAGGTCATACGTCATTCTTGCTTTATTACAGTTTAATAATGCTCAATGAATTAACGAGAATTCGATGGATAAAGATATGAAATACAGATTTGGAACACGTCAATCAATAGATATCTCATACAAATATTGAGCGTTTACGACCCGAAAGGTAACAATTACATTGAATCTATTTTCTATTTCTACGCTTGCTTTGATGTAGCTAAAACGGGTACTGTACTCATGGGTACTGGAGGCTTCATTGGGGTTACGGTTGTCTGAGTAGGGGTTACGGTAGTGGATACGGTAGAGGTTACTGTAGTTGATGTTGTGATAGTAGTGGAGGTAGTGGTGGTGGTGGGTGGAGTCTTCTCGAGGAAGAGATGCTGGTGGAATGAAGAGAGGACGACGTCACAGAAGAGGGTTCGCTTCGATAGATCAGTGAGGGGAGATATGTTGAGAGGGAAGAGAGCGACGGACGAGTCTCTGTATTGGGAAGACCACGAATCATCGGCCAGCGACTGGTAGTCGTCGTGTCTGAAATGAGGGAGAATTGACGAGAAAACGGGGGACAGGAATATTCATATCAAGCGCTCTAGACCTATTATTGACGAAACGTTTCCTTCAATTAACCCATTGCTAATTTGCTCGACTCTCTCTATACCGCTTCGCTATCGCGCAGGAAATATATAGGAATAAGACAACTGTCGGAGCAATTTGTTAATTCATAAAATTATATTTTGAAGAGATGGTAAAACATAAAAAAGACAGCCTCAGATCAATAATAAAAGCTGTACCGTTCATTGGGAAGAATATCGATCATCTTACTCATGACTATTTCATGAACGATATTGGCCTCGAATGCTATCTCAATTATCTCACATCAGTATCTTCTATGGCAATGCAGAATACCTGAGTAAACGTTCGAATAAATGTCATATTCTCAGCAGGAATATACACCCAATCAGCTTTGACCCATCTCTCTTTCTGGAATGAACTCAAATAATATCAACCCATCATTTCAAATCAACAAGATCGCTTACAATCAAGAGGTAATCATAAATATTCTTCGGAGTCTTCCCTCCAATACTGATATTTGTAGTATTCAACTGAATTAATCGTTCAGCTCCTCCACTCTTATTCCTACTTCATACCACTTTATTGCAAGTCTCGATCATCTTGACTACTTCTGCTTCTCCCGTCTTACCCTTTATCAATTCCACAATCTTATCCAATGCTTTATCTCCATTTTCAGAGGGCCACCTGATAGTTATTCACACTGAATAACACTGTATCGTAATAATCCTTACCATTTCTCTCTTCCATCAACTGATTTTCCAGCATGCGTAATGTTGAGATTGAGAGTATGCCATAAATTAGTTATAGTCTTGTCAGAGAAGATGAAAAACCCTTGATCACGAACTATTAATGAGTAATATAATGAGCGTACCCTTCACATTCTGCAGCCGTAACTCATCAATCTTCGCAAGACAATAATACCGCCGACTTCCCTCTTTCAGTTCATCCTTCGATACATGGACGTAGATGATCGGTTTGCGAAGAGGGGGAAACCGTTCTGAATCCGTTGGTTATTCCCCTTGTCTGAATGGCATCCCACTGTCTTCCCCCGCCATTCCATCGGTCTTCTCTCCCATCCAATCACTTTCATCCTTCTGAACGGAGTAGTCTCCACAGAAGACAAGTAGACCGAACGAAGCTACAATCTAATATTGAGCAGGACTCTGTCTCATATATGAGGAGAACATCCATTTCTTCAACAGATTTAGTAAATTGGTGGTCTTTCGATTTTTCGACTTCATCTCTTGAACCACTCCATGCAAACAAATGCTTCCAGTCTGCCTCTTTCGTACTTTGTAGTGATCCACGGAGGGAGTGTGTTTCATTGTCAGAATTGTCTATTAGCATTATAGTCCACGACGTTCCGAAATTGCGAATATCTCTGCGTCTCTCTAATTTCTCTCTCGCCTCCACTCTCTTAATTTGCATAAGAATCTATTCTACGCAGCACACAGTGTTCTGACAACAGTTAAAATGTTAAGCGAACGAGATGACGAAAAATAACCCTGATTTCGGTAGGAATTCTCGCACGGAAAACACCGTATCCTAAGCATTTTGGCTCGTTTGCTTAACATTTAGAACACTGTGAGCAGGACGTCGTGCGTAGTACAACTGTCCATGCAATTCCATGCCCTCCAATCAATAATCACCTCACCTTCATACATTCTCTGCAGTAGTCCCATTCCCATCTTCCACGGCTCACCACTCATTATCACTGCTACCTAAGCAATCTATCTCAACCAATGTATATCTACAGCAACTCACAGTTTGGAATGTATCGGTTAGCGTCTTATCGTTGACAGTCTCTGTGGCGAGATGAGTAGCAGCGGGAAAGAGCCATTTGTTTGCTTTCCCATAAGGACCGTCTGCCTCGCACCACTCCTGTCATGAACCAATTCTCCGTGATATGCCTGTGTAAAATGTTCCTTTCATTCCTACTTTCGACGTGAGAGCGAAGTGGTATGAAGGGAATCCAGACAAAGCAGGAATGAGTTCACTGACTGAACTTTTTTGTCAATAATATCGTCAAACCTTCAACTCTCCATAATCGCGAATCTTCGCTCGGGCACGTTCGACAGCCTACGTTTACGATATGTATAGAAGGAGAAGGTTGAGTACCGGCAAGGACGAATTAAGAGGGAGATCTACACACGAATGGAAGTGAGCCCGTCGACAGTTCCTGTTCACATCGTTGTCTGCCCCCACTTGATTATCCAGTCGGGCATCTCTACGAAGGGATGGGAACTCGTATCTGACAGCTTTATAGGAGAGTTGAAACATATCCAAACCTACTTGATCTTCTTGAGATCGTTGACCCAGTGGATAACGAGCAACGCGTCGTCCTTCCCCCAGAATTCCCTCTCCGCAAATTCTTCAGCCAATTCGATCATGCATCTCAACAGAAGCCCCTGAGACCACCCTCGATTTCTCTCACTTTTCCAGGTTCTCCTTCGTACAGGTCCAACTGTCGAGGAATCGAACAATTTCACCCGATTTGTCGTAGACATCTCTGATTTGTCGAATTCAAAAGGGGCAAAATAAGCGATGTGTTCCTACAGTTCCTCTCCGAAATCCTTGATGTAATCGTGAGCATTTCTCAGCTGAACTGCATTGGCAGGAACGAATGAAAGTGTCTCCCCGATCGCGTGCAGTAAAGCCTCAATTTAGACCATTTTAGAATATTATCTATTTCACAGAGTTTAAAAAACGTCATCATTCCGTAAGAGGTAGGAGGTACCTGTGTATAATAAGACCTCCATATATCAGTCACCCGAAAAGCTACAGTTGTCGGAAGGAAAAGACCAAAGAACGCATTTTTGGAGAACAATGTATTCTGCGAATTCCACGGCGAATACGTTCCTGATATAGGAAGGATTACGGTAAGAACAGTATCTCTTACCCGCAGACAAGGTTACGGTAGGAGCGAAATCATTGAATCTCTCATTGAGTCCAGAGGAAGGATCAGCGTGGAGGAGTCGAAAAATTGCATCGACATCCGGGTCCTATAAGTAGGACATTAGTTCGGTACATCGGTTAGTCTTACCAATCACGGAGATTTAGAGGCCTTCAAATAAGTAATGCATATATTTTTTTTCTAATATGCAAAAGCACAATTTCACACCTTCTTCACGATGCCCTGTTGTACAGCCGAAGTCTTCTGCGATTTACACGATCGATAGCTGCCATCTCTATGGAAATGGTCCTGAGAAGAGAGACTAGAGTGTAGCCTCGTCCCATTTTATTATAATTAGAGTGTAGTCAACCTTGATGTATTCCAGTGGGAATCCCCTCGGCCACATAGAATCCATTCCAAAATGACGGTAGGGATTGAACAAGCGATCTCTGAACGGGTTACTGTAGGAGTACTGTAAGAGGGGACGAACTGCATCGTAGTGAGATTCTTTCTATCCACTACTCCGTATCTCAATCCAGGGACTGTCCAGCCATAGTCAAATTGATCCAGCCCCTTCCCTGAACCTTGAATGGAAAACCTGTAGACAAACCGCTTACCAGTTGGTTTATTGTCATCGTCGGTATCGTAGATCCACTGTGCCCCGTTAGATATGGCATAGAGATACCTTCAATAGATCTCATCTTCTTAAGTCCTCCTCTCTAGTGTTCCATTGTAACCTTTCAATGAAAAGGAAAACAGGTCTCGTTATCTAAGAGCGCTTGAAGAAGAATGGTTAAAACGAAGAATAAATTATGCTCACCCGATATTCTTCCTCGTATAACTCTTATACGGTATGTGCTTAACCGTATCATATCCCAGTGCCTCTTGAATCTCAACAGAGAGATAGTGGACATCGGTGAGATTGCAGTCGGAAGGAGTCTTGAGATCCCCCACTACTACGAGGGTCCAATCGGCGTTCGAGGCTAATCTCTGAAGTTCTGATCTTTCACATCAAACGTAAGCAATTCTACAGTGAAAGAACTCGAAAAGATGGCTGAATCAAGTCGATCCCACCTGCACATCTTCAGTGGGCTCCTGTACAGATGTCACAACAATCCATTTGTTTGTCTTCTTCTTCGGAAGCTTCGCCCTATAGAAATAAAAACATGAAATTGATCAAATATAAATCTCACAGAAGCTCTTCTTTAGTTAGAGTTGTATTTGATCCTGTTTGACCAATAAGAATCCATTGCGACCACTTGAAATCTTTGATTGACGTTATTTCCAAGTCTTCGATGGTTAGAATAAACATCTGAGAAATAAAATAGATAGGTATCTATATCACAAATCAACTTCACAGTGTTCTACCGCAATGCAAAACCTTTGGAAAGCGAAAAATCATTCCGACATTTACTAATACGGTAGATCGGTGCGCGGCACACCACGAATGAAAGATTAAGAAGGGGAAGAGAAGAGCTTCAGCATAGGCACTAAAGCTAACATCATACTCATTCATAGGATCTACTAGAAGTTCACGAATATGAAGTTCTTACCATTTTCGCTTTCCAAAGGTCTAGAATGTTGTGACTTACCACTATGAATACGAGAAATAAGCAGACTGCATAGAATATTGGAACATTTGTCATGTGAAAGGTCTGAAACAACGCTAAAAAGTAGGAGGATAGTACTGTTTGTCAGCACAAGGAAATAACGGCATGGGACATGGAAATGTTTATGCAGAAACGAAATGCTGACAAACAAATAAGTTTATGAATATCAAGAGGATCAAAACCAATCTAAAACATTTACAATCGGTAGATTTTGAAAAAGGTCAGTAAGACCATAAGTATATCTATCTGTGCTGTGAACCCTCTAACTCGGTTCATTAATATTACTGACAAGGTGAACATTTTAGCTGGAAAAAGGTATATTGAGAAGTGGCAAGGACGAAAGTCCGCTATGAGAGCGAAACGTTTGAATGAGCTGTGTTTGGATATCTGTTGAGGCATGGAGGTGGATACACACAAGCATCGAACTTCACTATTCGCTCATTGTCAAATGAGGCGAGAGAGATACGTGAATGCATGTGCTATGATAAAAAAGGAAAGAAAGGAAAGACTCGAGAGAACTACAAAGTTGCCGTGGAAGAAGCCTTTGTGTTGATCATCCCAGCTGGATAATGCACACTTCGATTGGATTCAATCGAAGTGGCTCGTTGGCTATTGACAATGTTGCACGCATGCGACTGGCTTGGCAGGCAAAGTAATATAAGAGTCATTATTACATAAACCTAAATAAAGCATAAATAATAGTAAAAAAGGCCTCCGCATACTCTTCTGGGCCGTTTCCTGTCTGTATTCGTGCTCTTCGCCCATGTCAAAAGCATTTATTATTCATGAGATACCTTTGTTTCCTGGGTCTCCATAGCTGAGAATGCTAAAATACACGCGATAAATGACATAGATAAATGTTAAAGCTTCGGACCGTCAGAGATACATAACATAAAGATATAAAGAGTTTTGTTCCTATCAATACCGAATTTCTCTCAATTGCTCCTCTGGTCTTCTGTCATCATTGACCATGAGGCTGAAACACGTCTTATCTTACAACAATTATTAGGGAATGCTTATTGTTAGCCTAAGTACGATTAATTCAGTCTATCTTTAACTTACCTTAGTGCTCCATGACTATTGACGGTAGCCATCGATGCCTTATCAGCTTCGGTTGGAGTATAAGTTATGTAGCCAAATATACACGCGAGAATTGACACCAACTTGCACACAACCGCTTAAAGATTGCAGTACCGTTAAAGGGACATGGAAGCGAGAAATTTTTGAAACCGAAAATGGTTATACTTGTAAAATATATTTCTTAGACGATAATAAACATAATAGCCTTTGAAAAATATTTTTAAAAAATTTCTGAAGCGAGAAATATTTATAGCTCGATGCCATTTGCCTCGCTACTATGCGCTAAACGCAGTAAGACTGCGCCTTGGCTGGGAAACGATTTTTTGGATATCTCGCGAAGTAGACATTTTTGTGCACTCTGATTTTGGTTTTTATATTATTTAGGCGATAAACTTTCATATGAAAGCCAATCTTTTTTGGCTTCCATGTCCCTTTAAGCTAGTAAATTGTGGGCCTTGTTTGAAACACTTGAAACAAGGCCATATCTCGGCTGGGAAAGGTTGTACAGAGTTCTGGTTGGAATTTTTGGAATCCTCAGGAAGAGATCTATTTGTGTATATATCAAGTTTGGTAACGATTCCTCAAGTTTAAAGACCTTTAAAACGTAAAAATGTGGCATTGGAGAGGTTCGAACAGGGATAGCGAGAATTTCTAAGATAAAAGCCATCTTAACCGGTTTAAAGTTGTCTAATCATCACCAAACTTAATACACAAGTAGATCTCGTCCTGAGAATTCCAAAAATTCCAACCAGAACTCTGTACGACCTTTCCCAGCCGAGATATGGCCTTGTTTCAAGTGTTTCAAACACGGCCCACAATTTACTAGCTTGACGGTAGTCGCATATCTGGCAATCTTTCTTCATTCATTTTTATACTTACCAAGAGCGAGAATGATGAATGCTTGTTTGTGAGGGTCGTAGACGAGACAGTTGGTGGAATGACCACATTTGGACTCCCAGTGAACGCATGACTTGTCGATGATCCAACCGAACAAAATACCTCCCGGGATAAAGCCTGCAATAAATATTTCTACACGAGAAGAAAGATCCCTGAAAAATCTTTGAAAGAAGAAAGATATTTGAAGGAAATGGAATAACAACTTTATAGACGGCGTGAAACATAATTCACCCTGTCTCACTATAGCGTAATGTTTTACCTAGGAGACGAAGGAAAGTCCAATTAACTCCAATGGCAAGTGTTCGCTGATCAAAGGGAACTACACGAAGCATAATCTAGGAGGGTTCAGATTGGGGAGGGGGAGTATGGGATGAAGGAATACTTGTTGGGTAGGCACGGCTGAGGCGAAAGTGACGACTACAGCAAGGAAGAGGAGACCCATGAAGAAGTAGATGTTGTGACCACAATCGATGGAACAGTAACCTGACTGGAATCGAGGGAAGAGTGGACTACCTAGATTGTTCCGATTGGCAAAGGGAGAGATAGAGAGGCTTCGATCGATTGAAATAGGAGAACGGATGGAAGAGACTGGATAACTAACCATCAATTGCTTCTGCGGATTGAAGGTGGTATTGGAGTAGGCGACGCAAGCACAGTCTTCCCAGTCATTCATCTGAATGAGTTCCCTTGTTTGGCTATGTTTCACGAATACTATATACGTAAACAGAGAGATGAGTAATGATCACTGCGAGATGGTAGGAAGTGCAAGAGGCAATACTAACAGAGTCGCTGCCCGAAGTCTTCCTCTTGCATCCTGCTCTGCATGCAGAATAGAACATGATCGAAGTCTCGGGGTCACAAACGGGATTCCATTCCGAGTCACACGCGCAGCCCGCGTTGCACGTGGAGTCCAGCTCCGCTTTCGACATCCTGAAACCCGGTTGAAGTATGCTTCAAACAAGAAGTAATAAATATGGAAGGGAAAGTAACGGGTCGAGATCGTAGCCGATGTTGATGCCCGCGAACTGACGAGGAGGACAGCGAATGAGAAAATCTGGAACACATTTTAAATATCCTCTCGATTAAATGTAATAAAATCGAAAGGCTGGACTTACTGCACAAAAAGAGAAGAGCCAGAACCTCGCATACTATCGTCATCTTGAACATTCCTCCTACCTAAACCATCTTCTTGGGTGGGAGACAATGAATGGATGGACCTGAAGCTTGAGCTTGCGAATCACCCATCCCCCTGTGAGAAGACCCGTTGCCGCTGCGAAGATGACGACAGCTGAAGGATAGATTGGACCGGGAAGGTAAGGGAGGCAGAGAGATACACATTTCAGTGAATTCACTGCACCACAATGATGACAATTACCAACTGTTCCACATACCTGGGTAGGTGCAAGGGTAATTTCAACGTATTATAGGAAGACTGACAGCTCATGTAGCTGCCGATGGTGGGAGAGACACTCAAGACCGTCTCGAGAATCTTCGGCATGAAGGCGGAGAATCCATTGACGATTACCTGGAAGGCTCGAAGAGGAGGACGGGACTTGATACATACTGATTCCGCGATTCCGATGATCATGACGATGACGAAGGTCTGATTGCGAAGCATTCCCTGAACGATACAATATGTTTCATCTACCCGATATAAAATTAGGGCCCACGAAAACGCAGTAATGATCCTCCTACCTTCAGTAATGCCACAAATAAATTACTATCTAGCAATGATTAATTTGTACCCCAACAATAGCCAGAGTCGCTCCGAGACTCTCTTTCTCATCTTCTCCCTTCTCTTCCAACTGTCTCGCTACTTCCGCTGAAGACGAATGCGCCTACAACTTGCAATACGGTTGGACGACGAGATCAAAGATCAAAGACCAACGATCAAAGATCAAACCTGATCAACGTCTTTTGCCCTGTGCGCTTTTGCCTCGGGCAGTTCTTTAGCAAAGCCGAGAATGGGAATGGAAGCGAAGAGAACCGCTACGGCTGAGATGAGGAAGCCTATCCACCAAGCACCCAACCAACGGGCATCCCGACGTTGGAGGGGGATACTGCAAGAGGGGTACGGTAGGAGGAGGATACGGTAGGGGTACCTCAGGAACAATGAGGAAAGATAAGGGGAAAGAAATGACTGACTGATCGACCCGGTCAAAGTCGACGTAGATTCGAAGCAGGAATCCTCCAGCAAAGAGTCCGATAACGGGACCGAAGGCTGTGATTACTCCGTGGATGGCTAAGAAGGAGGGAATGGGGGGAGTGAGGGAGGGATACCGAGGTAGAGGGGACTCGCTGTCTGGCTCACGTTCTCGTCGATATACGCTGTCCCAATCGAATACAGGGGAGTAGACCCGAAACCGTGCAGTGTCTGAGGGGAGGGATTGCGTATGTTTCACTTCTGCTATAAATCCAAGCCAAACTTAACAAGTTCGATTTTAGGCATACGCGTAGCGCTACATAGGTTTGCACCTGTCCCAGGAGAAAGAGCAGGAAATAGGGGTTGAGATAGGCTGAGGGCGAGGGTTTAGAGCAGTCTGGAGCATCGTGAGATCGACTGAATTATATACGGTGAGCTTGGTGCTACAGACAGACAAGAAGACAAGCAAACTGGCAGACACACCTACTACCGTAATCTGCACTGCACTGTCCCTTATCTGACTCGTTGGCAGCGTGAATCTAAATCCCCTTATCAACTACAGTACCCCAATACCGTACCTTGGAAGGGTCATACGGTGCAATGAGGAAGTGCGGAAGGGCACAGACGAGACTGCCCACGGCCATTACCAATCCTCCGAGGCCAATCCATCTTCCCTTGTGAGCTAAGTAATCAATCGATAATCAATCACTCAAAGCCATTATACCCGTTCTCCCCCAGTGACAAATAGGAAAGACAACGAGAAGAACGGCAAAGTCATACCACGACGAGATTATTCCGGTGTGGGTACTGTAAGGATTACGGTAGAGTATCGCGAACTGAAACACTTCTACCTGGTCATGCTGAACTGTTTTTCGAGTGTTGAAAGATCGACTGGGAAGATTGCATTGACGACGAAGGATTGGATGAAAGCAATACTGAAAGGAGAATATGGAGATTCTCAGGGGGGGCTGCATGAGGAATTAGTGAGCAAGAAGTTCTGTCGTAAAGATAGGTATATTTATGTATTGTAGCATATTTCATCTACTCTAAAATGTAGATACTAGGGAAAGAAAAGGTAGAGAAAAATACCATCCGAGCCAGAGAAGAAGCCACTTAGAATTGTGCATCCATTGCAGCCAGGAAGGAGTACACCTCAAGGGAAAATACTTGCAAAGATGAAATCATCGATAAATAAGGAACCTTGATGTTGACGACTTCCTAGCAAGGTAAGAGGCATACCATCCATATCCAAATCTGAGTTCTTCCTCCATCGACCCCTCCCTTGAAGTGGAAGTTCGTTCACTGTCATTGTAGAACGAACTCGTGTCATGCCTTTCCATCTGTAATCCATTTCATACCCTTCACTCTTTCAGTCTCTACAGCATGCATCGAGAATGAACGCAGCCAATCAATATCCCCGCGAATCGTACTGGTTCACAAAACAAAAACCATACCAGAACTGCCTTTCCCCTTCGTCTCACAATCTAATTGCAAATTGTGAAACGCGTTTCATCATAGTGGTTATCAAGTGTGATTCTCATTTATATGCTCTCTGATATTCTCGCTATGCAGATCAGATCAGGTAATTTTAGAAGAAGACGAAATAGGAAGGAAGATAAAATAGCAAAAAGAGTGCTGAGAAAACGAGCGAGAATGGGACACATTCCAGTGAAATCTACACATTCTTTGCCCATCGAACGAACGAGTAAAAGGGAAGGGAAGGACACGAGAGAAGATGCTGTGATTGAGAAGGGGAAGAAGTGGGGGAGATGGCAGGGAGAAATGAGGCAATCCGACCTTCTTCACTTATGTTTCAACCTTGCCATATTAACCTATTGAACTCAGCTTGAAAGATAACCAAACCATAAACCTAGAGACATGAGGGTTGACTGATTGAGATGAGGGAATTGATCAACTTAAGGTCAGTACGCACTCCTTTCACTCTTCGAGAGAGAGTATACTCATAGCCACACTCTTTGTCTAGATGGAACTTTGTCGCGGGTAGTAGGGATCTCTTAGCGAGTGTCATTTCAATCATAATTATTATTGGTTTATATTTATTGGATGGTGAAACGTACATACACTCAGAGAAATTTGTGGGGAATATTTCCCCACGATTTGCACTTCGGGAATAATTCACCAGCCGGCTGGGGAAATTTCGGCTTTTTGGGGAATTTTTTCCTAACGGGCTGGGGAATTTATTCCCGAAGTGCATTTCTTGGTGATATTTGTGGTGAATTTTCGATCAGTGTAGCCATGAATAAGACGCAGAAGGAAAACATTTAGATGTTGCGGAATGAATAAAGGGGAAGATAAAGAAAAGGGCGTAGGGGGATAAGTAAAAGAGTAGCGATAGCGAGACTCTCAGTCTATCGCAACTTGGGATCTTGAATGGCTAGAAACGAATGATTTGTGTGCAATCGGCTCAAGACTTTGAAGAGAACGGAGGAGATATAAAGAAATATATCGGAGGAAAGAATACTGGTTGAACTGATTAGATGAACTGAGATGAACAAGGAAATGAATAGGGAAATGAGAAGACTATCTATCAGCTGATCCCTTTCTAGATAAACTGTAGGAGAGTCGGTGAAGTGAAAGGAAAGAAGGAGAATACAACACAGCCATCTCTCTCTATTCTCTTTCGAGAATTAGCATGATCGAGAGTACTGGGGAAGGAGAGAGTGAAGATGGGAGGGGAGGAAGGGAGAGAGAGGTGAGAGAGGGGGTGGGGGAGTGTGTAGAGAGAATGGTCACTGTGAGAGAAGGAACCAAGTGTTTTATCGACACCGATGCTATGGCAAAACGGCGAGTGAAGTAACTAGATAGAGGAGTATCATGAGAGGGGTTGGGGGAGGAGGGGAGACTGAAGAGGGTACGGTAGCTGTCGTGCCGGGAGACGAACACAGGGCACACAGGGGAGTCGGAGGGTACGTGATGGGATCTGCAGTCCTGGAGGATTCTGTGGACTGGGAGAGGTAGACGCAACCAGACAAGGTTATGTTTCAGCTTCGATATTTATGGCTATGGATATTTGATCTTACTACTTCTATCTCGTCATATAATTGAGCCATTAAACATACAGATGTATCGGTTTCTCAGCTTTACTTTGTATAAACTTCTACTATATCCATAGGTATGTACTCGATCGATAAAAGACTACGCACCATCCATTCGTCGTGCTACAGCAGACATAAGTGAAGAGGGTCCGCGAGTACTCGCACACTCCCCCAGCGGCACAAATCTGTTGCAGACAGTTCTTAGGCTGACCCGTCGACAGCATTTCGATCGTCGCTGACGGATTGGAACAACCTGAAATAGCCAGAGAACCATTAACATCGATGGACTTTTGTTTTATACGTTGCTTGAAACATAACAGATCTAACCAAGCATACAAGAGGAAGACCTCTACTTGTAAGAATATCACGACGAATGCAATTCCAAGACCTTTACATCAATACGACAGACAACATGCACATCAACAACAGATTACGGTAGTTGCCTACCGTACCAGAATTCGTCGTTCCTCCGTTGCGAGGTCGACAACAACGGTACTGTAGTTGGTTCACCTCAAATTGTTTGGTTAGGGCGACAATAAGCCTAAAGTATGCTCAACTCACATCACAAGTAGATCCGGCGGGGCAAATTTGTGTACTGCAATCGATTGGCTGGCCATTTTGAAGGACTAGTTCACGGTCCGTTGAGGAACATTGACCGGTATTCGTTGTGGGATTGGTGGGATTGGCTAGGACTGCGATTATTAGAGAGATTCCGACAGGGATAGGGAATTGTCTTACTTCCCTGCTGACAGATTCCATTGGTACAAGAGGCTCCCGTAGGGCATTGCACTGTATACTGACATTGACCACCGAGTTGGACCTGCGCCAATATTCATGAGTTACAGTACTCCCCCACTTACCGTAGTAATGCATCCTCCGGTCGGAGACGTGACTTGCCCTGAGGGACAGTTACCCGTTGTCGTGCTATTCTGAATATCGACTGCTCTTAGGATGACAATAATCTCAAGAAATTGATGGCAGTTCTGACCGTTTTGCGGCAAACTCCGTTGATTTGGTTGAAGGCATAGGGGCATTTACAGAAGGAAGAGACGCAAACTCCGAAGCCCATGCATTGCTCAATTAGAGGAGTAGACGGGGAAGGGACTACTCAATGACTTACAGGAGTAGATGAACAGAACTGGTTGAGGGGAACGAGACTCTGACACTGACCATTCACGGATCTGCAGTTGCTCTATCTATCTATTATATATACTGTACCATAGACACTATAGTGTATGACTTGCTCCCAATGTCTCCTCTATCAAATCCTTCACATCCCTTTCCCTTACACCATTCCCACTGCACAATTCGATATCCCCGTAGCACAGGCCGATCCGTTGAATCCGAATCCCGTATTGCATTGACATCTTCCCCCTTGACAGTTCGCGTTGGCTGAAGTTCCGTTATTCATCTTCCTTGATCCCTCTGGCCTTGAGAAGTCCCCATAACTCGTTATCTAATGTTCCATTCAATTCAATTCTTACTAATGCACTGTTGCTGCTGCGTGCACTGCATTCCAATCGATACCGTATCCAGACAAGTCCCGCCCACATTGACCTCAACTACACTCTAGTCTAATGAAGACAACGCTATCTACCTGATAATCAGCACAGAGCCCCCCTCCGGTGCCTCCGCCGGTACAAATGTAATTGACACATTGACCACCTCCACGGCATTGTTGAGCATACTGTAAGAAAGGAGAATACGGTGCTATGAGGAATACCGTACCTGACAGGACATTCCCGGATTGACTATGCTGAGACAAGCTCCGTTTATGTACACCTGCAAGGATGGCTTGTCATTTGACAATTGCACTGTCAAACCTGCAGATCAGGATCGCATTCGTTGATGTTTGTATTGGAGATACAGTAGCCATTCATGGAGGTGCGACCCGTCGGACAGACACACACCTGCAAGAGGAAGGGCCTCGGGGACAATACAACAATATCACCATACAGTCACAACTACACTTTGATGATGAACCATCTCTATCTAGGCAATGTTGACTGGTGAAATCTCGTTATTCAAGTTTGTGCAATGCTGAACTGACTCCATTGACACACGTGGATTGCCCCACGCATTGAGGATTACCGACGCATTGTTGAGAGACAATTGAGAACGTGACGCATTGATTGTTCACGACCGTCTATAAATAGGGTGCTGTGAAACATATTTGAACTGGGTTCGGAAATGGACTCTCTCCATCTAAACTCTCAGTACCTGTGTAGCTAGACAGTTCTGCAAGGTTCCCGGCACGATGCAGTAGTTGTTCATGATTTGACTGTAATGGGATTACGAAAGATGAGATACAGTAAGACGTACGCTTGGGGATTGACACACGTACAGACATTGTCTGTGCACACCGAGTTATCGACGCATTGCTCATTGACCATACACAGAGAACCGGGGGACGTCAGCGACGTGCACTGACCGTGCACGCTCACCTGCA
>LS928715.1:55558-75001 GCA_900490955.1 Micoletzkya japonica | reverse complement strand
TTTTAAACTATGCATTTCCCTGTGAGATAGCAATAAAGTTATTATGATGTTGGCCAAACGAGACCTTATGCGCCTCACAATCCCAATCCACTCTACTCACCCATTTACATCGATGAGAACGAGGCACCTGAACTAGCCAATAATAAAGAATGTCTCTCCAGGTTATGAGCCAGAACCTAGAAGAGGCAGAAGAAGCACATGTAGTCATTTATGCACAAAGTAAACATTGATATCTAACTGAAAATACAATGGTAAGTAGTGAACAGAGCGCATTGTCGATCCTCGCATTCAAGTTTGCGTTCAGAGAGAGAGCAGTGATTCCGTCTTCCGTCGATAAATTATTATTATTATTTGTACTTTTGGCTGTGCACTTACGCTAAATAAAGCAAGTCCAATCAAGAATGCGCGGAACGAAAAATTAATTATGAGGACCGACAATAAAAGGCATGAAAAGGTACAACAGGACAGATCACTATACAATTGTACAGTAGCCCCTTGCGGGCTCCATCACCGGACTACGTATCCCCAGCGGAGTCCTGCATGTCCTCCGCCCCCCCCCCCCTGCCTCCTTATCTTCTCGTTTCGTGCCTTCAATCCCTCTACCATAACAGCTTCTCTTCTTTTGTCGCACCCTCGAAGTAGACTCCCTCCATTTAAGTGATCGGATGCGCCCTCGTCTCCAATCACTTCTTGTTGTCCTGCAACAAGTAATATACATAGCCATCGCAACCGAAGTTGTTTCGTAACTTCAGCTTCCTCTAGGGAAATAGACTATAGGTTTTCTAAAATTGTAAACGATTTTTAAGCATTATTTTAGTTAATGTTTGATAAGAATAAGCTGTCATACGGTACCACGGTATCGCAGACTGGGTTACTGTATCGCCGTAGATTAGAAAACAAAACGACTCTAGCCTTTGGTGGGATTTTGCGCAGTTTGTTCGTCAAAATTCGTCCACCGGTCCGCCTGTTCCCAAAGTGAACAATAAGGATAGGGCCGACAGTGCGTGCAAAAGTAAGAGGAAAGGAAAAGGAGAAAGAAGGGGAAGCGAACCTGTGGAGGATGAAGAGGAGAAGACATCCAATAAGAGATGACGAGGGAGAGGAGGGGCCCGAGGATTGAGGAGAGGACGGGGACGGAGGGCGGGGGGGAGCCATTTGAAGGCAAACGTTGTTGTTATGTTTGCTATTATCGCGCACTTATTATGACTAAACAGTAAGTGAATTGAAGTGTATAACTGTCAAGTTTTATAATATATTATAATTAGCTTATGCGTTCGTTGAGCAATATATTGCGAATGCAATTATGCATTTTCATGATCGATAAAGAGATATTATAACGCTAAGAGATCAAAAAACAGTCACCAACCTTCACCCTAGGCAGTCCATCCCCTTCATGTACTGCGCATCGATCGCTCCCTCATCTTTGGCCTCATTGCGGTCCTTCGAGGGTACGGTAGATTGTGTGCTACCTCCCGGACATCCGATGAACCTCAAATGAACAAGTGACCAAGCTCAGATAAGATGATCAAATGATCTACAACTCTAGCTGTAAATACGCAAAACTCACTTTTTAGACCACCCCACCCTTCAGAATCAAACGCACGGTTTCAATTGAAAAGCTACTCACTTGGCCGAGCGCTTGCCAGCTTCGTAGAATCCAGCAGACTTCAATAGGCGCCGTCATTCTGCGCAGTGGACGATCACGGCATTCTTTAGATCGAACCTCAAAGATCAAAAATCAATAATAAACCACGACACTAGAGCAGTGCTATGCCAATGAAATGCAGGAAGCAAAAACATTAAAATCAAGGGTGAACATCACGACGACTGGAAAACCGGAGACAGAGACCGAAAATAACCAAACGCGCAAGCGTGAGAACGAAGCGCGCCAGCACAAAATGCGCGCCTTTTAACAGAACCGATGCTACTGTATTTATCAACAGAGCCGGAATCGGAACGATATATTATTTTGACCATCCCGAATATCAAAAATCACAAATTTAAAAAAATTTTATTTGTTGGTATTTACACTCATCCTCCTCATGCGAATTCATAGGCGAAGTATGAAAAGCATTTAAAATAATGATTTTTTCGTTACTTCTTCCCTTTAAGGGTTTCCTGACGAACGCGAAGCAAACGGACGAAGAGCACGAGGCTGCCCTTGCCATCTTCGCTGCTTACATGCACAAGGAGAAGGGATTCATCTTAAGCGATCCCAGAACGGTTCGATTACAACCTTTTAGTAATATTCCGTTGCTTTTTCTAAGATTTTAATGATTCAAGCTCCATAGCTTTCCCGCTTGTTTCCCGCTCCTTTACTGTGATGTATTAGCACATTACACTGACTCTTATTTATATGAGATCAGAAAGGTTTTGCGAGATGCACTATTCTCGAATGTAAAGGGATATCTTATGTAGGATATGGATGACGGAGCGATGACGTCATCGATGATTTCTGGTTCGACTTCGACGATAACGTTCAGTACCGGACTGGCTGGAGATGTAACTGTGGGGAAGGGAAAGAAGAAGAAGAAGGAGAAGCTGGACGATTGGATCGCCATCCGTATGTCGTTTCATTTTCATCTTTACCCTCTTATTACCAAATGAATTATGCGATTTTCGAGAATACAGCAGCATTCAGTAGATGTGCGTTGCGTTATTCCGGTTGTGTTTGATTGTTCTTTAGTATTGAGATCTTTATCTTTCCTTACACTGTGATGGTTGTGGCAGGCGAGATTAAGAAATGATGTGTTTTCAGGTGAGGATGCATCATTCCGTCAGGAGAGGGGAGCCCGCACTGTGTCCACCTCCTCCTCCATTACCACTGACTGCCAGACCAAACGAGTAGATCCCGCCATTGCCAATGAGGTACTCTAAATATTACTTATTTATTTATCTTAAAAACCTGGTAGTGGCTTTTTTCTAATGAACAGCGTGAAGCATTGGGCCTTTTAATTATGGTACTTGAGTCACTGCACAAGCAGACACGTAGTTGGTTGTTGAAAAGGTTGTGATGTGCAGGTTCGGAAGAGCGTGCACGTTGGCTGGCAAGCCTCGAGTAGTGACTCGGATTCGTCGGCTCGCGACGTATTGCTCACTCCGATATCCGAGTTGATGCTCAGACCCCATCCCCCTCTATACGACACGAGGATAGCTGAATTGTGCCAGCAATTAGGAGCTGAACTGTACAACTTTATCAACTATCCCGTCGGGGGCATGGACAGGAGCAAGTGGACTCCTGCTGAGTACGTTTACGCTTCTTATTGTTAGTTTCTAGTTGGGATATTCTCTGGGATGGATAAAACATGTCTTTATTAGTCTCGTGGAATAACGAGTTTGTGAAATGGAAACTTTTCTGATTTTGAACAATTGTGCTGGCATAGGTTTTTCTCTTGTTTGTCCGCAGTGGAGAGTGTGGTGAGGTATTGTTTTACAGGCGAATGCGACCTCCTCCCATCTATCTTCCCGATTTGCAACTGAGAAATGGACTGTGGGAGACATACGTGGGAGGGCACATATCGAGATGGATTGATTGTGATAGTGAAGTGGAATGGTTGGCGGAGATGAGCTGTCGAGAGATTGAGAAGGTTGGTTGGAGAAGAGTACTGTTGTCATGCAGAGAGACACGGGGAAAGGAACACCCACCCGACGGTCGGGTGGTACTCCCCTCTTTTTGCTTGGTAGGCAACACATTTTGTCAGAATTCTCATTGGTAGGCTAATTAAAATCTCATTTTATACATTGGCAGGCCCCAAGTTAGAAATAACTGTCGACAATCCTGCCCATATATGGGACTGGTTCAGGAGTTGGAATATGCGCATTACCTTGGAATGTCGTATGTACTCATCGAATTGAAACGGGCTAATAATCCACGATTGTTGAGTATCATATCGAAGAGATTATGGACGTCCAGGGAACAGACCAGGTTAGTCTGAGGATTTATTGCATAGTTGTTTTTTTCGGATATTGAATATTTCGTTGCAGGATAACCTTTGTTCTGCCTACAACCGTCGATGCTTTACAAAGAGAAGCTGATGACAAGCGGGATATTTGGGAGGTGAGTAGGGTAGATTATTTAATGTCAGTTAGACTGCCGTCGACTTACTTGTTTTAGAATTTGGAAGCGTAATGTAAGCTTTGGGTAACAATAAACCATCTCTCCCGTTTCCTCACAGATTTGGGCTGATACCCGTTCGGCAGTCGGGAACTTCTCTTCCCATCGATGTATGCTGGGACTGCATGTTACTGATCTGGACGAAGAGTTCACGGACATGCGATTACTCGAACGATGGAGGGCTGAGACGGTGGGTAGGGCTGATGATGATGAGGGTTGGGAGCAGTTTGCCGTCTTTCCTGGCTAATGAGAACACCCTATTACCTATTACGAATTGAGCGGAGAAGTTCAAGGAGCCGTACCACGAGTTTCTGGCCCTATTCGCTCCTTACGTCATTATTTAGATCTAATCATCCTGATCGGGTATTCTGAATCTTATGCGATTTCATTCACTCTCCGCTGAGTACTGAAGGTGCAAAGAGCAACGCGCTTTTCACAAAATTGAATATATTAGCTGACTGAGATGCGATACACCTCTGATTCATTGACGAAACGATTTTTCACAATGTTCTGATCATTTTACGGCTCCTTCAAGCTTCTGTTTCGTCAGAACGGAACACAAATTAATATTTTCATCAGTTGTTCAGACTTCAGAGCTTCACTGCATAGTTCATTTAAATGAATGCATAGCTTGCAGTTATGTGTGTTCATCCTCAATACGAGTATCTTCACGACGAATCCTCGAACAAGCGGTGCCGATCTCACGCCGTGAGTATCTCTCGAATTGGAGATTTCATTCATCTTACTCATTTTTCTCATATTAGATCCATTCGCGCGATGGATCGCGCGAATGGATCTAATGTAATTCTAAAACATGTCGCGATGGATCGCGACATGTTTTAGCATTAAATATAGTATTGTATTGCCAATGGTGTCTAAGAGGGTCTTTGAGTGCTCACACGACTCTCCTGGAAACGTTGTGGTTCTCCGATGCAACATTCGCCCTCGTGAGAGGATCGTCGTTTCAGGGAGTGCGAATACAGTATGCTCAGGTTGGTCTCACAACGAAAACGAGGGAATGAACAAATGTGTAACTGTAAAAACAATTTCCAGTAAAGCAGGAAATTGAAGTTGACTTTCAGGCAATTCGGTCAATAATCGGCCCGTTATGGTTGAAAGAGAAGATAGAAAGGAGACCGAACTTCCTGGATCAAGCCAATGTACAGTATGCCGATGTACTACAGGTCCGTCCACCTTTTGCCTCAATATCCTCTGCTGTAGCTATTTGAAGTCTTAGGGTAGGGCTTTTGATGTAGTGAGGTTGCTTGAACTCTACCAATAAGAATGAGTCGTACTACAGACTCCACTGCAACCACTCTCTGACAATCTCCAGTCGACAGTGTACAATACCTTCGAGGTTCGTTCGCCCTCCTAGTCTCCCTAATCTTCCCTCTTCCCTCCTCCCTCCCTCCTAGCTAGCTCTCTACCCTTGTCCTTCCTTTCAGGCTGACAATGTCAAGTATGTGAAGTATGGAGAGGCAATCGAGTACGCGATAGTGGATATGGTAGAGAAGAGACAGAGGGAGGACATTACTCTCTACGTGCTTGGAGCAGGCAGGGGACCTTTGGTGAGACTATTTACATTACTATTAATTATCATGCGATCTAATATTCAGTTTTATCTTTTTACTTTTACCTAAGTATAATTTATTAACGGACAATTTTGATTAATTGAGTTGGTATTGAGATGAGTGCAACGATGACAGCAGAAGCTCGCTTAGTTGCCTCTGGCAAGTTGAGTGCTCGATTCAAACTGCGGCTTTTCCTTGTGGAGAAGAACGCGAATGCAATCTGCACACTCAAGTACTTGAACAGCAAACTGTAAGTTCTCCCTTTATAAGGAATCTTTTTGCTGTCCATCTAACGTGAATATGATGCCTCATAGATGGCAAGGGCGCGTTTTCATCATCGAATCGGATATGAGAGATCTGCCAAAGGTGAGACTCTTCCTTCTATCCGGAATAACTCAGTCATTGAAACGTTTCTCTTTTATAGTCTTCAATTTGCATAATAGCGCCATATTTGACAAGTGGTAGTAATTCGGAAAATTTCGAGGATAATGAGTCCGCTCTGGAGATTATGAGAGATTAGAACAATTGTAAAATGTAATGTTCTCCTTTGTAGCATGCATCGATGTCGGGTATTCCCAAACCGGACATCATCGTTAGTGAACTTCTCGGTTCGTGGGGAGACAATGAACTGTCTCCCGAATGTCTGGATGGAGTTACTCCCTTCCTCAAACCCGATACTGTACGCTGATCTTTGCTCTTTGATCTTTGATCCCCTTTAACCCCGATTCCCTTGAGATCAGCATTCCTGCCTGGTACACATCGTGGGCTGCTCCGATCGCATCAATGCACATCCATCAGACCATTCGACAACATCCATTCAATTTGTGGACGAGTGTGAGTGGGCACATGGTAGATTGGATACTGTAGGTAACAGGGTCACCGTACTTAAATATCTTTCTAAACCTGTTCCAAAATGACTCTTATAATAGTATATTATATCGTGATATGTTGTGTATGCAGGGTCTGCAAATGAGTGGTCGTGCCACTCCTTCACAAAGGGAAGATGCATCGTGGGAACAGGAATATCCGTAAGAGTTGTCTTTGCTTCTTTCGCCAGTAGAGCATTATGCATGTTCCAGGCGAGGGTTGTTGTTAAAGCAGTGAGCATAAGTGAGGTCAAGGGGTAGGAAAAATAAGAAGAACTAGACGAATAAGGGCGTATTGAAGCCGTTGCAGACAGGGCCGCGACGTGGCAGCGACGGACCAGTTGTACGTAGTCTTCCTCAAACAGTGCTTCCAGCTCACCGAACCCAGATCGTCAGTGGCTTTCATTTTCAATGGGAATATAGCCAAAGAACGCCCTATGCTCGCCTTAAGACCTTTCAACTTTCTCACGGGAAACATGTCGGCGTTCAACCGATTTTCATAGTGATCTCGATTCCTTTTCAGTCTCTTCACCTTCGAACACCCCAATCATGCGGGAACGAGTAACGAGAGAAGCGTGTCCATTGACTTCGACATGGACATGTCCAATGATGTTAGTCCCGTTCACGTTGGGATTACTGTATCTCATGGGAATGAATGATGTGCAGGTGATGGGCTTCGCGTGCTTCTTCACAGCTCAATTATACAAGAAAGTGCGACTGTCGACTGTTCCTTCGTCTCATACGGAAGACATGCTCAGTTGGTTCCCGGGAGTTCTTCCCTTGAGGAGACTACAGAGGGTACACAAGGGAGAGAAGGTTAGTCGCAAAGTACATTGTTCTGATGTAGTGAGTATGCGAATGAGAGGTTGATGTTATTGAAGACATTGTTCAAGGAGACGTTTTAGTTAGTCTTACATGTTGCTCGCAAAGTGGACAATGGAGGAGTATGGTACGAGTGGAATGTCGATGTGAAGGTAAGCGAGGGGAAACACTCGAGTTGAGTGGGAGAGAGTGGTAAAGACACGCCACTAGTCACTACAAATTATCCTTAATTATTTCTGTGTATCAAAAATTGTGTAGAAGGATGTGTGAACGGGGTACAGTAATCACCGTATTCAGGACGCGGATGGAACGGTGAAGACATCGAGTGTAGTGCAGAATAAAAACGGAGAGAGTTACTACATGAGACTGCTTATTCCAAGTGCCGATGAGAAGTATGGGGGAGAAGAGAAGGAGGAGACAGTCTATGGGGAAGAAGAGGGGAAGGAGGAGGAGAGTGGGGAGGGGGCCAGGGATGAGAAGGCTCCCACTGATTCCAGTGATGAAGATGCCGTTAGGGAAGTACTCGCCTAACTACGGCCGGGTACGGTGGCTACCGTACTCTCTCCCTTAGATGATGTCTCCCATACTCCCACTCTATAGATGACAGTCTACTCACTAATTGTGTTCTGGTCTTCAACAAAACATGTTCACCTAAAAGCATTCAATTATAGTTTTGTTATGTCGATTGGATATACTACTATACACTATCTATGTTACAGTATCTTATATCAATGGATTGTTGAGTGATCATGATATTGTATCTTGGTCGGATTCTTGTTTTAGTTGTTCGCATGCGATCTATTATCTTTCCTTTTTTTTCTGTTTTTGTTGTTGTTGTTGTGTTCTTCTTTCCTTTTACTCTTTTCCCCATCTTGTCTTCCAACCTACCGTACCCTTCTTACCTTTTTCCCCTACCGTAATCCCGAGTTTCCCTTCGAGAGTTGCTTGTCTCGGTTCATCCTTTTGTAGTCGTCGATTGTTTCTAGATTCTTAGCGGTAAATCAGGAGGCTAGTTAGTCTTTGAGAGTATCGACGGATTGTGATGATTACTTTGCATTCTTTTGACCCTTCTCTCACTCTCATTGCATCTCTTTCTACTCTCAATTCGTAAGGTAGGTTGTAATCGTTTGTAATGTCTCTCATTTCATTTGGATGTCCCATTTGTAACCTATGGCATCATCTTCAATTGGCCCTCATTTCAAATAAAGAATAACTACGAGCACAAGTTAACTGTTATATATCAAACCGTTTCGACGGCATACAGTACCTCTCTTTTGTGGTATACGGTATTCACGGATTTCTCTAGTGTCCATCCGATGCTTCCCGTCATCGCACGCAACGCGTACGCGCCGCGCGTTTTGACGTGCGCGAGGCGGTCACTCGGAAGGAGACAACCCAACCAGGGAAAGCCACCCATTCTTCCGCCTAGCAAGAAGGTACGGTAGGAATGGGCAATCGGGGTACGGTATGTGGGCAGAGAGAGGGGTGATTGCAGATGTTGTATCGAGTAGTGCACCCAGAGTGGCAGAAACCAGAAGACATCGAGGAATTGCTGTGGAGAAGAATCGTGTACAATAGTGCTGTCATTTCATTGAGAGAGGTAGGAGGGGAGAAGGGTACGGTAGTTATTGATAGAAGGAAGTCTATCTTAAAGAGTGCGGTTGTTATGGACTGTTTGAGGTGTTCCGACAGGAATTGAGGGAGAAGGAGGCAGCCGGAACCGGAGTGGAACACATGAGGGAAGAGGTGGGATGGGGGAGGATTACTGTAGCTGGGATATTGGAATGGTTACAGGCGTTATAGTGCGGCCTACTGCTGACCAAATGAAGTATTTTAACTATTAGTCTAGTATATTTTTAATATTCATTCATTCATTCTTTATTTTTACCTCGATAGAGTAAGAAGTATATGTTATAATAGGCAATAACGTGGTGAAAGGTCCGTATTGAAAACTGATATGAAAATCTACCCGATGCTTGCATAGGTTCTCGTTTATCTCTATGAGGAATGAGAACGACGAAACGTGCAGTTGATTGTTGTAGGAAGAAAAGGAACTCGATGAGCTGCTGGCTGCGAATGAAAGAAGAAACGAAGAGAGAAGAGAAGCCAGAAGAATACGGGAAGAGAAACAGTTGAAGGAGACTAGGTACGGTGGGATTACGGTAGGGGAAGGAGTGAAGAATACTGTAGGCTACGGTAGGGGAATGAGTGAAGAATACTGCAGGTTTACGGTAGGGGAAGGAGTGAAGAATACTGTAAGGTTACGGTAGGGAGGGAATGAAGAGCGTGGTGGTATGCTGCATACCGTATGCATACTCAGAAGAAAGAACACTGAAGGGAGTACGGTATGATTGATGGTTTAAGGGACGAATTCCTTCGCGAGATCGAAGTCTCCCTTGATGAGAAGCGAGCACAAGCTGAAGCTAGTGCGAAGAAGGTTCATCTTTGATCTTTGATCTTTAATCTGTGAACTTTTTTCTGTTTTAAGTTTTATTTTAGGTGAGGGAAGCGATTTCTCGTTCGTCATCCTTCGTAACGCGAGAGAATATGGAGGAGAGCATTCTTAAGGTTCCGGTTACGGTACTTGGAGTAAGCAGTAATCTGTGTAATTAGGGATGGTTTCCAGAAGGTATTACGCAGGATACATCTTATATTTGTGAAAATTATTTATCTATTCGTAGTCCAAAATCCGCATTGCGTGTGAAACTATCACGTTTCGTTAAGAAAATGTATACTTTGCTCGGATTTGTGTTGATTTACCTCTGATCGTGGTGAGTCTCCGAAGACTTTCCTATTGCAGGCCCTCGAAAGTCCGGTTGTCTACGATTTTGCTATCGATCGATCGGGCAAGAAATATGTCGAAGCAGCGCCTATCAAGTATCAGGTCAGGACGAAATCATCTCCTCTCGCTTGATCATTGGTCTTCGGAGAATAGGATACGGATTATCTTGCTCGTAGTCATGCGACATACTGAAGTGAAAAGTCTAATTGTAAGTATATACTTACAGGAGGGTACTCCTACCCGTCAAAAGGGAAGATTGTACGAGAAGACCCTCGGACCCTTCACTACCGACGACTCACTGCAAGAGGAACCACGTGAAGCCGCAGCCGGCAATAAGTAGACTGAAGACGGATTCTGCACTCCGGAGCCGGACGATAGGATAGTTGTTTCAACTGTATCTCATTGCTGTTACACTACGCTCTCCCCACCCTCTTCTTCTGTATTGTTGTCAGGTCGATTTGTTATAGTTTGTAGTGTCAACTTGAGTAATTGCACAGAGAAGAGGGGCTATGACCTAGTTTGACTACTCTTATGCTAACTCTTTCTTCGTACGCCTTCTTCTTTTAAGCTTTATTTGTAAATTTGCTGTTGCGGGTTGTCAGAAGTTTATTGTTTGACACTTGAATGAAGATGAATTGCAGACTGATTAAAAGGTGCACATTGTGGGTTGGGAACCAATTGCGTACTTTCGAAATGATCGGAATGTAATCATCGTCTCTTCAGAAAATGCGAACTTATGTAGCGGAGATTGGAGAGATTGTGAGGGCTCAACGGAGAGATGAAGAGACCGTCGATGAGATCGAGGGACGGGTCAATTCTATCCTGCAGAAGGTACTGTTGCTAGCATTCTGCGCCTACCGTAGAGGTACTGTAGCTACGATAATGGGGGAATAGACTAGCATAATATGTAGGGTTGCAGTGTATGTCCCATCGCGATTGGATGCAATCCCTTCCCTATCTCAACGCAGCCTCGAAGACTCTCTACTACACGGCAACCCTCTTATCGGGTATACAGTACCCCCGCCCTCCTCGATCTACCGTATCCCTTTGATGTGCAGGTTCGCAGACACTCGGTGAGGAGTACGTCCGTCTGTTGGAGAGTGTCGCTCCCCATCCCAATACTCCCTCCTGGCTGAGGAGAGCTCTCTTCGTATTCCTCCACGCGTACGCACCCCTTATCGTCGATCGAACGTTGATGAAGTGAGTGGGGAGAGCGACGGCTCATTCTTATAAGTATCTTATTGGGAATACAACGCGTAAAAAGCGTAAATCATCTACACCAAGATCAGCTAATTATATCTCAAGGTTGAAAGATAACTATTGTTTTAGCGCGGAACGACACCTTCAGTCCCCATCGTGTACTCACTTTCTCGGTATTGATGTGAGAAGGAATCGAGTGGCGCGCGAGTCGTTCCTGCGTATGATATCGTGGTTACGGTAAGTTATATAATGGAGTACGGTAGTCAGTTTGCGATACTTTCCCCAATGGTATACTGTAGGACGTCGTTCGCACCCAACCTGCGCCGTCTCCACATTGCCCTCTTCTACATCTTCGGTGCGTACTACTCCCTCTCGCGAAGAATGGCGGGAATTCGATTCGTGTCTTTCAGTCCACAGAGTGATCTCAAGGCACGCAGCTGGTTTTATTCTTTAAATGTACAATATAATAATATTTTAGAAAAAAAACTAGTAAGTAGGCAGTACCGAGATTACGGTAGTCCAAAAAAACATTACGGTAGAAATGTTTTGATGTGCAGGCTCTGAAAGTGTACCGGTGGCTGGGAATGGTTTCTCTCGCCGAAGCCGCCGTTTCTGTTGTCTTGTGGGTGTATGTGGAAGGAAATAGGAAGAAGGGAACTACGAAGGAGCGAAGAGAAGTGGAAAGGAAAGGGGACGAGGAGGATGATAAGGTGAGGGTGAAGGGGGGAGTACGGTATCGGGTTACGGTAGAACAGGGAGATTGGTATGACCTATTATAGCAATGTAGACGAGCCAGTCTACCGTATTCTGCAGCAGATAGTATGAACTGTGTATCCTTCCCTCTATTCCTTTCCCTACCGTATACCGAATCCCTCTACAGTACCCCGTGTGTGCCCTCTGCGCCTCTTCCCATCCCCCCGCCTGTCCCCCATGTGGCCACGTCTCCTGTTGGACGTGTCTCTCTCAGCTCGCAGCGGACTGTCGTTCGGTTGGTCACATTCATTATTCGTGAGAGAACGGACGCTTTTCACGGTTTGCATATGATAGGTCTGCCACAGATAAAAATGGATGAAACATGACCGAAAGCTTAACCCGTTTTCCCGTTCCCTCTTCCCCTCCATGGTTACGGTAGCCCCTAATTGCAGGACGAATCACCCCGGTGCCCGCATTGTAGATTGCCCTTCCAACCACAGCAAATCGTTCCCCTCCTTAATTTGTAGTTTGTAGTTTGTACTTTTGTAATGTATATAGATGTACAGTATCGACTCGAGATTCCACTAACAGCGGTTACCGTACATATCGATTAATTCAGATACGGATAAAGTTGTACTAAATTATCAGTTGTCACGAGAGACTGACATTGGTTGAGGTTTCCTTCGATCTATTTATGAGAGAGCTGAGAGGTGTTTACAGTACGGAGTACTGTAGATGCTCCGTCGATTAGTCGATCATTCAATACGCTGCAATGGTTACGGTAGTTGTCGTTGCGGGGTCCAATCCGGTTCGGCTCGAGCCTGTTCCTCGTCGTTTCCCGCTCCTTCAGAGGTGGGTCTTACGGTAGTTTCCGGGTGATCTTTGACCTTTGCAGACTCAACCCGTCCATCCCACTGTGTACATGTCGGGGATTCAGCCAACGGGCATCCCGCATATCGGCAACTACTTTGGAGCCATTCGACCGTGGCTGGGTTTACAAGAGGTATACGGGATCAATACTTGAGATTTGACTTTTGACCTTTGCAGGAACACAGTTCCCATGCTAAATTCTTCCTTGGAATTGTAGACATGCACGCTGTTACAATGGGTCCCCGACCGGCTGATGAGGTAAACTCATTTTTCGGTCTTTGATCACTGTGATAAAATGGTAATCTTTTCATTTCGTAGTTTGATCATTGATGATTGATCTTTGTATCTTAGTTGAGACAACGGGTATTCGAAATGGCCGCCTCCCTTATCGCGGCTGGTGTTGATCCTAAGAAGACCACTCTCTTTCGGCAGTCGACCATTCCGGAGGTTGATTTTTTGATCTTTGATCTATACGTTTTGGTCTTTGATCAATAGTCCAATTCAGATCGCTCAATTGAGCTGGATCCTGTGCACTCTGCAGTCCGTTCCCAAGTTGCAACGACTTCCGCAGTTCAAGGAAAAGGCGGGCAAGTAAGTCGGTTCAAGTATGTTTCAGCCTTAGTATTTAAGGGATTGAGTGATTTTGACGTATTTCTTGCTTTCCTTCCCATTTTTATCGCTGTCCTATATCCCATTGAGATTCGCTCGTTCGGGTGTCCCTCTCGGTCTCCTTTCCTATCCCGTTCTACAAGCAGCCGACGTACTTGCGTTCAGGTTTGCTCTTTGATCTCTTGAGCCTTCCGTCTCTTGTAGAGCCACTCATGTTCCCGTGGGCAAAGACCAATCTCAACATCTGAACCTCCTGACTGATCTCGCACTCATCTTCAACACTGCGTACCACTGCCATCTCTTCCCCATACCCAAAGCTGTATCTTTGATCTTTGATCATCGTCTAGTATCTTTAATATCCGTAGATCTTTTAAGGTTTTCGCAGATCATGCTCGTATCAAGTCACTCAAAGCACCCCATCAGAAGATGAGCAAGAGTGAGAGTAGTGAACGGTGTGTTAAGTTTGCCTTGACATATTTGATCTTGTATCTTGGATCGTTGATCTTTCATCTTTATCAGGGGTCGAATCGGAATCGTCGATTCGTCGCAGGACATAATGGACAAGTGTCGACGTGCGCAATCCGATGCCATTCCTGAACTAACCTACGAACCGGGAAGGAGAACAGCAGTTGCTAATCTGGTGAGTTGATCTTTCACCTTTGTGCTTTGATCATCGATCTTTGATCTCTGTGCTTTGATCTCTCCCAATCTTCCGTTTCACAAGGAGATGGTCTGACCTCGCGGAAAGGGATTCAAATGAGACATGTACCATTCGAAAGAGCGTCAAAAACGGAGTAGAAAACGATATTCAATTTTTGCGGAGGGCGTATCTAGAGCGAGATAATCGTCATTTTCTGGAAGTAGGGATCCGCCATTGCGCCGCTTCCTCTTGTGAGGCGTCGCCTGCAGCAGGCTGTCAGCAATCGTCGGTAGCGCAGCAGGTAAGAGGTCGGACTAGATTGGGAGGGGTAATGGGTTCGAACCCCATGCCGTGCATTCTTTTTGCACATTTTTCCATAGGTCCCGGACTTGTAATTTTTTCAAGATTTTGACAAATTTCAAATTTTACCAAAACTTCTTACCTCGTACCTGGAAGTGATTTGGAGCTATAACCATGGCCACAGAAATGTCTCTTCCTTCTATCAACAAAATGCGTATCTCATATCAATTCTATTTACAGGATCTGTCATTGGTAGTAGCGGCATCAGATAAGGAAAATGAGAGGGGAAAATCCGAAAAAATTACAAGTCCGGGACTTGTGGAAAAAAGCGCAAAAAGATTGCACGGCATGGGGTTCGAACCCATTACCCCTCCCAATCTAGTCCGACCTCTTACCTGCTGCGCTACCGACGACTGCTGACAGCCTGCTGCAGGCGACGCCTCACAAGAGGAAGCGGCGCAATGGCGGATCCCTACTTCCAGAAAATGACGATTATCTCGCTCTAGATACGCCCTCCGCAAAAATTGAACATCGTTTTCTACTCCGTTTTTGACGTTCTTTCGAATGGTACATGTCTCATTTGAATTCCTTTCCGCGAGGTCAGACCATCTCCTTGTCAGATCGACCTACTGGCAGCCGTTCGTAACTCTTCCCCTGAGAAGGTCTTTGAGGAAACGCGAGATTTGAATATTGTGCAACTCAAGGTAACTTGTTTATAAACTAGCCTTTCCTTTATATGTGGAAGTTCACTCTCTAGCACACATGGGATTACGGTAACCACATGATTACTGTATTCGTTGCAGGAGACGCTAGCAGTCGAAACGGAAGAGATGCTTCGTCCGATAAGAGACAAGTACACGGAGATTCTCAAGGATCGAGAGGCCGTAAGTACTATTTCGAGCCTTTTTGCCATTCCAGTTTGGCTTATCCCCACTTTCTGTACATCTCTCAAACGTACATGCTCTCTCGCGTTGTCTCTATCCTACTGTGCAAAATTGGGGTGTTTGTTGCCCTTACATTAGCATCTTACAGGTCTACCGTATCCTGCGAGAGGGAGAGGAAGAGTCGAGGAGTACGGTAGCCGATACTATGAAGGAAGTGATGACTCTCGTCGGGTTTAGATGAGGTTACTGTAGTCGGGTATATATCCATTCATTGATTGATTGTTATTTGTTATTACGGAGAAAAAAGCTTTAGCCTGGCTAATGAAGGGTTCATTCATTCTTTGATCACAATGGTATTCTATCAAAGCTATGGCGTTACATAGATGAATTGATACGGTTAGAAAGAAGAATAGGTTGTTGTTCCAAATCGGAAGCTTTGTGCTGTTGAAATGAATCCCTAGTAGTCGGGGAAGAAAGTGAAGCACGAGACTGAATTCAGTCAGCAAATCTTCGACCTTTCTCTTCTCTACATGGCAATCTGCAACTAGGGGGATAATTGGAAAAGGGACGAAACTGAGAACAGACGAGCTCAGTCTGTGTAGGGACTAAGCTATTTGAGGGAGAAGAGAAGTGATGACGTCACCGCATATATTTATAGGGGGCATACTTTGACATAACCTTGGAAGGAAACGTCCATCCATCTCCCTCCCTCTATGCTCCTCCAACCCTCTCTCTACTCCCTCGCCCTTCCTCAATCTCTCACAATTCCCTCCATTAAATGCTTTGCAAGGCAAGACTGCTACTAAGGAAGGAATGGAGAGAGGGAAGGGATAGAGAGAGAAGAGAGAGATGGAGGAGGAGGGAGGGAGGAAAATGGCGTAGATGGAAGCTTATTTAGTCGTTGGCTTCGTTTTTGTTTTCGGTGTGGACGTGAGAATAGAGGCTTATGATAGAGGGGAGGAGAGAAGGGAAGGGGGTAGAAGAAGGGAGGGGATGAAGGGGAGGAGGGGGATGCACTCAGTACGGGAGGCTGCACAACGGGCAGACGAACCCCTTTTCACGGTTATCTCTTTTGTGCCATTTCGCACAATGCATTTCTCGTAGTTAGAAGTGTGCATTTCGTCATCTTTGTTGCCCCCTTTTACTCTCCCTATCCCCCCTCTAGGAGCTCTCTGTCCATGTGACTCAGGAATCTGTCTCCCCCCTCCCCTTCCCTATCCCTTTGAGTGCATCCCTCCATACCCTTGCCTTCCCTCTTCTTTCCATAGTGTATACTCAATTACTCAAGTCCAATCAAGTCTATCTTTATCTCCTTCTTCCCCTTCTCCTCTCCCCTATCATTATTCCCCCTTTCCCAGTATCTCCCATAATCTCTGCCTTCTTCTACAATTTCCTCGTGTCCCCCAGTTATCTCTCATTTCTTTCTCTCGTTTCTCGTCTTGGAAGTCAAATCGAGCATAATCTACGCCTCTATTTCGGGAGCATCTCTGGCATTCGTAGAATACATGTCCATGCATCGTTCCTATTCATGGAATATGTTACCACTATCTCGGAATAAATAGGAGTTATGAAACGTATTTGATGCGGGATGAACAGGAGAAAGTGAAGAAGGAGAGATTACTTGGAGAGACACAGTCACACGATGAATGGCTAATTATTCCACACATACCCTGAGGGATCGATGGGGGTGAGAGAGGGATTATAGAGAGTGGGGGAGAGGGGGAGGGAAGCGAGAGAGAAAGAGAGGGTGCACCCTCCCTCTTGAGTCAAAGGCCTCTATCGCCGTTCGCATCGATTGTACCCTTAGGATGAGTGTGGGAGACGAAGTGTCAGTCGCTCTCTGTAGTATCCCTCTCCCTTTCCCTCTCCTCCCTCTCCTCCTCCCCCCTACCCTCCACCACCCTGTCCATCTCCCTCTATGACAACTGTCCATAATGTTGTAATATAGGCCACTCTTACCTTCTCTCTCAAAGTAGACTCTCTCCAACAGTTTGTAGTGCATGAATGTAGTGAATATGAGTGGAGTGGGTGGTGGGATGCTTAGTGTCATTTCCCATTCGTCGACATCGTCGTTGCCTTCTTATCCGATGCATCTGACTACTCGTACCCTCTCTCCGTTCTACCTCCCCTCTCCTCCCTCCCTCTCTTTGTTATATCTCTGACATAACTAGTAATCGATGTCCGTGCCTTCCCTCCCTTCTCTTTCTTTATTGCATATCACGCAGTCTCAGAATGACTTGCCCCTCTCTCTGTCTCTCTTCCATAATAGCTACGAGTCTTATTCAATCCTTCCCATCTCACAACTTATGCCCAGTTGTATTGCAGTGTAGTCGCCCCCTTATTAGTCAATCCTGAAACATAACTGAACATGCAGAGAAACTCTCACCTGGAAGAGAACTTTCCCTTTCGAAATAAAGAGAAGTAAATGCCGCACGATGACTCAGTGTTCCTAATTCCTCATCCCCTCAATTCTTCTCATTCCATCTTCTACTTTTCGCTAGTTTCCAATCCTCGCCCACTTATGTCTCAGACTGAAGCATGTTGCAACCGACTGTATGCTCACTCACAAGCCCTATTACTCCAATCTCATTTCCATGTCTCTCACTCTAATGCAGCTGCCAATCGCAAGTATTTGTTTACATTTCTATTTATCTGTTCTCATACTGATTATGCCATTGTTTACCGTATTAGCCAACTATTGTGTAGGTGTAGAAGATGATTCTCAGAGAATGGAAAGGGGAAGGGAGAGAAGGAGTCTCAATCATATGCAATTTGACTCTTTCTGTCATTGGACGGGTGTCGACTGAGTTCTCTAGTATCGTCTCTTCTTACATTATACAGGCGAGTCTTTCCGATGACTATCTTTCGTGTATCATACAAAGCCGATGACACTTGCTTTACATTTAAAGCAGTAAAGATACCAAAATGACTGCACAACTCTACTCTCCTTGAATGCCATCATTCTGCCAACTGCCAACTCATAGATAGTTACTCATTCTTTGTGCATACACCGTATATATGACTAAGCTTAGCGTATTCCACACTTTCCGTTCCTCTATCTATGTGATTGTTCTCCCTTACTTTTACCGTAGATATGAATTCTCTTCACAACGTATCCCATCTCCTTCACTTAGCTTCATCCCATTTCCCTCCAATGCCCGGCATAATTTTCGTTAGTCTGTGCATTTTCTGTTTGACTTAGTCACCTTCGCTCTTCTCTGCATCTCCCCCCTCTCTCCTCCGTCCCTCCCCCTCCCTTACCTCTCTTCTTCCTATCCTCAACCTCTCCTGCTTTCCCTTTTCCATTCAGTAATGTTTCCCGATCATTGTTCCTCTTCACCCTCCTCCAATTCATCTCCTTCACCCTTTACCCCCCCCCCCCTCTCATACTCAACAATTAAGCTCGTGCTTGTGTAATCTTCACGATCTCTTCCCTCTGCAATCCCCTCCGAGGGGTGTCCCTCACAGGTAAACTTCCTTCATTTTAGTCATCTCCTTTAATTTTCATTCATTTCTAAAATGACGCATGACAAATAACGCCCAAGCGTTTATTAGAAAGCTGAGAAATGTCGCATTCTTTGATGAAAGAAGAGTTGGAAATGGTTCTTCTTGTTCATTTATCTACGTCTTCTATTTACACTCCAATGTGACTTGTGAGCCTTCGTAGAGCGGAAAAAGGATTAGCTGATTAGGGAAAATGTGAAGTGGCGATGGGAAAGAGACGTCCGCGAGGGATAACATGGGGTGTCAAGGGCTACGGCTCTCGTTTATCAATACTATAGGGATAATCGAAGGCTTCTTCGTGGCTGCCCATAGCCGATACCTTTCTTATTCATACTTGTAGCCTAATATCAATTTGTTAGATTAGGCTAGGTACCAAATTCGTGTTTAGTTAGGTATTAGAAGAAAAGTTTTATTGTTTTGTAGGTTCTAAATAATAAGAAAAGACAACGTTTTATAGACTACGCTAATATGGAAAATCTACAACTAATGCTAAACGGTGCATAGCTGTTTCGCCTCCTTCTGCCAGACAGCTATACACCTCCCAAGGGGCGGAGGCTCCTCAGTGGAAACCCCTTGGGAGTAAGGTCT
>LS928715.1:20534-32897 GCA_900490955.1 Micoletzkya japonica | reverse complement strand
GGGTGAACGATATTGGAGGGGAATTGACAGAGTAGTGTCGTGTGTTTTTACAGTACTCGAATTGAAGGGGTGATCTGTGGATACCACGAATATTTCACGTGGACTGGGCAAAGGGTCGAGGGAGGGTGTTTCCCCCGTGGACACTCGGACCATTCTCTTCCCCGTCTCCCTATCTCTCTCTCTTCTCCCGATCCCTTCCACCCCTCGCCTAACAATCCGCGCGACTTTCCCGCATTGGGACCGAGGGAGGGGCCGCAAGGAATATGAGAGAAGAGAACGGGGAGGTGGAGGGAGAGAAGAGAGGGAAGAGAGAGTGACTGGTGTACTCCAATGAGCTAGAGAACTACTCATGTGTATACTTGTACTCTCTTACCCTCCATCCTTCCTCTCTTTACTCTCTTTACTCTTTCCCTCTCCCCCCTTTCCCTCTCTCTTCTATTTTGAATTCCGCTGTCCCATTCTGCCAAGTGGAAGAGAAGAAGGAAAAGGGGGACGAAGGAGGGAATGGGATGGGTGAATGGACGAAGCAGTACTTCTTTACTTGTCTATTATGACTGCTCCCTCTTCTCTTCATACACGAAGGTTCTTTGTCGGAAGTAAGAAGGATGGAAGGGGAGGAATTGAATAGGGCACAACATTTGCCATTTATGTTATTGACTGAAGATGACAAATGGCTGTTGAGTCAGTAGCAGAGCTGAAGGAGACTTTGGGATTGGATGGGAGTGGGGTTGAGACTATTGGGACATTGGGAGAGTGGACAGGGGAGGGGACGGAAGATTAAACGGAAAGGGAAAGGGGAGGGGGAAGACAACAGAGGGGAAAGTTCACGGAGAGAGAAGGCGACGTGAAGGCTGAGAAGAAGATCTGTTACACTGCCTCGTTTCCCGACTATTCCCCCTTCACCTCTCCTCACCTTACTCCCTGTCTCTCTCCCTCTTACCTCTCCCTCTCCCTCCACTCTCTTCTTCTCTTCCGCGGCGCTTCTAACCTGAGCTATTGTTACACGGGTTGGTCGTGTGTCGTGAGGGATTAGAAGGGAGGAGAGAGAAGAGAAGAGAAGAGAGAGAAGGGAAGGGATTACTGATAGGGAAGGGAATCGGAGACGAATCCTTATCTCGCTTGTTATTCATTAACGAGTATTTACCCAAAGGAGAGATGTGTTACATTGGATGTGAAGGTTGAGGGGGAGGTCTGAGAGTGAAGATCATTGGTCGAAGGGAGAAAGGAGTTGATGTGAGGAGAGGAGAGAGACTAGCGAGGGGAAATACGAGAGAAGAGAAGGGCACAGGGGTTATGTGCCCTACTCTCCCCCCTCCCTCTCACTACTCTTCTCTGCTTTCTGTTGTCGCACTGCAATGGAAGAGAAGAGAAGGGGAAGGAGTGGAAGAGTACACGGGAAGGACAGAGAGGGAACATAGAGAGAGGGGAGGAGGAGAAAGAGAGGAGACGGATAGACAGGAGGGAGAGGGGGTTCCACGTGTCCCCTTTCCCTCTCCATTCATTCCCTGTCCTCTCCCCAGCTGTCCCTATCTCCCCCTTCTCTCCCTTCCTAACTCGCATTTCATTTATGCGATAACACGACTCGTTCGTTCCCTCCCGTCTCTCTTTCCGTCCTCCCCCTCTTCCCTTTATAGCCGTACCCTCTTACTTTTTCTTGTCTCGCGTCTTTCATTCGTCTCTTTACTGGGAATTGCTGAGTGAGGGAACAGCAAAGGAGAAAAGAAACAACGACAAATTAGAGACAGAGAAGGGAAGGGGATGAATGGGAGGAAGGGAGATGATGCAATGAGGAAGGATAGAGAAGGGGATAATGGATGAGCTGTAGACAGGAAGGGTGTGATACTCTATGGGAGTTCCACTAAGGGCTGTACGCTAATCTCCCTCTGAAGACCTGCATATCTATCCTCTTTTATCCGTAATGTTATCTTTGGACTAGCTGGAGGATTACATATAGAGAGGGAAGGGGATGAGCGAGTGTGTAGTCAGAGATGGATAGATGAGGAGGAAGGGGAATGGCTAAGTGTCATTGCTAGTTGATAGTAGTCTACACTCACATCACCTCCCCTCAATTCCCTCCCTTCCCTCTCTTATCTCCCTCCCCCATCTATCATTATATGCCTCCTATCAGTCTCTCATTCTCCACTTGACTTCTCACTATTCCCCCAGTTAGTTCCCCTCCTTGCCTCCATCATATCTGACTATCACTCCTTTATGACACTCCGTCTTCTTCCCTCCGCTCCCTCTCTCTCTCTCTCTCTCTTCTCCTTCAAATGTCCATTGTGCCTTATCGGACAGAGAGACAGCCGTACACTCAGATTTGATAAGAGACACTGATGCCCTTGTGGAGTGGACATAAGAGAGGGAATAAGAGGGAAGGGATGAATAGACGGAGGGAGAGGGCTTGTTGTCATTGCAAAGTGTGTCTATTCCACTCTCGAGAAGACCAATCATATTCATATTCTGAAGCAGTGAGCAGCTTAAGATGAGATGAGATTTGGATGGAAATTGAGGAGAAGGAGATAAGAGTTGCTGAAGGGGAGGAAGGGAAAGAGGAAGATGAAGAGGAGGAGGGAGAGTCGTGCATAAATCATACGGGGGGCTGTGCACACTTTGGGGGAGAGAGAGAGCCTATGTCATGTCTCAAGGGAGGGCCTGAATTGGGAAGAAGCGGGAGATTGATGAGACAAGATGGACACACATATACTCGTCGAGTTTAATGTTTCCTTTCAGTTTGGCTCATGGTGGTGTGCGCGTGTTGTACTTGAAATTGGTGAAATATATAGTATAAGTGGGCACGGTTGTATGTACCGTGGTTAGGTGCCTTACGCCCACCCATACATAACTACCGACAAAAATAGCCCCGATATTCTTCTGCAGTGGCCTACCCAATACTGGCCAAAATTGTGCAGTGAGCTACCCAACCACGGTACCTGCAACCGTGCCCATCTATGTGCAGAACTCTTTGCTAGTATTGGATAGACTGCTGCACAGGCATATATTGACTCGATTTCTTGATCGTTATGTATGGGAGGGCCACTGCAGTAATCTACCAGCAAACCCTGCCCACCTATGAAACATTGCTATAAGAGGCAAATTGGTTGAGGGTGTTGATGAATCAGAATAATTAGAATGTGGAATTGCAGCATGGCTGTCGATGGAGAGGGAAGAAGCGGAGTACGATCTCGACTCAGAGGACGAGGAATGGCTCAGGGACAAACCACATATCAATCCGAGGTGGGCGATTGTACTGTAGAGTACTGTAGGTGATGGGAGTGATGTCTATGACTGGAAGAATAGTATAGAATGCACCTTAGCATGGTCTGATGGGTGTGTTGCAGGGATCTGGAGCGGATAGTGGAGGTATTGGAGGGACAGTCATCCGAGAGTGCCATCTGTCAACCAGCCACTGCACGAAAGGTGAACACCCCCCCCCCCCCATTCCTCTTTGTCTCGTATCTTCCCTCGACTACTCCATACGAGAGTCTGTTCCCGTTGTAAACGGTATTCTTCGAGGTTCTCATGCCAAATTTCGACGACATCGTAATCGACGACGTCTACGATTACTGGTTGAGTAAACGAAGTGCTGCGGCTAAGAACAAGACACTTGGATAGTGAGTGGGGGAGGGGGGGGGGAAGGCGAATGGTTTCAACTAGTAATATGGAATCACACGATATTTATTTTGTAATCACTTGTATGTGAACAATGTGACATTATTTGTACCTGGATATAGGTAGAAGAGAGACTATTTTCAGTGGTGGTCTCATGCCGAGAGTGCGGACGGAATGTCGGAAGGAGAATGCAGTACTCAATCCATATGTGGCCTTTCGACGGAGGGCAGAGAAGATGCAAACGAGGAAGAACAGGAAGAACGACGAGGACTCGTATGAGAAGGTACTATAGGGGGAGTACTGTAGGATGCTGTAGACGACTGTGTTTGACTGGCACGAGTAGCAGTCTGGGTGCGTATCTTCTTCTCCCATTCCCTCCCCTCAGGTTCTCAAACTCGGCCACGATCTCCGTCGTGCAGTTCACCTCTTCGAGATGGTCAAGAAAAGGGAAAAGACGAAATTGGCCATGCTGGATATGGAGGCGGAGATTCTGACACAGAGGGCACTCATAGGAGACTACGGATCCGCCGTGTACAACCAAGTACTCTCGAAGGTGAGGGGATACTCTATCTATGCTATCCATTCCGTCCCTTGTGCCCCCATCTCCCCCGTATCCATAGGTGGGCACGGTTGCAGGTAACGTGGTTGGGTGACTTACTGCAAAAAAAATCCTGCATTGGTTAGTTCACTGCAAAATAATATCTTAGCAAAATTGTGCGATATCTGTGTATGGGAGAACCACTGCAGTGAGTTACCGGCAGACCCTGCCCACGTATGGCCGTATCCCCGCTCCCCCTAATCCCCTCCCCCTTCAGCTGCACCCCGACGATCCACGTGCCTCTGTCGCCTCTTCCCTCGTCTCAAACTCCCTCAAAGAAGCCCTTTCCTCTCCTGCCTCCTCTTCATCGGAGATGCATCCATTGCGAGAGGAGAATGGAGTGAGAAGGAAGAAGGTGAGGAGAAGGAGGGATAGGCTTACTGTGGGATAACGTTGCTAATTTTAACTGTTAAAACAGTTAACCGAGCGAAGGAATCGAATTGAATGGAGTAGTTACAGATGAAGAGACGAACATCTTCGTTGTTGAGTGGACGGGGAATGGGATTGGGAACGGCATTGGACAGAGAACTGCCATCCAAGGTGAGGGGATAAGGGGGATACTGCTATGTATATCATACTTGTACTCTATGATGATCCACTCAGCTCACTCCGAAAAGCATCGTGCGGAGACTTTCTATTCTTCTGAGGGCTATGAAAAGTAGCGTATAGCCTGGGGCACGTGGCTCTTATCTCATACTCGGTCTTGCAGGCATGGCTGAAGAAGAATGCAGAGGTGTGGAACCAGTCACCCGCTGCTTTCATATCCGGCATGTCTACCTTCTCTCCCGCTGTCGAGGTGAGAAGTATTCCATTTACATCGATAGTTGACAGATAGCGACTTGTTTTTGTTGTATGCATAAGATGAAGGAATGGCATAGAACAAGGCGAGTGATTGCAGGTGGACCAATCGGTGGCCGCTGCTCACACGGCGAATGCCGATGGACGGTATCAGTTCAAGAGGAGACGAGACTGTCGATACAAACACTCGTTGCCACTCAAGGACAAGGTAAGTGATTGAACAGAGACAACAGATAGATGGTTGCACCTCTTGCACGAGTTACCCCGTATTACCGTACCCCTTCAGGGTCGACCCCTTCCCCAGCCAGAGACCTCTCCCTCTCCAAGTCGATTCTACCACGTATCACTGCCATCCACGAGTACTTCTGCTCCTTCCCCTCAAGAAGAAGAGTCATCGCCACCAACGATGATTGTTCGACAGAGAATAGGAAGAGGAGGACGAGTGATCATCGATCGATTACAGATGGCTTCTGTCGAGAGGGTTCCTCCGAGGTAGTATACCCTTTCCTAGCACTTTCTAGGAACTTTATAGTGAAAATGATATGTAGAGTTAGGCGCATGTTTATTCTCGCGTGTGAAGTGTGTATTGCAGACATGGCTACGTGGCTGGTCGAACGAATGCCGTGATCTACGATCCATTCGACGTGGACAGTAGTGTGCAGGGAGATGAGATGCATCCCGTGGGACGGGTTCAGTACAAGGAAGACGTCGAGTCGGAGGAGGTAACCATCTCTTGTCCTCTATCTCTCTACCCGTCTGTCTCCCCTCCAAACCCCCGTTCCCTTGCAGGAAGAGCAGTTCCCTCCGTGTTCCTCTCGTTTCCTCTTCTCCTCTCGCTACCGTAATCCCCTCCCCTCCGACCACTCCTCAGAGGACTATCTGCGTACCGAGAGTGCGTGGTTGTCCTCCGCTCCCTCGCCCTCCCCCTCCCCTCCCCCTCAACCCCCTCCTAAACGCCGGCTTCCGTCTACCTGCGGAGCCCCCGGGGCGGGTCCGTCTCCCCCTTCGGAGTACGAAGAGGACGGACCTCCATCGATGCACAATTCGCATGAGACCGATAAGGAAACGAAGCGGTCGAAGATGCATTCTGATAGTACTATCGATGGAGGACGAGATTCCATTTACGGGTCGAATGGACAAAGAACCACTTCGATGGGAAATGGAGACGGACTGAGTAATGGGAGGATCGTGAGGAGAGAGACTGAGGGAGGGGAGGACGAGGATGAAGGGACGGAAGAGAAGAAGACTGAGGACGGGCTTGGCCCTTTAGGGGAACGGCCTCTACACAATCAACAACTACATCTTGCATCCGGTTAGTCCAGAGATCAAGTAGTCATGGCGTTCAATTTGAAAGTACCTTGGTTATTTTATAGAGAAAAGGATGAAAGTGCCTATATTCGCTGTATAATAGTTCATGAGACGATAGATTTAGTGGCGAAAGTGCCATTGCTCTCTTCTCGCAATGCTCTTACCCCTTGCCTTGAGGTAACGGTGCAGTGTTGTCTCCGCCCGACTCGACGGCCCCCTCCCCCCGAGTGCCCCTCCCCTCCGCCTCTTCCCTCTCCTCTGCCGTCGCTCAAGTCATCGGAGTCCTTCCCCCTCCGGGAAACGGTGATGGCGCGTCGCACAGCGATGAAGACGCCGCGTGGCGCGCGAGACTTAAGGGAGTACCGATGGAGGTTGTGGCGAGGAGACTGTGCGAGAAGGTGAGGGGATACGGTAGTTAGGGGGGAGGGGAGGTACTGTAGTGATCGAGGGGATACGGTAGTATGGTAGTATAATAGGAGTGAATGAACGAGTAGCCCTTGCAGGAATCGGAGCACTCGTCTCGCGAGTCGGGGTGTTCCCCGATAGACAAAGAGGCAGTGAATGGAGGAGGAGCGGACCTCGAACCCTGGAGGGAACCATCGAATTCGCCCTCAGAGAGCAACTCTTCTGCTGATTGGGTGCCTGCTCAGCCGAACGGAAGGTGCGAGTTTGCACGTCAGTTTATCTCTCATCTATCCCTTTGACCCGTTGTCCTCCCTCTTCCCCTAGACAGCAAGTACTCAAGGTAGTCTTCAGGTCCCACGGCAACGTGGACTCTCGGTTGAGAGCGTACGCGACGTTGTCGTCGGAGGAAGAGAGTGGAGCCCGTACGGGAGACCATCCCACCCAGCCAGCCAAGCCCTCCCGACCCTCTTCCATCCACGACGCAGTGCGCACTCATCGCAAGTCATCGTCAGTAGTGTCCCCGATGGACCTTCCCCTCGAATTGTCATCTCTGCCTCGTTCCTTCTCTCTTGCCACTCCCTCTCCCCTCATGTAACCCTCTTTCCTCTCCCCTATGGTGGACTTCCTCTCCCTGCCCCGTCCTATCCTGCTATTTCTATTCGTTTCCCTCCCTCTCTCTCTATTGCGTGTCTACCTGCCTTCAATGGTCTCATTGCCCCCCTTCCACCTTATTCCCCCCCCCCCCTCATCGTCCCTTTTATCATGTATCTTTCGCAACCATTCCTATGCATGTATGAGTTCTTCTGTTTTGTATGAAATGACTATTAGCCTCTTCCTCTTTCAAAGTACGTATTGTTGTAATAGTAGACGCCTCTTTATACTCTCCCTCCCCTCCCTTTATAATCAGTCCCCCATCCCTTTTCTCCTCTCGCACGTTGCAATCCCCTCGTAGAAGAATAACGGAGTTGTATTTCATGTTTGTATTGGTCGTGTCTCGTATTAGAGGCAATTTGCATTGTTTTGTGTCTCTTGAGTACAATTGTAAGTAAAGCCACCTCAACCACCTCGTAAGCCCATCCGGTAATACAACTTTCTATTCTTCTTGGTCTTTATCCGTTCTATTACCGTAATAAGTGCGTGCAATGCACTCGTAGTTTCTACTCGGTCTCGACTCTTTTCGTCGTATCGCCCTAATAAGTATGTAGAAATCGTCCCTTTCGGTTTGCCCTCGTTAGTCTATTTTCAGATTGTCCATTCGTTTCCGAATCGTTCTTGACTTTATATTTGATGATTTTGTCTATATGGGAAGGAAGGGGATCTCAACACACCATTATTACTACCCTCAGTACCCTCTCGCTATCCTCCCTATTATTATTATTCCTTGTAAACCCCCCTCTCTTTTCCTTTCCCTTTTCTACGCTTTTTCATCTTTTCTTCTTTGATGTATACTACGAGGTTAATCTTTCCATTTTCTTCACTCTCTTTGCTGTCCCCCCTCCCCTTTATTATGGCGTATTGTCCCTTTGCAATTCACCTTTCTTTCTCTTGAATGGCGTTTGTCGATGCTTGTATATCGTATGATTGTACTTCTTCTTTCTTCATACCTCGTAATTCTTGCGCCATCCGAGAATAATCAAAAAATAGATAAAAATTTTAAAAATATAATCTAGCGCACGCGTACGTAATAATTGCGAATAAGTGGGAGAAGGAATGATAGTTTCTGCAAAACTTTATGGCATTTAACATGGGATTGGATAAGGATGAAGACACGAACATTCAGCCCGAAGCGAAAAGTGAAGGTAGAATTCGAAGGGTTGAAGGGGAGAAAAAAAAGGGGGTGGGGTTTTATTCATTGGGGATACTAGACATTGGTTGATTGAAAGGCATCGAGGAAAGGAGGATGAATGGCTACTGTAGAGGGACCTATACATTCTTATGCCTTTCCGTCAACACTACAAATAAGTCGGCACTTTGACTATACATAAGCCTCATTTGCCAGCCTTGTCCCTATCCTAATTGCCCTTAGACTAGCTTCGTTTCCCTTCTGTCGTTGTCACTCTTCGTTAGCCATGCAAGTCAATACTTACTATCCTTATCTCTACTCATTAATATCCACCGGTATACTAATAACTCCTTTAGCTCTCTCAACACTAATTACATATTAAGTGTTACCTCGGTATCACAGTAGCATGGGACGAGACTGATAATGAGTTCAGTCTGCGATACTCTACACTGTCTACCGTATCTACACTGTAGTTATCCTATTGCCAAGGGCGACAACACTTGCAAAATGTCAAAATAAGAGTGAATGATGAAAGGTAACCGTTGAAGGAACGTTGGGAAGACTGAGAAATAGCGATAGGACGAGGGGAAGAGTTACGAGGAATGGACATCGGCGAAGAATGGAGCGGAATCACTGGAAATCGAGATATTCCATCCAGTTCTTTCAGCCATAAAGCCGTACCATATGATATTCAAAAAGTATAAAAAATATAAAAAATTTGAGAGCGTAAACTGACCGGTTGAGAAGCGTATAGCACACTTTGCACACAGGAGCGGGTCGAGAATGACGTCCTGCAATTCATTAATCAACTACCGTAATCCAAACATTCCCCTCAAGACTTCGCCTACCTGCGGGAACAGAATTCGACACACACGGAGAACAGAATATCCGTCCACAGTGGTAACAGCGAGGTTTGGGCTTGAGTTTGGTGATGTTTGATGTGCAGGTGGGAGAAGAGCACTCCGTAACCTCGTCCTCCCATTGCCATCGCACCTCCTACAACGATCCCTTGACTACGGTAGGATTGGGCATTCTCTCGCCTGATCTGATTGGCGAATCTTCTCTAGTTGAATCTGAAGGGACTGCGACAGTTGAACAAAGTCCTTCTGAACTTGTTCAGAAACGTCCAATTCGTGTTGAAGAGCCGCACATCGGGCCTGTAGGGGTACGGTAAGAGGAGAGGTTAGAAGAGGGAGGATTACGGTAACCAATAGAGGCTTATGAATAGAGAAAGACTAATTTAGGTAGAGGTAGAACATTGTAAAGAACTACACTAAGTTACAATTTACAGTTTTGTGCCATTTATCTGGGCTACAATTGAAGGGGTATTAAGGAGACTTCACTTCATTCAAAGATACAGTAAACAAAAATTTTAAAAAAGCCATAGGAGAGATGAGCTTACCCTGTAGTTATTAGCAGATTGATCGATAGCTGCCTTTTCTCCTTGAACTTGCTTAACCTGAATTAAAACTCTGAAGGCGAAGTTCACTACTAATCATATGAGTGAATTAGGTACCTGTTCCTCAAGTTCTTGCAAGTTCTTCTTGAGCGCTTCTACTTGCAACGAATTCGATTCGGACGATGATATCTGAGAATCGGATAGATCAAAGATCACAGAGATCAAAGATCGCCGGCCAACCTGACTATTGGCGATGCCGAGACTCGTTTGCAGTTGGTTGACTTGGGTGACAAGTTCGTTCTCTTTCGCTTCCCGCAGATCCTTCTCCTCTTTCAATTGAGCACTCAGAACAGCCACTTCATCCTGAATCAATGACGGGATAGAGATGCTCGACTAGATGGCATATGAATAGTTATCGTGTGTGCAAGTGGAATACCTTCAGTTCCCTCTCAGTGAACTCCCTTCCGGCCTTGCACTCGATCAGTTCCTCCCGCATCTTCAGACACATAAACTGCAGCTGATCCATATCCGAAGCGATGTCCTTAACCAATTCATTAATAGATATAGCAGACAACTCATCATTAGGAACAAGCACACGTGGACAACGTTTTCAATCATAATTTTTAAAAAAACGAGCCTACCGTTGTACACATTGAAATCAGAGCGAAAAAGGGGAAACTGACGATCGGTTCTTCTCTCATAGCAGAAGCTGTATCTGACTTGAGTCCGAGAAGCTTCGCGAATCGATCGGATAATTCCGTGTTTTCCGCTTCCAACTTCTCAACGTGAGACTGCAATGAAAACATGACAGGAAATTGCGAACTACAAGTGAGAACCGACCCAAATGTCAGTATATTCACTCTAAATAATGCGGATAATGAAGTATTGCAAACGAACCTTTGCTGAGTCAAACAGTTCATTAGTCTCTGTGCGTGCAGCATTCGACGAATTGAGCGCCTTTTCGAATTGAGTCTTGAGAATATCAAAGGACCGAACACTCTCATTCAGTTGTTCTTCCGTCTGGGCTGCGGCCTGGAAAAAATAATCTACATCTTTTAGCCGTCAATCATAATTTTTTGGGTTTTACCCCGATATAAGCAAAAGAAAGCAAAATGGGTAATATTACAACTGACCTCCATCATCTTCTTCTCCAGATTCTGTCGATACTGTCGTTCCTCAACTAGTTCATTCTCGTACCGCTGAGCAAGGGCCTTCGCAGCCTTCAGCTCTTCTTGTAACTTTCGCTCGCTTTCCTGTAAACACGGATGTACAAGTTTCATGAGAGGACAGCAAAATTTTGGGCAAAGTACGGGAATACCGTTGGCTACATTTGTTAGGTTCACATGGATATGTTGAATTATTGACCTATCTACGATTTAAATAGCAAGGCCATTTTCAAAGTAAATATCTGAGAATACCTGTCTATGTATGGAAAAATATACAAGAAGTAAATTTACTCGTTCCCCTTATGAAGTCCAAAACATCTGTCCGAATACAAGAGTGAAGTGGATACCTGAGCGTTCTTCAAACTCAATTCGTAGTTTTGACACATTTCGCAAGCGAGAGCAGACGTGGGAGTGGGAGATACAGTACTTGACCCACTCGGGGATACTGTAGCCTGCAAGAATCATAATGTGTATTGTGTTACATGACGTACCATTAAATACTCGTGATTATTTTCCGCTTTATACTACTTTGTCCGACCACAATTCCCTTGAATTTATAAACCTCATAATTGGCCTTCAGCAGCTAGACTAGTGTTCGGGATGCAATACCTCATTAGAGTCGAGTATGGAGATGAGCTCTCCCTCTGGAACCAGTGACATTTCCCTTGATGACCGGCCCTCAGAATGACTGCATAATCGAGTCTGAAATTGACGATTATGAAAGAGAGACACGAAGGTACTTCGACGGGCAAACAGATCAAACTGCCTAAAACATGTGAATAGAGGAATTGGAATAAGAAATAAACAAAATATTATAGAAAAAATAAGAGGCAATACATGACGTGCAATGCAACGCGCGTTGGAGTCCTGTCTAGTCTTCGTGAAATGCCATTACGGTAGTTCAATTATGTCAGAGCGCAGTTTTAGAATTTATGACAAAACTAGCGGAACTAAGTTGAACCCGGTTGAAAAACGGGAAAAAAATAAATATAAAGGGAGAAAATGGACCCTAAAACCCAAGGGAAAATTAATATAAAGGGAGAAAATGGACCCTCAAAGCCCAAGGGAAAATAGATATAAAGGGAAAAAATGGATATTCGAAACCCAAGGGAAAATAAATATAAAGGGAGAAAAGGGAACCCCAAAACCCGTGGAAATGAGCTGGAGAGCACGGACAAGTAGAGCTAACTGGGTTTCCACCAAGTCATCGGGGAAATCGCGAACTAAGTAGAGCTAACTGGGGTTCCAATAAGTCGTCGGGGAAATCACGAACCAAGTAGAGCTATCTGGGGTTCCA
>LS928644.1:232524-261412 GCA_900490955.1 Micoletzkya japonica | reverse complement strand
GAATCGAAAGACTGAGATGCAGTATTCAGTTGATAGGTCAATTGAACGACTGACATGCAGTATTCAGTTGCTGGGTCAATTGAAAAACTGAGATGCAGTATTCAGTAGATGGGTGAGTTGAAAAACTGAGATGCAGTATTCAGTTGATGGCTGAATTGAAAGACTGAGATGCAGTATTCAGTTGATGCCTGAATTGAAAGACTGAGATGCAGCATTCAGTTGATAGGTCAATGGAAAGGCTGAGATGCTGCATTCAGTTGATGGGTCAATGGAAAGGCTGAGATGCAGCATTCAGTTGATGGGTCAATTGAAATGCTGAGATGCAACATTCAGTTGATAGGTCAACTGAAAGACTGAGATGCAGTATTCAGTTTTTACTGAACCGAAAAACTGAGATGCACTATTCAGGTGATAGGTGAATTGAAAGACTGAGATGCAGTATTCAGTTGATGGGTGAATTGAAAGACTGAGATGCAGCATTCACTTGATGGTTGAATCGAAAGACTGAGATGCAGTATTCAGTTTTGACCCAGCAACTGAAAACTGAGATGCAGTATTCAGTTGATAGGTGAACTGAAAGACTGATATTCGGTGAATTTCTAGACTGAAATGGAGTTTTATTTATTGGGTTGGTTGAACTACTGAGATCAAGTCATCAGCTGTTGTGAATTTATCGACTGACCTGGGTTTTTCAGTTATTAGATCGATTCAACCATTTAGATGCCCGTTGCTCGGTGAATCTGATAACTGAGATGGGGTTTTCAGTTATTGAATGAATTTAATAGCGGAGATGGCGCTTTCAGTCAATAGTTCAATTGACACAATTTAACAGCTGAGATGGAGTTTTCATTAGGGAGGGGGGTCGATTGAACTGCGAAGAACAAGTCATGTTGTTGGGTTGATTTAACGACTGAAATAGAGTTTCCTTTTTCATAAATTGAACTATCGAGTTTCATTTATCGATTGTTCAGCTAATTGAACGACTCCCATTTTTTTGATTTGCAACATTTAAGATAAAAATATTGGCATAAAAATTTTTTATCTCTAAACTCATAAATTTTCCTTCACATTTTAAGTAAGCGCAATTATCTTTTTTCCGGAGATGGTTCTTAGTAAGTAAAGGCATCCTAAAGCATTTATGGAAGGAATCAATTTAAATTATCAAGATATTGCAAAATTCAATATTAGTCGTAATTAATTAATCAGCCAATTGAGCCGGCCTAGTTTGGCTAAGAGGCGGCACGGGAGATAGCAAATTCTAGGGCGACGCTCGGAATAAAAAAATCATTGAATCGATGCATGCCTAATTTTCGTATTCTGTTTTCCATACCTTTTCATACTTTTTTTCGTGTCACTTCTACTTTTCCCGATATGTGTAATCGTACTTATTGCACTGGTCAGGTTATGGACTCTATACCTAACATTTTGGAAAATAGAGGACTGAAATCACGTTAAGGAAATACAATATCGTCTACTCTTTCGATATAAAATCGAAAGGCAGCTAAAACACGAAAAACAAATAGCCGATTATGATGAAAATCACAACCAAACTAAGGGATAATTAATTTGACACAATTGGACTGATAGCTAAATATACTGCAGAATGCTAATTACCACGAAAATACCTGAGAATATCGACAATTTTTTTTACTACGGTAGGTTCTCCGCGTGCCGTCTTAAACCCTGCTTAGCGTTTTGCCGTGCCCTTTTTAAAATTGCTTTAAACTTTTTTTTGCTTCTCACACTAAATTCATTGGAAATACATATCGATGTTTACTAGGGAGTACTTGTCTTGTTCTGTGTTGTTGACCCTTTAGTAGACATGTACGGTAATGAGAGAGGAGTGAGTGAGGGAGAATGATGCGATTGCCCATCTAGACCCGACCGAGAGGAGGATCATTGGTGACACCGTAGGTCATCCCACCCTCCTCCCCTCTTTCATCCCTCCTCCCTACCTCCTATCCCTCTCCTTCACCTCCATCTCTCTCCTTACCTCCCCTGTTCATCCTCAAACTCTCAGTGGGTCTTCATCGAGACCTCACCGCAGACATTCACAATCATTTGTCATTTGTTTAAGGCGACGAAAGAAAGAGAAGTAATTGGTAGGAGCTGGCAGGTAGAGGGAGCAGCTGCTTGCTCATTCACAACCCTCCCGTCCCCTCCCTCCCTCGTACTCTTCCCATCTTTCTCTCTCCCCATTCAAAAATGCCTTAACACCACCAGTGTCCAATGAACTTCGCGTGAAATGTCTGCTAAAGGACAAAATTTGAAGAGAGTGAAAGATGTGTTGGAAGACGGTAGGAGGAGAGGTTAGGGAAGGGGGAGAGATAGGGGAGGGGAGGAAGAGACAAATGTCATACGATGACTATCTCAAATAGGTATGGCCACTTACGGACGAAAGTAAATCTTTTATTCTCTCATGGACAACATCACAGAAGAAGCGAAGGGGTTTGGTAGGTGAGGATGGAATAATTTAAGTTGGGAGAAAGGATGAGAAACGAGAGGCAAACCTCGATTCGTCTATGTAGAGTAGCATCTAATCGGTAGAACAAAACAATCAATGAATACAGAAGACTAATCACAACCTTCTATATAAAAAGAGACGGGAAGGAGACACTCGGCATGTGAAGGAGGAAAGGAAATAGAGGAAAGAGGATAGTATATCTAGTAGGGGATATATTGTACTCTCTGTACACATATCAAAGAAGGCACTAGGGATGGGGGAGCGTGTGATATGGAAGAAGCTCATTGCAACGATGGATTAGTGGTAGAACTAGGCTGTCTCTACGGAGGAGTCAGGAAGTATTGGTAGGGGTTGGGACCGTACGAGGTGTTGAAGATCTTGTCATAAGTGAGGGTCTCTGCCTTGGGGACGGGCCAGGTGGTTCCAAGGGGAACAGAGGGCATGAGACCGTCATCCTCCCTCTTACGACACTTCTTCGAAACCGTCTTTCGGTTACGGGTCTGGATACCGTCCTTCTTCATCGTGATTGGACGGGCCACCTGTAAGGGGAAGAGTTGTAGGCGGGGAGGAAATGACAGCATATTTCAAGGGCCTGGGTTTAGCATGACTAGTGACAGCATGAATGTTCCCTACTCTAGTACGCATTCCCTCACTAAGTGGAGGTCTCTCCTCCTTTCATCGTTGGTTCCCCCATAGGATCGCGCAATGCTTCATCAATGCGGACTCCCCTTTGGTATCGGGTGTAATTAGACGAGGCATAACGGTTGACTCGCGGTTCAACCAGCGCGGGTCATATTTAGAGGCGGTAGATAAACCTTGGGTTTATTTATGGCGCGAGAGCATCCGAAACAGGGGAAAAATGCTGTATTTGATTATATTTTTTGGGGTGAGACTTTTACTATGAAAAATGACAAATACCGCATCGAAAAATTACCCCCACCGCTATTCTAAATTCTCGATTTACATGCCCACCCTACCGCCGCTTAAAAATTACCCTTATCGTAAAATAAATTTCAAATACGAGTATTTATCCCGTGATCCGAAAGCGTGTCTGATACGCATATCACATGGATACACCCCATTACCTGATGTAACTTGTAGTAGAGACCACATGCATTGCACACGGGTTCTCCCCTTCCGTTCCTTCTCCACAGAGTAGTCGTCGTCGTGTCACAGTTGACACAGATGACCCCCGTTCTCTTCTGCGTATTCTGTAACACCTTCCCTCTATCGACCTTCTTCAAATTCTCTATCCACCTTGTCCACCCCTCTCCTTCTCTTTCCTCCCCCCTCTCATCCCATCTCCCTTCATGTCCCCTTCGCATGTCCTCTTTCGTCCTCTACACGCCTTTCAGATAACATCTTCGTCTTTCGCCTCTCGTTTGTTCTACATAAATCAACGAGTATCGGGGTCGATTCACTCAATGGACATGATATGTACGGTATGGGAGAGTGAGGGAGGGGCATAGGGAATTCGGTAAGGGAGGGAAGAGTGAGCCATTGGGGAATACACAAAGTGTGATTCGGATTCCTATTAGAGAAGTGTTGACCATCATGTGAAAATCGAAACTTGTATGGTCTCGTAGATCAATCGTTGTAGGGATAATTACGGATAAGTAATAAATTAGCAAGTTGGGGCAGTGAGTGAGTGACTTGCCATTAGCTAGTCGAGCGAGTCTATAAAAAGGTCTCGCCTTCGTTTATTACGCAATGTGATCCGTATCTTATGATGAATTAATGACTGATAGAGAGTGTTGGGGAGGCGAGTTGTTAGAGGTGGGGGAGAGGGTAGTGACGAGGGCGGTTACTGTAGAGCCAGTGGGCATATCCAGGTGCGCTTTCCCCTCTGCCTCTATCGGTTACTCTCTCTCTCTCCCTCTCACCACCCCTTCCCTGCTAACCTGTCTCTTCTTAGGTCTCTCCAACGGCCTGCTAGTACCGTTCATCTTGGAGTACAGTCCACATGCATTGCACAAGTATTGTCCCTGCCCGTCCCTTCTCCACAGAGGAGTGTTCGTGGCTCCGCAGTTGGCACACTCACGACCTTCTGAATGCAGTGAGTCAGAGGGGTGAAGGGGCAATGAAAGGGGGGTTGGACGTGGAAAAGGGAGAAGGAGTAAGTAAGTAAGTTGAAATCCCGTACCAATAGTCCCACCTCGATTGGGTGCATTGGACTGGGAACTACGAGAGGGAACCGAAGAGGAGGTTGAAGTAGCGGTAGAGGATGAAGCAGTGGGACGAGTCTGAAGGGACTGGTGAGAAGGGGGAGGGAGGGAAGCGATGGCCACCTGACTAGCTAAGATGTTGGTATTGTAGATGGGAGTAGCCGTGTACTCGGGATATGTATAGGCAGGGAAGAAGGCTTGCGAAGGCTGTTGAGCTGAATACATACGATAAGATACTCCCTCTCTCCCTTCTCTCGGTCGGAGAGAAGAGAGGGAAGGCGCGACGTCAAAGGGGGACGGGTGTGAGAGGTGAAAGGAAGACAGGGGGTCTGCCAGAGGGGGAGAACGACAGTCGGCACTTACCTTCGAAGACTGGGTTGAGGACGGGAGTAGGGAAGTCGGAGGGGGGACAGAAGGGAGCCGTAGTGGAATACGGAGTAGTGAAGTTAGAGATGAAGTAGAGGGACGCATTCGCTGAGCCTGGAGATTAACACACTCAATGACTTGGAAGGGAAGACGAAGGGAAGACGCAAGCACAGCAGACCTTAGGGGGAACGACACTGCTCATGAAAGAAAGACAAGCATTCGGCACACTTACCTATGTTACCGTACGGATCGGACATCTTGCCGGGTTGAGCATAGTACACTTGAGGGGTGTAGGTAAGGGCTGCCGGAGTTGTCTTCGAGGGAGCGAAAAGCTGAGAGCAATACAATGAGAGGGGTTGATAACAACTATTAGGCTGTCTGCAAACCATTCGCAATCTGAGAGGCTAATTATGGTATGTAGTAATGTATTCATGACGCGAGGAAGAAGTGCGATAGGGTGAAGAGCAGAAGTGGAAGAAGGGAAATGAGAGGAAATGAAGGAATGGTCTATCGATGATGTAGTAGAGGGGCTAAGGAGGGAGAGCAAAAGTTGGAAAGAAGAACGTGTAAAGGGGAAGGAGAGAGAGATAAGATGAGATCGGAAGGGTACTCACAGATTCATCTCCCTCCTTGACGGTGCTCGGAAGAGTCGCATCGGGAAGGGAGGGAGGATACAGTCCCACCGTTCCCCCCTCCACCTGACTCGCCAACGAATACTTGAACTCCGTCGGCTCTCGCGAAGGGCTACTCATCTGAATGATAAGGCCATTTTAGTGATGCGAAAACGAGATAGAAAGAGATTGAAGGGAACACCCCGAGACTCATCTACACACTTGAGGGAGAGGGGCGGGACTAAGAGGGACACAGCGAATAGAGGACGAGGGCGGGGTTGGGGAGGAAGAGGAGGAAGGAGGGGGGTAAGGGGAGGAATGAGGGAGTCAAGAGGGGAGACCAAGTAGAAGGCCAATTGGAATTGTGTCACAGGATTGCCATAAAACTTGGATATGGTGGTTGATGATAGAGTGATGGCATGATGGAGAATTATGGAGGGCGCCAGAGGGAGAAGAAGGAGCTGGGGGGAGGGGAGGAAGGAGAAGAGAGAGAAGAGGACGAGATAGGGACAGATGGAGGAGGAATGGGAGAAGTGTACAAGAAGCATGTCAAACTGTGGGGGTGTTGAGAGAGATAGGGAGGAGCATTGGAGGATTAGAGGGTAGGCAGAGAGGAAAAGCAGGGTGTCGACTCGAAAAGAGTAAGAGAGACCAATATTACAGTCGAGACGGGGGTGATCGGGGTGGGGATACGCAGGAATAGGGGTACAGAGGATGTACAATCAGGTGACTGATGTGAGGTGAGAGGGAAGCGGAAATGGTGAATAGACTATCTACTCACGATGTCATTGTGGGTCTACGGTAGGCGAGGCTCGTAGACTGTAGCAACATATCGAGAAGCTACGTTGAGAGGGAGATAAAATAGTTTTTCTAATGTGAGAGTAGTATGTGGTGTACTAACGTTAGTAAATGAAGATGGGTAAGAACGAAGAACAGAAGGGAAAAGAAGTGAGGTCATAAGAACAGATGTTGTAGTAGCCTGTGAAATGGACAGATTCAGTTGGTAGCAAAGGGGTAAGGAGGATTGCGTATACGAAGAAGAGGGAAAGGGAGGAGACGGGGAGGAGAATCGAGATTGAAGTATACGGTGGATGGGAGAGGTAGTGATAAAGGCCCTCTCGGGAATAGCCTGCCACTCAAGTCCCTCTCAATCTCAATACTCCCCTTTGCCTTCTCCTCGAATAATTACCGTACCTCTCCCTGCGGGATTCGGCAAGCGCTCTATCCCCTTCTAATTACTATTTGAATGCGAAGAGAAGAGGGAAGGGTGTCAAAAGAACTAGAGAAGGTGTTTAGAAGATTGAGATATGGGAATGGGAGTGTAGTGAGGAATGAGGAGTGTATGAATGAGAGACGAGGGATAGGTTATGGTGTGAAGCGGCGGGTCTTTAGCCTAGCAGCTGGCTTCGACACTTTTCTTACCGCACTCACTCGCTTATCTTGCGGGTGGTGGCACGATAAGGGGAGGGAGGGTTTGAGAGGGGAGAGGAGAGCGCGAACGGGGAAGCGAGATAAGGAGGGAGGAAAGCGATAAGGAAGGGGAGGAGACCACCCGGAGGATCGGGGAACCCCTTCCTTATCGCAATGATGGCACCCATCTACGTGACTCCGATCGTCCTTTCCCTTCCTCTCTCAATTCCTTCTACTCCTCGCTTGTCCCCTCTCCATTCCCTTCTGTTCACTCAAGCGCATTCCCTTCAAATCTCGACAGACTGCCTCAAGCGTCAAATCGTGCATTTGCATAGATGGCATGGTATCCTCTGCTCTTGCCTTGTCTCTCGCTGCTTCCCGTCCACTACTCTCCTCTCTCGCTTCGTCTCTTCATCCCCCTCTCTATTCCTCGAACCGTCGGACATTTATCATCATCTCATCCGCATCATTCCTTATAGTCACACCCGCCTTCGAAGCTGTCTAGAAGGGTCGAAGAGTAAAAGGAGAAGAGGAGGGAAAGGGAGCAAAGGAGTCGATGTACGGTACTGCCTCCCTCCCTTGTACCGGCCTCTTGTTTCGCTCGTCCCTCGTCTCTCGTAACTCTCTCCTTCCCTCTCCCCTCCACCTTGTCCCTCTGCCTTGTATGGACTGGTAGTATGCTTGTGAAGCGACGATCGACTACCGAGATAACATCTCCGAGTGAGAAGTGGCCTGTTTCGTTCGAATGAGAAGAGAAAGAAGAGCGAACGGAAGGGGAGAGGAAGAGGAGGAAGACAGTGAAGAGAGGCACGGAAAGCAGACAGGGAGAGAGGGAGTGCATTACGGTACTTACCGTATCCACCGTATCGACCGTCTCTCTCGCGCTCGTTGCTGCCCTGTCCTGTCATCATTTTATATTTGTCTCCTGTCTCAACAGTCATATCTCTCGAGTCTCGTAATAAATCTGGACGAACGAGGAAGTCAAGGTTGCAATGACTGAGTAGATGGAGGGATGAGGAGGGAGGGGAGGTGGGGACGGAGGTATCAAGGGAGACGGTAACTGAGGGACTGCAATAGAAGTAAGGCGGGTAGTCTTTGCTAACCAGTCTGTCACATGATGTACTACGTGTCTTCCCGATTCCGTTCCTTCCTTTCATAAATGTAACGGGGTGACAAAATATGAAGGGTCGGGATGCGTAAAAGGGAAGTAGGTGTTAATCAGGGAATGCCAGCATAGCGAGTAGTCAGCCTGTGGACAAAGGCTCAGTTGACTCGTAGTCTCCTCGATCGAAGGCTATCCCACGAGCACTCCTCCGAAGGCAGAGATGCGATCTTCCCCAATCCTCTCATCTCACCGCAACTCTTCCCTCTACTCTTCCCCTTCCCTTCGACCTCTTACAACCTATGCTCAACAGTTACTCGCCATGCTCATATCCATCTATCTACCTCTATTAATACTTGGTAATGTGGTATCAACTTTCTTTCCAATCGAAATTTTCCTCACGGGTTAGCCGGGAGAAATATGCTCACAGAAAAGAACCTTTATTCAGATATCTGTTACATTGTGCGTTGCGAAGTATATTAAATGGGGATAAGTGTAACAGTGTAGGAGAGCAATGGAGTGTGTGTGTGAAGAGAAAGAGACACTAGCCTGTGGGTACATCACAGACTGTTATGCGAGATGATTATCGTAGAGCTATTACAGGATCAAGGAAGGAGAGGAGAAAGAGCTGCCGGTGAGAAGGTGGGAGAGAGATATGCACACTGACTTGGGCCCTTGCGAGAGCCTAGGCGGGATAGTTGAAACAACTGATGCTTGCAAGATTATTGCTAACATGAATCAGGAGATTGTTAACTGCATTTTGAAATGTAATTATAGCCAAAAAAGCAACCATGACACTCATGCTATCCTTCGAGAACACATTGTTTTATTGATGAATACAACGATATAACTTACTTTCGGTTCATTAAAATAGAAACCATTTGGAGTTTTGAACTATCGTGCTGCCAATGAAACGCAATCTACCCACAGAGACGCTAAAAGGTTACAATGAAGATGGTTCTTGAGATTTGTAGGCGGAGAGATGAAATCTTGGTCAGAATGGAAAGATGCGGCAAAGATTTGAAAAACGACATAGACGGCACCTGAGATGGTATTGGATACAGTAATTACGATAGGAAAGGGAGCGGAAGGGGAGGAAGGTTTAGAGGGGGACTAGGATGAGGGAAGAGGACTACTCTGCAATTAGTCATCAGTTGCCCTCTAAGGGAGGACACGCAACCAAAGGAGACCGATATCAACGATCATAAACAGTTAGAGGGATCACTCCCTCATCAGGTAGAGGCAAATAAAATGAGGGGGAGGGGATGAGCATGAGGGGAAAAGAGGCATGGATGGCTATAGGGAGGTTAGAGGTAAAAATTTGTTTCGCAGTGTAGGCTGAGTCGTCTTTCCATTTTATCTTCAAACTGCTGTGATGCAAGTTCGCTCTTGCCAAATTCCTTTGTATTTTCAATATGCTTTTACTAGTTTTTTTTTTGTGTTTTATGTGCATATCATGCTTGAGAAATAAAAGAGTGGTAATCGACACAAGGGACAGATTTACTACTCATTTTCGGGTTTTCGTCATCATATCAATCTACATAGCTCCTGAGAATGCATCACATTTGGGGGGAGCGGATCGCATGAGGAAAGCGACGGAACCGATTGATTGGTCGCATGACAGAACATGAAAATGGACGCAATGGTGAGAAGCCTACTGCATGTTGTCTACTGAGAAATGAAACTGGCAAACACTTTTTTGATAATGAGGCGTAAGAGAGTAATATTAAACCAGTAGAAAGATGCTAGGAGAATAAACCGACCTTGTGGGAAAAGGATGCTTTTTAGGGGATTATCAGGCAATGAATGACTAGGCAAGCATTGATAAAACATCTCCAATAGCATATGCTAATTTCATTTCATTAAGTTTTAATTATAATACAGATATAATATCTCCCTCTCTGTTCCCTTCGCGTGCGGTTCGCTCTCTCATTCGTCTCTCCACCAAGAGCCTTCCCACGCAGTTTCAACCAAGGATAAAAAGGAAGAATCCTTCCCTCTGAAGACTTGGCGTACGAAGGGAGTACGCGCCAATCGAGGATCAAGAGTCTACTCAAGATTCATCGTCACCTCGGGCTGAGTGGGTTTATTTGAAGAAGATTTGAAGTTCCTAACCTCTCCTATCTATATCAAATGCCCCTCCTTTTGACCCCAATCTACTGATAGTCCTGATAAAGGTGTAAAACTGAAACTGAAACTGAAAAATCGCGTAAGCTATTCAGCGTAATCTCTGCTCTTCTGTATCTCTGTTCAATGTTCGAGTAGTTTAGAATGATCGTTCATAGATGACATATGTCAATATTTATTCATACACGGGGATGGTAATCTCGTATGAGTTTGACATGGAAATGAATGCATTCAAATTGCAGATTATTGATAGAATTGCTCTTTCTCTACACGACGATATTGAGGAATTGGCGAGATATCGGGGAAAGACCCGTTCTATTTCTAACATCAGTGGAAAGCTATGTATGGAATATGGACCAGTCGGTTAGATACATTCAAGCAGATATCCCTATCTCTATCTAATAATTTATATTATAACTCTTACATTTAGGCAGGATTGAGCAAAAAACGATAGAGATAACTTTAGGGAAGGAATGGAAAATAAGTGAGTAAAATATCGCTATGTAATCACACTCTTAGTTTGGAATATCGCATTCCGTTTTGCTCACTAGACTCATTAGACCCCGATTGTAGTTCACTTTGTTGCCAGTTTGAAGCTGCAACTGAGCCCAAACCTCGTATTTCGACCTGAACATCAACTTGTTATGTGCATCTTTCGCTTTTATCATAGCCTTGCATTCAGTTCGATGGTAAATTAACTTCATAGTTGACCAACCTCATCTCCCAAGTCGTTACCGAAACCCGGATTCTCGAATGCTACGGAAGGATCACTCATGGGTACTCCATGGTTTCTGAACGAATATTCATCGTTCCCTCGGATGACATTAGAGAGAGTTCTTACCGGTTGGTGAATGGGAAGGCAACTCCCTTATTGGAGACTCTTCGAACTACGTAGAAGACTCCGATGGCAATAGCGGCCACGAGGACAACAAGGAAGAAGAAGGCGAGACCAGAAGAGGACGATGATTCTGAATGCATTGTCAATCATGGGAACAAGATTGGCACTGTCTTTCTCTACTTACTTCGTTCCTGGGATGATGGAAGTTGGAAGAAGGAGAGAGGGGAATGCCCGTAGGCATTAGCTGCGACGACAGCGATATCGAGAGATGTGGACGGGACATCGATATCGATTGAAGTATCGCGAGTTTTGATGATCTGCAAAAGAAGGCGATTGCCCCCTTCACCCATGAAGAACTCGGAATACCTTGTAGTCTTCAGACTCGTCGTCAGCTTTCTTATAATAGATGGCGTAGAAAACGTAACTGTCATGAGCGGATGACTCCTCCCAAGATAACTCAAAGGAATTTACTAGCGTCATTATGCGCATTTAGATTTGCGGCTATAATTTATAAGAAAGTTGTATAAGCATATCAAGAATTATCAGTAAAAGAGCAATAATGGTTTGTTTGTTCACTTATCTTTCATTGCTTAGTTCATAATGCGATTATAGGATCGCCTATCATTCCCTCTTTGAAACTGCTAAACACGTACCCGGATCTTTCCATCCTCGAGGTCTTGATATTGAATGTTCGTAGGTGCTGTTGGTGCACTTTCATGACCACGAATGAAGCATGCTTAAAAGGGCCCAGTAATGAAAGGGATAAGATGTAACAGATAGATGCAGACGTACACATGATGGGTACTGCGTATTCCGAACAGTCTACATCAGCTGAGAAAGAGTCTCCCGAGCAGAGAGGAATACAACGAGAGGAGACCTGCGATAGGAGATCACTTACACTTGAAACAAATGCAGGTTCCTCCGAACGGCAAAGGTTTCTTTATTCTTACCCCCTTCTCGCTGCAGCAGTCGGAGTGATCTCTTATATCGATGGCACACTTGAGAAGTGCCGGTGCATGTTGAGAACAGTTCAGGTTCGGAGGAACCTGCATTTGTTTCAAGTGTAAGTGATTGAGAACTAGCTGTTCTTACCTCTCCGATGGTACAAGCCATTAGGCAATCTCCTTCAATATTTTCCTTCTCACAACAGTCGAGGACCAAACGGGGGTTGACGGGCAGCAGAGCCTTCAATGTTAATTTGGGTCATATATTCAGCCGTCTAATTTATAGGCACTCAGGGTGTAATAGTATAATTATTTATGATACTTACAGTAGAAACGACGAGTTCTGCCTTCGCATCAGCCTCATTGCCTTCTCTCGTCGCTCTGCATGTGTACCATCCTTCTCTTCCAGTAACATTCGCAATCTGCATTATCATTTCATTATAATTCATGTATTATACTCTCTCACCACAAGCGTATGAGCATAGGTGTGCGGTGACTTAGTTCGAACGCGAATCTCCGAATGAACGGGCATTCCCTGTAAGTGTGGATTCGGAAGAGCCAGAAGAGCTTGTGACCTTGTACTCGAAAGAGACAGTCGGCAGCGGGAATCCCTCGACAATGCAAGTTATCTCCGCAGACAAGTCATCGAAGGCCCGAACTTGCTCACGTTCCATGTGAACGGAAGGACCGACTACAATGAATGGTGAGCAAAGGAAGAAAAGAATGGGGGCAACGTACACTTGATGAGTAGATGTTGCAATGCGACATTCTGTCGTCCATCGGACGAAGTGACACTGCATGTCAGGGTATCCAAGTCCTTCTCTGCCTTCACTTCCATCACAACAAACGCCTCTCCTGGCTCGTTCGCTTTCTAAAAGAAGGTGTGTTTCAATCGAAACATCTGAGAGGCTAGTAAGAAACAAACCACATCGTTGCGCGCAGTGAGGTCGAGATTGAGTCTCTCATCAACGAGCCTCTTCGGATCAACTGAACAGTTGACGGTGAGACTCTCGCCGAGTGAATACACTCCATTGGCACGTTCGGGTGAAACGACGATGAGGGGTTCAGGAAGACCAAAGGAATCTGCAAGGCGAAGTCATACGTGGGTACGGCCCGTGAGTACGGGTGGTAGCCCCGATTTTCTGGCCGGTAGGAACGAAACATTTCTTATGGGTATGCTTATGGGAAATAGAAAACCGGTTCTACATGACTGGTAGCCCCGTTTTTTTTTGGAATGGTACACCATTTTTAAAAATTTGGGGGTTACCTGCCCAGGTATGGGCGAAGTATTATGAAGCTACGGAATAGAGTTCGACGCATCAAGACCAAGACTCAAGAGCTTGCCCCTTCCCCTCACCATTCCTTCCCTCGACCAAGAGTCTTGGTGACCTTGCCCCTCTTGATTTACTCTCGATTCCCCCGCAAGACCTAGCCACAGGGAATGCCTATGCGCCCACTAGCTCAAGATTCACAGAGGTAGTCATAAACGGGCGAGGGTTATGGTAGCCATCTGAATAGAGCTAAATGTCAGCGATCTTGGTATATTTGATAGTTGCTAGTCATGCAATCTGAACACTGGTGTTCGAGTCCCCTATGTTCAAATTCTTTTTGCGTTTTTGCCTTTAGTTACGACATACAATATTTCTCTCTTAGATGGAATTAAATAAAGAAACAGTGATTAGTTTCTCGGATATAACATTCACCAACGTTTTACCTCCTCCACCAAAGAGATCTGACCACCCATCCTATCTACCTATGTCTCTCCCCTTCCTCTTCACCATCCTCAAAATCAAGAGTGTTGTTCCCTCGACCAAGAGTCTTGGTCTGGTCCCTTCCCCATCGCAAGCTCTTGTCGCGCTGGACAGACTCACGATCTCTTGACGCAATAAACGCCAGTGGCAGTAAGGCAGTAAGGGACCTTGACTCTGCGTCGAACTCTACTACGGAATATGAGGCTTTTCGCTATTCATATTTTGTTAACTGAACAAGGCTTTCTTACCAGGCTGAGCAATGAGAGTTAATACAGAGCTGCTCTTGCTCGTTCCTCCCTCTCCTTCAGCTGTCACGTAAACTGTATAAAGTGCATCCGGCCTCAGTTCCCCCATAACTGCCCAAGTTCGATTCGTGCGAATCTGAAGTTCCACGAGTTTATGCTCGTCAGCGTTTTTACGTGACTATATATGTCGCTCATCTTTTAGTACGCTGTTTCTTGACGTGTTTACTCAGTGTTTGAAATGTTAACATTCTCACGGTTTGCCACTGTCCAGCGTTTTCCGAGTCGATGAAGAAAAGAGTGTAGTTGGGACTGGACCCGTCCTTTCCCGTAACGCCTTCCCACGATATGTTCACTTGACTTCCCCGATTCCAGACGATTCTCACTCTTTTCGGAGCTGCGAGACCGTCAGCATCTTAACGAAACGATGAGCGAGGTATAAAGGACTTTAATACCGGTCTGGGAAGGAGTCGAGAATGTAAGGTTGAATGAAGGCGGTGACGATGCCAAATCGTTGTATGCAATAACTCGAGTGGCATACTCAGTCGATGGAGTCAACGACGTGAAGGATACGGAGGGAAGGGAGGTGTTCGTTCTGTTGACGACTGAACCTCCCGAGAAGAGCTGGACAGATTCGATTCCCTTTTGCTTCTCAGTGGATCTCTCACCTGCACTTCGTACACAAGACTTCCTCGTGTATGGTCCCACGTGAGGGAAACACTCGTTGACGTGAGATCAGTCACTTCGACATTGCGAACGCTCGGAATAGACGAGTGAAGGGAAGCATAGCATGTCGAGAGCTTTGTCGTCTCGTCCATGCATGATTGTTCCACCTCAACCAACGTCTTTCATAATCACTTCGTCATTGCGTTTTTTGTCCTCTCGAGCTAACCTATCGAGCAGACATACCGTGAATGGATGTCTGCATGCCGTCATGCATTCTCTTCTTACTTCCTCTTCATCGCAGCATCGAGAGACATCATGTCCCTCCGAAGCACATCTCAATAGAAATTTGCAATGAACAGTACAACGTATTGTTGTATACCTAAGCCACTCGTTCAGATTGGAAGAGCATTTCTCGGGGAATGATGTAGAGTTATGCCAGCACGTTGAAAGGCATTCATCGGATACTCCCATCTTACGACAGCACGATTCGAACGAAGTCGAGGGTGCTGACAATTGTAAAATAAGGGAGGAAGGGGGTCGAAGGGTAAAGGATACGAATCGGGTACTTTTGATGGTTATGTTTCGCCCATCCGAAGATAATAAGGCAAAGGTTCATTATGAATTGATCGTGAAACATAACCGTCAAAAGTGCACGATTCGTATCCTCTATCGAAGAATCTCTATGGAAGTAGAAATTACCGTTCGGGCAACAGAATGCTTCGTCGTCGTTTTCGGTGGATGTACATGTGAAGTGAACTAAATGTAATGATTTATGGCATAGAAAAGAAAATAATTCTTACTCGGACACGGATTCGAGGGAAGGCCACAAAGGAATGGCTTTCCGCTTTGCATGTACAGAGGCTCTGCAATAAAATAGCTAATAGCTTATGCTTAGTGAAACTTCGTTACCGCCATGTGTGCACACTTTCTCGACATCTGACAAAGTTTGGAAGAGGATGGTTGTAGAGGGAAGTGAAGTGCCCTGCAGTATTGTATGAAAGCCATACGTTAACAGTTCTTACATTTGCAGAATGCGACTGGATGGATATCGCATATGAACTGTCGGGGTCCAAGTCGTCTTCCTCGTGTGGTGATATTGCGTTCTTTATCTTAAAGAAGCTTTTACCTAAAGAACTACGTATATCTAGAGGTAATGTACCGTTCTAATAGGAGCTCCGTGTTCATTCTTTCGTATGAAGAGAGTGTAGCTCTCTACGAGTTCCTTGTTCGTTGCTGGTGGATCCCACATGATAGTAGCTGAAGTTGTCGTGAGGGAGTGGACGCGGACGTTGATCGGGGGCGATGGATGAGAAGCTGAGATGTGTCTTTTCTTCTTTCCCTTATATCTCTATTCCTTACCGTAACCCTCTCGAAGACATTGGTAGATCGCTGCCAAATCGAGGTTCAGGCACAGAACAGAATGAACTCCGAGGGATTCCGGGGAACCGCTAAAAGCGCAAATTATACTCGAACAAGCCGTAACCCCTTTACGCGTACCTAAACCTCGTGTAATGGAAAGGGAAAGAAAGGCAATAAAAGGGTGCCTTGCCTGCAGATGTTAATGCAGTCGTTCTGTACTCCCTTGCGAAGACAACATTCAGTGTGGTTACGACCATCTGCTACGCATGGAGAAACCTAAAGGAGGATATGAATAAGCAACGAGCAAAGGCTCTTTGTCACCTTGGGCCACTCGTGTCTGCACGTAGTGGCAATGGAGATGATGTTGAAGGACGACGGATCCGAATCCACTACACACATCTTGGATGAACAGTACGACGAAACTCCACTGTCATTGCAACATTCTGAAGGGGACGAATGAGATGCGAGGAAAGACTAAGCACTTACTCATGACATCCGGGATGGTCACGTTTGATGAGATGACGTGTGCATTGGTTGACGCGATAGAGCGGACGGACGGCACGGAAGTACCGTATCCATTACGGGCTGTTACGTAGACTATGTATCTGGAAAGATATATTGTCCACTGAGATCACATAAAATATCAAATATTGATGAATAGGCCATGAGTTCATACCTCGTGGCTGATCGGAGATCGGTTATAGTCAGGCATGTGTCGGTAGTATTCAACTGAATGCACTCGTGAATTGTTGGCCAGTCATTGATGAATCATTGAGACTTACCGTAGAGAATGTGAACTCGCGTACACTCGAGCTATTCGTCGTTTCGTCCCTCGTGACGAAGACCCACGTCTGTCGCTTCGTTCTTCCAACTCCTTGGCTGCCTTCCTCCACTTCGATCCCTGTACTCTCCCTCCTTGCTCTTCGCCTTCCCTCCCTTCGTACCTCTCTCTTCCAACTCATCGATAGCCCTTCGTCTTCTCTTCTCAATACTTTCCCCCGGAGTCTCCGAATAGTCCGCATCTCCTAATGCGTCCCCGTAGTCCGATGACAATAAAGGAAATCCTAAAACGACGACTAATTCCTCTCCATTTGCTTTTACCACCTTCGTCTCCTCCGCCTAGGAAGGGAAAGGAGGGAATTTGCTTGTAAAATAGCGTGTAGTCAATCACGGGGTAGTCGGCGTTGCTCTTCTGTGGTTTGGGAGGAGTCCAGCACACCTGAAAGATACAAATAACTGCCAAATGTAAGTATATAGGAGGAGGGCATGTGATACTTCAAAGATGTTGTAACGATTGCTAAGAAAGTGTAACCTGTAATTTGTCGGAATCGACAGCGTTGACTGTTACATCTTCTGGGGGATCGGGGAATGGTACTGAAAAGTATCTTGCATCTTATATTCCCCACACATGAGATGATCTTCAGCTCAACCTAGATACTTCCTTTACGACCTATGCGAACTCGGTCCCCTCTATAACGGCTGTTCTACTTGCAGTTTCGATGTTCAAACCATGTCCTTTCTCTTCTCTTATTCGCTCCTTTCGTTGTGTCATTCATCAAAAGATTGATCAAGCGAATGTTTATCGTGAGAAGAGGAAGGAATGGCAAGAGAAAGAAAGAGTAACCTGTATCAAAAGTCACACATTCGTACCTAGTGAACATCTCGTTTGAGCACCTCTGATGAGGGAAGTCAATGAGGTAAAGAGTAGCAAAGGAATGTCAAAGGCGAGAAAGTGAGCAAGGTAGGGAGTCAATGCTGTCAACTAGTTAAGGTGGTCCGAGTTGAGGATGTGACATACGGTATGCTCTATTGTAGCATTCGAATATCTCGGGAAGGTAGTAGAGACAGAGGCGGTGAGAGCGACGAAGCATCTACAATTAATCTTTCTGCACCATTTACGAGTTCGAATCTAATCTTCATCAATCTTACAAGTGCCAGTATAATTCTGTGAATAATTGAGAAGGGACAAACCGTGAAGTCAGCAGAGCACAGATCATAGCAGAAGGAGGGCACGAGTTGAGTCTTGCAACAGTGGACGTGGGATCGCTTGCCTCCATCTGTGGCACACGAAAGGAAGTTCTTGTAGTCGTCCGTCTTACAACTGCAAGTACAACTTGAAGAGAGAAGCATGCAGCATAGCTACTGCTGACTGTGGATAGTGAATGGATACCTCGTTGGGTCGAAGTAGTGCTCAGCCATATCCGATGGTTTGCACATGGATCGACACAGAGGGGAGATGCCCTTCTCCTCGCAGCATTGGCTGTGATCATACGAGATGTTCTCGTGGAATCCCCCCTTCAGACCCGACTCTGAACGGGATCTTCCTCCTTCAGCCTAGCAAGCGAAGCATAAAAACTCGAAGACTCACCAAGCACTTCGACTTGGAACTCTAAGAGTTCGGATTCCTTGCCGTATTGACAACGGTATCGACCGGAATCCTGAATACGACGAGTAAGAGGGAACGGAGGAGGGTGTACCTCGAAGGAGAGGTTTCTGAGAACGAGGGTGAAGTCCTCTTTGAGACAAGGACAGCACACGTTGTCTTGACACGTGGATCCTGTTGAACACGATGAAGACGAATCAGAGCACGAACCAGAACACTCTGAAGGGCACGCATTATACATTCCGAAAGATCAAAGATCAGGACTTTCTCTTTGATTCTCTAAGTGGTCTCGTACCCTTGGCATGGTCCACGTCGATCTTATGTTGTAAGAGGAACGAGTCCTGATTGAAGGGCGTTCCATTAACGAACTGAGTTCCGTTGAAGATTAATATATCGTCTTTGTACCATAGGACCTGAATGGGAGAAAGGATTGAAGAGCCGATTAAGGTCATGTCTTTCACTCCATAACGGTCGTTATGTTCATCACGCTCCCATCCCCCTTCCGAGAGAGGTGTGCTCTCTCTCTCTCTTTCTCTGTCTCTGTCTCTCCCAGTCCGAGCTAATTGAATATATTCTCCGTCCCGCATGCTATATCCACATGTCGCTAAGTTGCCTCTCCCCTCTATGCCCTCTTCTCAGTCGTCCTCTCCTTTCTCCCTTTCCTCTTTCCCTTCTTCTCCTCTTTCCTCTCCTTCTCACTTACATTCGATGAACAAGTGTTGAGAACGCATTGTAACTGTGTAGCGAATCCCTGTATTACCGTCAGATAGCCTCAACATGTCGTATTAAGGGGATGAAGGGCTTTTCAAGCGGAGAAGCATTGTGTTATATTGGAGAGAAAACCAGTTATCAAAAAAAAGATACAGTAACAGAAAGAGACGCGTGATTCATTTCGATTCTCGCTCATTCTTTTCTAGTTCTCGCTCCTTTATCGTTTGCAGTGGAGCAAGAATAATAAGGCTCAGTTGTTACCTTGAGCATTTGTTGTCAGGTGAATATCATCTGCATTTGAATGAAGGAGAAGCGAAGAGAGAAGAGCCCATATTAGGGCCATTCCCTTCGAGTCCTGAAAGATGACGGAGAGACTGCGGATAAAGTGGGAGGGGTGGAGGGAGAGGGAGAGGAGAGGGGGAGAGCGGATACAGAGAGCGAGGGACGGGATAGGGAGGGACGGAGGGTTAAGAGGGAACGACATGACCAAGGTCAGCTAAGGGAGAAGAGGAGAAGATCGATTGAACAAGTCGAGAATAGATACCTACTGTGAAGCAGGTAGTAAGGGAGAAGGTAGGGGAGGGGACGGGGGAGAGATGGAGGGAAAGGAGAACGAGAGGGAATAAGAGGGAGAGACAGGCGAGGGATATATACAACTACGGGACTCTGTCGCCTGGGATACCTTGGAGGGAAGAGAAAGACTGAAGACACTCTCTTACGGAAAGAAGGGAAGGGGATGTTGTGAGGGAGGGAAGGGTAAGGACAGGGGAGAAGAAGGGACGAAAGAGATTGAGACGAAGAAGGAGAGAAGAGAACATACAAACAACCGATTGTGGACTGCTGAGGAACATGCAGAGAACAGCTAGGAGGGAATGAGAGAAGGGAGGGGAGGGTAGAGGGAGGGTGGAATGAGGGAAGATAGAGGGACAGACGGAGGAAACGAGGACAGAAGGGTCAGAAGAGGAGTATAGAGAGGAACTGATTAGAGAGAGGGGGAATAAAAGGAATGGTAAAAAGGGAAGAGAATGAGGAGAAGGTGAGATGGGGGAGAGAATGGAGTTATGGAAACGGGCAGCGAATAGAGATGGGTAGAAGATGTTAGGGAGAGAAGAGACGAGAATCAGCTGTGTTGTGAAGACAAGTGAATGAGGGGATGTTGACAATGGGACATGGAAGGGGGAGGAGGGGGAGAGGAGGAGAGAGAAAAGAAGAAGAGGAACAGCATCGTGGACGAGTAGCCAATTGGAGACATTTGCATAATAGTATCAACGAAGGTGAAAGAGCCATGACGAGAATAGAGAAGAACGAAGGAAGAGCGGACCTGCGGAGAGGAAAACACAGTAATCTGTCGGTTCGCACTTGCGGTTATCAAGTAATAGGTTTTAACCTTATTAGTTTGACAAATTCTCGAGTAAAAGACCCCCCCCCCCCAAGACCAATTCGTCGTTCTCCCATTCCGTCCTTCCCATTCACTCGATGCAGTCGCTTCTTCTCTTCCTTCCCATTCTCCCCTTACTAACTCGAAGTGAAACTGATTGTATAACAGAAGCATGTAAGGCCGGAATGGAACATCTCACGTACGGACTGAATAAGAGGTACGAGAGGAGACTGGTTACGGTAGAATGTGTAGATTAGAGAAGGATGAAGATAGGAGATACGGTATTGTCAGCGTCGATCCGTGTGAAGACCTGTTCGCATACGCGTGTTCTTCTCCCCACATGGAAGACCCCTTCTACAAGGTTCACAACCGCAGTCATGACTAGCTACGTCGATCCCTCAATAGAAGATAGTCATGCAATAAGTTCACTCTTCTCTCACTTCTCTTCGTTCTTCCATAACGAATGACTCTATTAAAGGCCTTCTCTAACTTCTCGACAAGAGTGGATTCAATGACAGACAAGTTGCTGGAGACCTCTAAGGACTTCGTCAACAAATCCGACCCTCTATCTATTGCCATGCGGAAGATATTTAAAGTAGGGGCGAAATAATACAGAGATAAGTACAGAGGTATCTATTTGTCATCTAAGAGCTGTATCAACCTGACTGCGAAGAATGAACTACGGTACAAAACGGATATAGAGAAGACTTTGATAGACGAGAGTGTTCCATTTGAGGTGAGACAGTTGACATTACGGGTATAGAGAGTTGACTGGCAGATATGGAGGAGTGCCTTCCATTCAGATTCGACTAGCCCGTGTAGAACGTCACTCTCCGATTCTCTACCGCTTCTTCATCGATACCAATGGTCTCGTACAGATCACCCCCGTATGCCTCATTCCCTTACCGTAATCATCTCCCTACCGTAGTCCACTTCCTTTCTTCTCAATGCGGAAGTGCTCTCCCGCAAGGACTTTCCCTCCGTTCGACCGTATGCTCATAATCTGATGAATAAGAAGAACTACGACAATGCTTCGCTCTCCTTCTTAAACAAATTCGATAGCGAAACACAGGATACCATTATCAAGGTAACAACGACATAAATACGTGAACTATAGTTATCTTCAATAGATGGATGCTCGCTTCGCGACATTATATACACCATCTGCTATGGATCAAAGACTACACGAGGACAAGTTCACCTATGAGGAGGTTCTTTTTGTTTCTCAATAGAACAGACTTATCCACTTGAATGAGAAAAAGTAATAGTACCTTATTTCAGTTTGTACACAACTTCTCATCTCCTCAGTTCAACTTCTCACTCTACTTCTCAAACTCCGTCTTCCTGCAGCATCTCACGACTAAAACAGTGCTACCGTATCCCTAGAGTATACCTACAGTACTCAGTTCAGCTTGTAGTGTCGAATACTCATCATATGTTATCTCATCTTCGGATTCTCCGTGACATGACCACTCGAAAGGACCTCATACCGTACATTATAGCAGGGATTCTCGTCAAACTCGAAACCCATATTCGCTCGGACCAAATGGTGTCTTTGGGTTTGTTTTCCTCTTGGCTGAAAAATTCATTTAATGTACAGATCTCTGAATATTTTGAAGATCCGTCGTCACCAAACAAAAGTGTAGTATGTGAACCGGCGGTGGTCCGTGCATTTCCCCATCTCCTCACCTCAACTCTCGGCCATCTCGTCCCCACACATCTCATCGAAGCAGTCAGTCTTAGACAGAAGGATAGGGGAGATACAACATGTCCTTAAAAGGTGGATGTAGTGCGCAATCTAACATTGACGAAGGTGGAGGAACGGGTCAAGAAGAGTATCCATATCACGGATAGTGATCGGGTACGATTCAGCAGTCATTCATTCTTATCTTTGGTTCTGCAGGCTCTCATTCTGTCAAAGCTTCGAGGGATCCGAATATTCCCCTACCGAAAGGTTTCACCCGCCGTCGTAGCCGAGAGTAATCTTTGCTCTTCTGTCGGGCGTGTATCTATTGCCTTCAGCATACAGTGAATTTGTGAATGATCTGAAAGAGGACGATTTCATTCATAACATGATATTCATCGAAGGACAAAAAGCCATGAATATGGCGTATCAGAAGTTGTATGAACATTCGCAGTGAGTTAGGGACAGAATCCCGGGGAGAAATAAGCGAACTACAGTAACCCGTCAGTAGATGTGGATGAATATAATAGGAATGTTCTTGAGGGTTGGGGCGTTTGCTACGAGCTACAATGAAGATATTCTACTACAGCTTCACCTGTTTACGGTAGGAAAGGGCATCCTATTTACTTCATTTTGAATAGACACTTTCCCCCTCCTATTCTTTTCCCGCATGACGTTTTGCTGCGTAGAATAGGTTCGTATGCAAATTGAGAGTGGAGGAGAGAGAGCATGGAAATTGGAGAGACGCAGATACATTCTCAATTTCGTAATGCGGGCTGGTAAAACGTCGTGTTCCCATGTCCTCTCTTCTCCATTCGTGTCCTCAACGTCAGTATTCCCTTGCAGTCAGAGCCCGCGTCCATCCACTTCCCTCACATCCCAGATGTCCTCCAAGTCCTCTATCCTCGAATGCTTTTCGTCGTTCTCCACGAGGTTCTTCCCTCTCAACCCTCCTTCAATCTCCATTATCACAGATCTTCCACAATCTCGATTCTGATGAATTGAAGAAAGCTGCTGCTGAGAAGGGAGTGTAAGCAATGCCGTGTACTCCCGACAATACCGTATCTCATGTGTTCCATTCAGGACTCTATCTCCAATGTTCCGTCGTCATTCAGCGAAAGTCGAGAATTGCGTTAGAACAGAGATGGAGAGATTGTGGATGGTAGGATCAACTAGGACGAGATATGTTTCAACTGCTTCTCCGGTCGTTTCCGCAGAAGTGTAGTGGAGTCTCCTGCATATATCGAAAAGTGTGTGGAAGTGTATGGAGGGAGACGTGCAGCAGGTATTCAGCACGTCTCCATTCTGAAAGAGACGTGCTGAATACCTGCCGCACGTCTCCCTCCATACACTTCCACACACTTTTCGATATATTCAGGGGACTCCACTACACTTCTGCGGAAACGACCGGAGTTTGTGATTCACCATCCAATTACTTTATACAATTTCAGAAATCAGGCTACCGTATTCTGCCGTTGTCAACTTCCATGCTCACTATGAAAGAAGCCTTTGCGGATGCTCAGGGGATCGATGTTTGTTCACCATTTACCCTATCATTGATCTAGAAGATGCCCCATTAAGTATGCAATGGCTATCTTCCAAGAGATGGTTGAAATTCCTCTTCTGCCTGGCTTTGATTCGAAAGAGAAGATGTTCTTGATGAGTGGGTATCCTCAGTCCCCACTCCTCTCCCTCCCTCTTCACATTTACCCCTCAGGTCTGGCTCGTTCTCCCATGTTCTGTTCCGACCAATACAAGGACGAGACAACATTCTACGAGCTTCTCCTCGGGGTTAATCCTTCCTTCGATTCTCTCTCCATCCATCCCATAACCCAGATCCTCCCCATATTCCCAACTCCTTCTAGTCCTCAGAAGCTGTCCATCCTCGCAAGTCGATACGAGTCAATGCCATCCGTCAGTTCTCCTCTTCCTTCGACCGAATCTTCTCTTGTCCCCTACCCCGACCCCGCTGTCCCTCCCTCTTCTAGCCACTGATTCACTGATAAACATTACTCACAAATCTTCCCATATCATGCTTGTAAAAGGATAATGCAAAGTCTAAAAGATAATCTTTACTAATCTTTCATATATTATCATAATAATAGTCACAGTTGGTTAAACCCGTGAGTCGATAGAGATCAAAGGATCAGTTGGTAAGAGCGAATGAATGATGGTGCATAGAGAGTGCCTCCCACTCTGCCTTCACTGCAGCCTTCGGGTCCTGAGGGGCCATTGCAGCCGGAGCCGCCATTTGGTCTTCCATGGCCTGAGGGGTTACGGTAGGCACACACACAGACAGTATAGCGGACAGACAGACAGACTAGCGTTCTCTCATACTCACCCTTCCCTGATCAGCGGCATTCTCTTCTCCGAGAACGAGAGTGTAGATGGAGCGAAGGCCGAAGACACACAGGAAATACCACGAGGCTGACGAGACCTCAAAGGAATTAAATATTGATATCACTTTATATTATAAATTATAGGACTACACTTTGCCTGTTTCTTTCAACAGACTACCACTCCTTAGCCGCCTTTCCCCTATTGACCAAAGATCACGAATGCACTTACCCATGCAGCATCAAGGGAAACGAGGTCGATTCCCCTCTGCAGCATCGGTTTGAATCGGAGAGTGAGTGGGAAGGGAACGCGAGTGGTGACGAAGCCAGAGAAGGTCCAGTTGATCCACCCTCCCACCATAATCATCGGGATCTGCAAGGTACTCCATGCACAATGATTGCATACAGTATATTCATTCTGCGAGACAACATCTCCGGTCGTTTCCGCAGAAGTGTAGTGGAGTCCCCTGCATATATCGAAAAGTGTGTGGAAGTGTATGAAAGGAGACGTGCAATAGGTATTCAGCACGTCTCCATTCTAAAAGAGACGTGCTGAATACCTGCTGCACGTCTCCCTCCATACACTTCCACACACTTTTCGATATATTCAGGGGACTCCACTACACTTCTGCGGAAACGACCGGAGATATAGCAACTTCCGCTCTTTACAGTATAATTATCCACCTTTATGATCTGAGCTACAGTATGCGTAAACTCTTAACCGTTGTACCAATTACAATAAGGCAAATCATAGTCTCAGCTGCAAAATTAACCAAGCATCGACTACAGTAACCATAAGCCCAAGGAAAGAGGAGTCGTACCATATTGAGTACGTTTCCCTTGAGCATTTCAGTGACGGTCTCGGGGTCCATGGGATTGGGTCCTCCCCTTCCCGGTCTCTTCATCGCCTTGCATAGGAAGCCGTTGTCCTCGTGGACCAACGAAGCCTTTCTCATGGCATACGACGATCGAGGGAGAAGTCGGCCATTCTCACGGAGGAGACGGGAACGGAGGAGGTGGGCTGCATCCGACACTCCCTCCAGGGACACCTGAGGGAAGGCTTGGGGAGGGGAGGGCGCTTCTTGGGAACAACACCACACCTGCACTACCCTAATCCACACTTTCTCATAGGCAGCCTATCTCTATATAACATTCCTCGATTTTCACCATAACCTAGACTAGAGCGAGCTAAAATCTTCTTGATTGGTCCTTGGATCTTGTATGCATATAGCGGGACTACGGTATCGGCATATATGTTGATAACGCAGCCTACAGTATCCCAGAGTGGCCGTCTCAAAGGTTACCATACATGAATTGAAAGTAAGATCATATAATGGAATAGTAAATAACATAATACAAAAACAATGTACCTTCTTCTTGTTGACAATAAGCAGCGATACATAATGTCGTGCGACTCCAATCATGAAGGTGATGATTACGATGGGGAGGAAGACCCATGTACGGATGGAAGGATCCAGAAGGAGGTCTGTCATCTGACAATTGGAATATTGGAGGAGGGAGAGAAGGGGGAGGGGGGATGAAAGGGAATCCGTCGAGTCAAAGGAATAGGCTAAATGGTCAGCCGACTACGGTATTGACAAGGGTTCGAACCCGGTCTGAGAACGAGAGAAAAAGGAAAGAAGAGTCATCTTTATGCATATACGACTGACATGACTAGACAATATACACGTCGATGGAAAGAAGAGGAAGAGATAAAGGGGTGGATACAGGGGGATAGACAGTGAAGGGTCTTGCGATAAACAATCTCTATTCCATCTTGAGATACGTAGCAGCTACTGCACTAATCCCATATTACTGGCAGAATAACTACTGAGACTCCATCGTGAGGTATCTTTCGTGTGAAACAATCGAGAATATGGCTGTGCGATGCAACATTAATTGGACGAATCTATGCATTCTAAGAAGAGGGAGAGTACTGAGAAACAGGCAAGCCATACGTACGTATCGATCATCGGATGTACATACCGTACACCACTACCGTATTCTAATACCTACAGCATCTATCGTATCTCTCCCATATTCCCCCAACGGGAGAAGTTCCCGATTGCAATTTGAATCCTTCCATCTGAGCATCCAACTGAGACCCCGCGTCGTACTGTCGTTTTAACACCTTAATCGAGACACGATAGTCTACGCACAATTATTCTGCATCCAGCTATGTAATAACTGCTATAATAACTGTACGATTCCCCTCACCTCAGCCAATCGATAGAATGCTTCTTCTACATTAGTATTCGCCTTTGCGCTCGTCTCCACATAAGCAAGCATCCCGTGGGCTCTCTTAAACAACACTTTTTTACTTTCTTATTCTTCTCCCTCACTCTCGTATTCTTTCTCTTTCCCTTCACAAAACCTACATTTACTATAATTCTATAGCAGAACAGATTGGGATAACGTGGGAATACCAGCAGCACAACCCTCGCATTTATGGTCATGTAGTTGATCGAAGCTATTTCTAGCACACTACGTGTGCCTCTATCCCCACCACTGCCACCCCTACTCTACCCTCTCCCCCTCCCCATCCCTGATACCTGCATATGCTCCCCCTCTCCCTCGGACACTACTCGTTCCTCTTCCAAATCGGCTTTAGTAGCTGCAAGAGGGACAAGATTATGTTATGACAAAGGGAAGACGAATGAAATAAGAGAAGAGGAAAGATGAGAAGTATGTATAAGGGAGAGGGAGAGTATGCACATACCCACTAACAACTTGGCTACATTGGGAGCTGCGAACTTGGAAACATCGTCAATCCATCTGAAAGTGAGCGAGTAATTGAGAGATGAAGAGGGAGTGGAGGGAGGGAGAGGGAGGGGAGTATTGGCTAGAGAGTCACTCAAGTACCTGTCAAGACTCTCGAAACTCTGTCGACACGTCATATCAAAGCAGAGTACGATTCCATTCGCGGACCGATAGTAACTCTGTGTGATCGTTCTGAAAGAGAAGAGGGTAATGAGATTCGGACTACAAGCTACAACCCGTCTCAAGAGTTAAACAATCTCCCCCATAACTACACAGAACAATAGACATGTCCCACCAACTTGTCCCCTCTCCTTCCCCCTAACAATAAGCCTTCCAATGACACTCTCACCTGAACCTCTCCTGTCCTCCGGTATCCCATATCTGCAGTTTGACCCTCTTCCCATCCACAACGACCGTCTTCATCGTGAAATCCACTCCAATCGTCGTCCCTTGTCTGTCAACGAAAGTTCCATTGCGGAACCGTTGAACAACGCAACTGCAATTATCGGCTTATTAACTATTGACGAGAAGAGAAAGAGAAGATGAAGTGAAGGGGTAAAAGGGCACAAACAAACGAACGTCTTGCCTACTCCCATGTCTCCGATGAGAACGACTTTGAATAGATAATCGAAGGAATCGTCCGTCTCCATTTCCCTCTTGCGACTATCGAGTCCTCTCCTTCCCTTCCAGCCTTCCCGCTCCCTCCTCCCCTAACTCCCCTCCCCCCTCCACTTCTACCGTATGCCAACATTCGCGGCGAGAGACAGCGCGTCTCAATGCTTTCATTAACTAGGTATATTTAGCCTCTGAATCCCCCCTGAACCAAATTATCTTGTTTTTCTCGAGAAATGAATTGAATAATATTTACTGTACTCTGCCTAGAAGACTCTAAATCACAATGACATATTGAGATGAGCTATTCTCCATTTCCCGGGAGGGTTCACAGCACGGGCGAAGCTGAAATGGCTACAATCACAGAAATAACGGGATGATCGAAGCTCCATTTTAATTAAATGCGGAAATCGTATACATAGATGATTGAATACCGTAGTCCCTTACGCTATATGAAGTTTGCAACCAAACTACCGCATACAGTATACCGTATACTCACCCAACGTTCCCTATTGTCAATTGATCCCTGTGCTTCGACAAATATTGAGCGGGGGATAAACCGAATGGAACCTGAATTAAATATTATGAAATATTAGTAATATTCATTTGTTGGACTCGTAACACTCCATAGTTGATTTGCACGACGATTGAGAAGCTTAAATTAATGTACCACTAATTCAAGCATTGTGATCCTACTATTCTGAACAAAAAAGGATACAAATTCTTTTACTAAAAATATGATACTCCTGAAGCATGTACAATTAATACTGCATCATTACTGTCATTCGAGTCTCGTCATTCGTCGCGCGCGGTCGCCTCTCTCGTCTCTCTCGCCGCGGCGACGATGTCAAGACCGGGTCCTCCCCCGCCAAGGATCTGGCGCCCCGGGGGAGTAGCGCCAAGCAACGGAAGAAGTCAAGACGGAGCCAGGAGAGCTGCCCGACCAGAAGCAAGATCCCTGGTCATGGGCACGCTCAAC
>LS928644.1:187803-223529 GCA_900490955.1 Micoletzkya japonica | reverse complement strand
CCGAAAGACTGCCTTCCTCACCTCATGCAAGCGAGTGGCCGATCGGTTAGAGAATGTCTCCCCGCAGAAGGCACAAGAGAGAAGGGACGGGGAGGGAAGCATCTCTTCCAGCGAGGGAATCACCTCCATTCTTACTATAAACCTTGTATCGTATACTCTACCACCTTCTAATATATCTAACGGTTGCAACCAGTTGAAGAAGATCGAAATCTCTTTCTCAACTTATCAACAGTTTTATTCAACGTACCCGCAAATGGATCACACTATTTAAACGTAAGAACCAAGGTAATTATACAAGTTATTCGATGAATTGTGCAGTCACTCTAATCTCTATCTATAGGCAAGTGAGACTTAATCGGATCGAAAGGCACTTTCATGATAAACAGGGCAATGAGCTATTTGAAGCTTGGGGCGTATGGCATCTTTGAGATACAGCGGAGTAAAAGCTGTTAGAGACTATGTTAAAGCGATTCGAACAACACCATGCACCAATAAATACAATTTCCACGAATTTCCGTAATTACCGTATAAAGCTACCGTATGTACACTACTCTCATATTAACTATCCCTTTCTATTTTATCATAACAAACACAGTACGTAGCGAGGAAGTAGTTCCTGTCGATGATGCAGTGAGGGTCGTCGCCGTACTTGCTGATATGGGAGATGGCAGACAAGTCGATCTCGACCTTCTTCGTCGCTTCGTGGTACATCAGAGTCACTTCGTACACAGCCCGACCCGGACTCGTCGACACTTTCAACTGAATTGCACCTATTTCCCGCTTTTTGGACTCGTCTTTGAGGTTAATTACATAAGCGAAAGAACGCTACAGAGAAAAAGTAGAAAAGAAGCAGACAAAGCCAAGAGTCTAACCTGATAGTGAGCAAAGGAAGTCTTGGTTGTCCCCGAGAGATCGGGAACGAATCCATCCGCGTCCTTCACATTCTTGTACTTCATCACTCCATCGTTCGGCACCAACCTTCAAAGAAGAAAACATTAATAGTACCATCACTGACTACGCAACTGAATGAAAATGTGTACATATCACAAAAAGAATAGTACGTAATTAATACTATTATTGTATTAATAGAAGCCATACTTCTTGGAGTAGTGAAGTTGTTTCAGTTTGAGAGGGGCACAAATACTTCTCTCCTTCGAAGTCTGTGCATTCATCACTTCCACTATCGCTTTCGCCAATTTGAAGGATAACTGAAGGTCATGAAGAGTATGAAGAAGCATCGTTCATTTCACCACCCTTTCTATTTATGGCGTAATCATACTCTATACATTATCGGAGACATAAGACCTATATCTTATCCATGTGGGAAATACACACGAATATCCTACTTCAAAAAGACCCTAGTATGCAGTGATGTGTGCACACTTCTTTTCATCTTCTAGTTTTAAGCCATAAGTATTCCGTATAAATCCCCTCACCTTCCGATCTTCATCAGTCACCATCGCATCCTTCCAATCGAGACAAGTGCACCAATGTGCTTCAATCCCCGCTTGGCTGCAGGTTCGAGTCTCCGGAATTTCCCTCCACAACGACAATGACCGACCCTCTGATACATCCTGCAAGGTTACATCATTGACTTCCCACATTCTAAACATTCGGAAGTCTTGTTGACATAGAGTTCCGATAGCACTTGACACTAAAGAATGTATACAGTAAGAGTACGAGTAATAGAGAGGATAGCTCACATGAGGTCGATCCAAATCAGTGGGCCAATGGAGAATATCAAGAAGAGTCTGGTGAATGTCAAAGGGAGAAGTGAGTCTGTCTTTGTTCTTCTGCAGATTCTCCCACGCCTTCCGTCCCTTCTCCGAATCACGGAATTTCTTAGGGAGAGCCAACGAGAAGAAGGGAAGTCTCTCTTCCAATTGACCCTGTAGCCATCCCCACTCCACCCCCAATTCGTCGTACAAATAAGTAGTCGTTTTAGATGTAATATAAATGAACGCACCTGATGCGTAGCCCTCAACGAAGCAAATCGATGACCGTGATCAGCCATTACTATGACAAGCGAATTGTCGAGTGATCCGGATTGAAGAAGGGAACGAAGAGTTGAAGAGAACTCGTCGTCCAGCACTCCCACCTACCAATCACACGCATACGGTACACTCTTTCGGCTTATCCTTTCAAGATAATCTAGTTGTTAAATGAGGGTGAATTGATCAAGAGTAAAGGATGTGACGGACCAGATTGATGTCATCGTGTGAGTACATTGAGAGATGCATCAGCAGGAATCGGGGAATCGTGTATTCTGCCATGAATTCCCTTGCATATCGAAACCAACTCTGCAATCAATTCGTGTTCATATTCGTGTTCATAATAAAAAATGGTAACATCTCACGGAATATTCTGACCTTATACAATGGTTCGGTTCCCGAGCATTTGGCGTCGGATTCGAATGACTCGGCCTCTTGGAAGTATGTACGGGTATAGTGATCCGTCGGTTGGTGATGGAAGCCCTTCAGTCGATATGTAAACGTTCCTGCAAATAGGCTATCACTTTTACAAGCGAATATGCCGACCGGCATACAGTCATTCAAACTCCTATTCCAGTGATAGAGTAGTCGTCAAGTCAAATCGAATACAGTACCTATGGCAGCTGCATCCTCTCCATACAGAGTACTGTAGCCGGCTGACGAGAAGTTCCTCCATACAAATGGATACACGTCGTCCACGTAGTTCGCATTCTTGAATCGTTTTCTGAATAATCAATAATTAATCAGCGACATGTCTTCCTAACTTCTATAAGACTATTTCACCGCCCATTCCTCTTCTTGCTCTATTGTGACCCGGGGGCATGTGTTTGACCAAGTGAGCGTACCGCGTAAGAGGGAGTTCTTCCTCGGTCCCTCCGGTCAGAATAGGAATGAACGCTTGAGGAGTACCGTCTCCCACGATGTTGTAACCTACAGTAATCTACAGTAATCACTTCTCCCTATTTCTTTTCACAAAAACATCGATAAAGGCAAACACATTTTCATAGACAGAATTTTCATAGCTGATTCACTATTCATCACGATTCTTCGAAAACGAAAACGGAATAACAATCGATGAAGTAATGCGTGAGCATCGTATGGCGGTTGACAAAGAGAATTCTTCCCTTTCACTATCTACCGTATGCTAAACTCACCGTTCAATACAACTGATCCCAGCTCTTCCTCGAGAAATTTGACAGTTTTCGGCAATTTGCGCCTGAAGTCTACAGTAATCTACTAGAGGGATACGGTAACTGACCGAAATGTCATCTGAGAGAGTGAATCGAGTCCCAAGAAGACTATATCGAGACCCGACCAATCAGCAGGCGGAGATACCTTCTTCAACTCTTCTATACGCCTTGTATCGGGAATTACTGACATCGACAGACCCGTCCTGTAATTGCAACGATTACAATATTAAACATAAGATGTAAATAACTATCATACATATATTGAATGCAATGCATCGACTGGAAGATAATCAATCAATCACTACTTACCATGATTCGCTTCCAAGAGTGCACTTGAAAATGACGTAATCTGCTGGCTGTTTCTGTCCCTCCTTCACGGCAACTGCCGGTCCTTTTAGCAGTTCGTTGTCGTTCACACGGGAGAATGGAGTAGCAGTGCACGAAGCTCCTTTCCTTCAATTACAAGCGGTAACCAAAACACCAACACATCAAATAGTACGTCGAAAAAACGTAATAAGGTCCTTTCAGGATGATTTTTGGTAAATTTCAAAATTAAAAAAAGGGAAGTGCTCAAATACGCTAGAATGCTCCAATAAATAAATGGTCAGTGACATCCAAAAAAGACAAACCGTTCGTCGATGAATTCAATCTTCGCCTTGTCATTGATAAACACCCAGTTCTTCTGTTTTCCGTTCCCACAAACAAGTGGCTTGGTTTCCTCGAAGAAGCCGATCACTTCAGTTTCGTTGATATTCAACTTGGGAATGTTGCACACCTGTATTGCAGTATATTTGAAAGTGGCCTAGTCCGGCCTAACGCATTACGAAATGAGCTTCCGATTAGCATATGGAATACTATTTCGTTGTATTCAAAAACCTAGCAAGTAAAGGAGAGCTTGCAACTCGAAGTCATACAAATCCATTAAAAAAGTGTACTTACATCGCTCCCAGTCCCGTTCTGCATCTTGTTTTTTCGTTTACTTCCATCGTCGCTTCCAAGAACAATTACGTCCAGTCCAAACTCTTCCTGAGAAGAACAACTTTAAAAGAAACAAAAATTATTTACCTTTAGTTGAATGAGGGACTGTGGTGGGTAAGGTTGAGCAACGACTATGGGCTGACTTAGGGTAGCTTGGTATGAACGAAGGAGAACAAAGAAAACGAAAATAGATAGACTGAGAATGAGACACTGGCGTAGTCGAAACCAAGAGGTACCCATCTCCTGGAAAGGATTCGCTACATTCCCGATTGCAGTTCTCACATTCAGGCTGATTACACATCCCGATATTAAACGAAAGACAAACACTACAGATAGAGATTGGAAAGATTTAGTGAGTGTACATCGATTTACGAGAGATGAATGTGAATGCATGCAAAACAAGTTTGGTATTCGGTACGACAAACAAGTTGGAAGGCGTTAACAAGCCTCAATTTCGTCAACTAGACTAAACGCGCACAAGTTCGATATTGAAACATTACCTTATTTCAGTGGCTTTGGTGCTAGAACATGCACATAGCTTTCAGAAAAGTAGCAAAACAATGTGTGAATCGAAAGGTAAACATTACGCTTCAAGCAGCTACAAACTACAAAGATAAATATTTTGTATCCTACACGGAAAATTATGAAAACGTAATATTATTACGGTAAGATCGATAATCTTGTACTTTTACCTGAAACCAGTTTTCCTTGAAAAAACGTGAAAGGAAGGCCAAATTCCTTACATTTCGGCAAATATAGCAACTGTTGCCAGACGATGATTCCTAGATGAGCAATTGCTGCGTGGTTGGGTTGAATGACGAGAAGGAGAAATGTGATGTACTCTCTGCCTTTTGATGATTATAATCTGATTGTACACAGTTGTGACTAATATGTTTCCGCGTGGTCTCTCTACTTGTGATAGAAAAACGATAGCGCGCTACAAGTAAGATGGTATCAGTTGCAGCGGGCAGAGACGCAGAGGAAGAGAGCGAAGGATGGTGGATCGACTGAGTGAGTGACTCATTTGCTATCATTTGCCTGACCAATGACTGCAGTGAACAGCGAAGTGAATGCACGTAGAGTGCACAACGTGGATCAATGCTTCGGGAGCAGTGGACAGTCTCTGGTTGCCTTCGGAAGGGTTCTAGTCGGAGAGGGAGTCCTCAATAAGATGTGCAGGTATCCCCCTTTAATATTCGTTATGACCCACGACTTCTTTTAGAAAAGGCTTGAAACAACGTCAATTCTTCCTTTTCAATGATATCCTCGTTTACGGAAATATCTTGATAGCTAAGAAGCGGTACAATAAGCAACATATTATTCCGTTAGAGGAAGTATGTCTTGAGGTGGGTGATGACTGTGTGATTAGTCATCGTTTGCTTCTTAGGACCTACCCGACGATCGAAGCTTAACCAATGGATGGTTGATTAGAACGCCTTCCAAGAGCTTTGCTGTCTATGCTGCGAATTTGAGTGAAAAAGAAGAATGGATGGGACACATTGAGAGATGTATACAAGAGCTACTTGCTAAAGGTAAGTTTGTGAAATTTGAAAGATAGTATATTCTTGAGTAATTTTGTGGGATAGCTGGCCATTAGGTGCTTGTTATACATTTGCCTGTAGTCAGGAACCTGCGAGATGGAATGATCACCGAAGAAAGTGCAACTGCGATTAAATTTATCAACATGTTACTGAAAGGCGTATTGGTTCGCATGCTAATATAGCAAATACGTGCATTTGTGTGCTAATATAAATAAGTTCCTTATTTCCGTTCCATTATTAGAGTATATTAGGTGGGATTCAGCGGGGAAAGTATGAAAGCTAATCCAGTTATGAAGCCGTTATCCGATGTAATAGGATGATGAGTGATGAATGCATAGGTAACACACAAACAAGTGTAGAAGTCAAACTAGGAGATAGTGAAGAGTGTTGTTGAGGGAAGAAGAGAGGAGCACCAACGCTCGCTGCCGTATGGGTCCCCGATTCCGAAGCAGCTCGATGCATGTCCTGTGGAAGGACTCAGTTCTCTCTTATCCAGAGGAGACATCATTGCAGAGCCTGTGGAAATGTTGTGTGCAGGTGGGCTCTTTCTTCGCCACTCATGAGATTATGTGAAAGAGGGCAGAGTTGCTTCGTGGCTAATTGTAGACATCGATAGCTCTTGTGAGATTGAAGTTTAGATCGTGTTCTACACACACCGTCAAGATTGCCTCCATTCAAAAAGGACCTGTTCGAGTTTGTGATCCAGTGAGTTGTTTATCATTTCACTCGTACTTAGTATTCTTGTTTAGAAGGTATTGAGGTTTTTTGTTAAACACTAATTTCAATAAAATAATCACGCATCAGAATGTCTAAATGTCTTGATTCACACTAGTAATCGCAAATCGCTGAATAATTTGGCATGATCTTATAGAGTGGAAAGTATGAGTGCCTTGTCTTTTAAAATTTTGACAGGAAGGTGCCCTGACTACATCTTTCCCGATGTACTATTTTATACTAAGGATTTGCAGTGTTTTGTAAAATTATCGAACCTGGAGTATTCGGATGTGAAGGAAAGCCTACGGAATTCGGTAGCCGTAAGAGAAAGGGAAGACGAGGGAAGGAGTGATTCGAGTGCTGATAGTGACGAGGATTTGAGTAGAGAAGATTGCAAGGTGGGTTATTCAAAGGAAGGGTTCACGGGGAGCTATCTAGTGCCATACAAAAGAAGTACCTTTTTTGGGAATATGAGTACCAAATCACAATGGCAATTCTGCACTGGCAAGGCGTTATGCTACACAGCTTTTCTAAAAAAACAAAGCTGTATAAAGTGTCGGGAGATATAATCGTACTTGAAGTGTGCATGCGCAAACACTCGAATAAATACCGAATGCTTGCGGTATACGTAACGACGTTTATGTTAGACCCTTTTTCGGACTCAAGTGTCGTGGTTTTTTCAAAAGTTTCCCAAGCGTTAAACGGTACATAAGACCTGTTGAGCTGTTTCCAACTCCTGACGATGAGAAAGATACTTATTCAGCCAACATTCTACCGAGAGCAGCCAAGCTAAAGACAATCTACCATACCCCCCAGCCTTCTCAATACATTTTCCCTCTCCTTTCCCCGTTCCCCTCAACCATTTCCATTCCTTCGGATATATTGCCATCTTGCATTCTCGCACTCATTTCATCATATTTATTCGTCGTACTAATCTTGAAGTCATACAGTTACTTCTCATGTACACATTTCAATTCAATTCGTGCCCCCCTAAAAGCTCATGCGATATATTTAAAAAAGTGCTAGAGAGATCTGTGATTTGTACCCAAAGTGTCCTTGTTCATAATCTGGTATTAGAGAGTGAGCAGATAAATTGTGATATTAGAAGATTAGAGAAGCGTATCGTTTACATTGTGCCCTGCTATAGAACGGATAGAGGTGTCTTTCGGGAGAGAAAGTGGTAGAAATTGAGCTTGTGGATTGGTAGCAGAGGACCGATGGGAAATGGCACGACAGGAATCAGAAGAGACTCGTTGCTGAAGGGAAGAAAGTGATTGAGGAGGGGAAGGAGACGAAAGGGAAGGGAACTCACCTGTAGCTGAGTGTTCAACAGACCGTATAACACCCAGTTCATTGCTATTGCAAGGTATGGGAAGACGTGGAGCACGTATATTACGAAGACCGTATCCTGTAATGAGACAGGGTATATGATGGCATAGACTCGTGTCTCACCCTCGAAGGAGACAGTCCCTCTCCATAACGTAGAATGAAGTACGATCCGTACAGTACTCCCCACCAGTACGGGGTCCACCCCACGAAATAAATGGCTGCGATGCCTACCGTATACCGCACGATTCTTCGTAGTGGGATTACGGTATTTGGATGTTCTCTGGAATACCGTATTCTTTCATTTCAAGGAGATGTTCCACCTTGAATGAATGAGAAGCCGACGAAGGAGCTTGTAGTCGAAGACTACGATTAACGATAAGGGAAGCACGAATCCGAGAGTGAAGGTACTGTAAGGGAAGTCACTGAGAGACTGCTCCCCTCTCTCTTACTCACGAGTAAGTGAAGTAGAAGAAGACGTTGGTTGGCATTGCATCAGTGCATTTGTACACTCGTACCCTCAAATCCGACCTTATCTTATCCGTTTTCCCTCGAACTCTCCCTTGCATTCATTCCTCAGAATAACGTCCTCCCTCGTCTCCTCCGTTGTCGTCATTATCCCGCTTACCTAGTAACATTTCCATCGGGAGCCACAAACTCGTGGATGATGAACTCCTTTATATCTGCATATATCAGAAGGGGAAGCAGAAGAATCAAAGCAGACACCACAACTCCTGCAATGGTCGTACTGTCGGGGTACTGTATCGCTGCTTTGTACACTTCGTAGTGTATATGGGTTCAGGAGTACATAGATAAATGTAGACGAATCTTCATAAAGTCTAATTATTATTAGACGGCTTCTAATGAGGCGACAGAGAAAAAGGAAGAAGAGATGAGGGAGGCGTCGGTGTATTCATCATGCAACCTACACAAGGGATTACGCCAGAGAGGTAAGCAGTGGTATTAAGTGTGAATATATGAAAGAGAAGGGATAAGAGCGAGGTTCGTTGATGGATGCAAGTGACTAACCTGCTATGACTCGAGATACGAAGAGGGGAGATCGGAGAGGATGAGAGGAGGGAAGACAAACGGAAGCGAATCTATCGAAGGAGATGGCCGTGATGAGGAAGGTGGAGACTATCCGACCGACCGATCCACACACGTGGTGCAACTTGCACACCCATCCACCGAACAACCAGAAACCGAGCAGATTGTCCTGAGCAAGGGGAATCAACACTGAAACACTTGAGTCACGGATAAGCCGTCCTTCTCGGAACAAGACAAGGAAACACTCCCAACTTTCGGTTTGTAATCTGCGAAAGGGATTACATGGCAGGAGATTGTCAATTCTCACGTTCTGCTCCATGATCATGAGGTTTTCGTATGGCAGTATTGTGATCCAGTAAGCAATATATTTGTTGGAAGAAGATGTATCTCAGATATGGAACTAACCGCAACAGCAGTAGGCAATGAGAGTGATATGCAGATGTCCGTAATGCAGAGTGCCACTACGTACTTCATCGTCTGCTCCCCTCTTCCTTGTACTCCACTACATCGTCGTTCCTCAAGATAAACAAGTACTACAAAGCGCTCATTCATTCACACTTTCACATTGGGAAGCCTTCAAATAGATCGCGAGCTAATTGAGTGAAGGGATCGAAGAGACGACGGGGAATTAGTCACCTTGAAGATGCCGTAGATGATCGTGAGGACTGAAACATTGCCGGCGAGGGAGATGATGAAGCAGAGAGTGAAGAGGACAGCGAGGGCGAGGATGTGCGGTTCTTGCTCCTGCAGGGGGCACTACACACGCTAATCAAACCAATGGAGATCGGAACACTCCAGGGACTTCAGAAGCCTTTCACAGACTACTCCACATGAGGCAGTTCCGTGTCACGGGCTAACACTACTACGTGGTATACAATAGGGGGACCTCGTTCCATACTAAGAGATAATCAAAGCATTGGTCGAGGAAGACTCACGATGACCGGTGGATAGACCTTCTGCATCCAGTAACTGCCCTGTGAAGAGGAACAGAAAAAGAGATTCCTCTTCCGAGCATCGCAGTTGACTTCGTCCATGTAAGACGAGTGTTGAAGGGGAGTGGATCGGAGAGACATGGATACGGGGGGATTACTTTATCGATGGAGGTGATACGGATGAGGGGGAGGAGTCAGATACAACTATCGACACAACGAAGAAGCAGACGGAGTGCGTTGCCTTCCGACGCCCTTCCCTCAGCGATGACATCTTCATTCGTCAAGTTCTTTCCGCTTTTGGACTCATCGACGAGACTGAAAAAGATCACGCGGTTCGAGTGGAAAGGAAGGATAAGAGGAGATAAGAGGAAGGGATAAGGGGATAGGAGAAGGGAGAACTACGCACTCATTGGTGATGAGACCGAAGGCTACTACTCGAAGGCCCATTTGATAGGCGACGAGGACTTCGTGGGACACGGACATTCCTGAAGGGGAGAGTCGAGGGACGAGGATGTTATGGAAAGGGGAAGGGGGGACAATTCGACTGCGAACAACGAGGAGACGACGAGAACGCACCGACGATATCACAGCCCGCGATGCGAAGGAAGCTAAGTTCAGCCATGGTCTCGTATTGGGGACCCGCCGCCATGGCGTACACTCCCTCGTGTACGGTAAGGGAAGCAGGGGGAGAGGACATCACTCGACTCCTCAACACCATAAACACTATCTCGGTTTGGAGGCTATTCCGAATTACGGCAAAATGTACCTCCTAAGAATGTGAGGTATCATTCTGATACAATGATAACAAATCGCCATCTACAGTAATCTGTCTACAGTAATGGACGGACTACCTGATCTCTTCATCGTATATTCCCGCAGCAGGCACGAATCGGACTCCCCATCGCGGATCGTAGGGACCGGAGAGGGGAGAGAGACCGGCGAGATGAGGGAGGGACACATGGTCCTGAGTGGATAAGGAGAGGGGACTTGGAGATTACGGTAGGAACAAAGTTGAAGGATACCTTGTAGAGCATGAAGTGTCCCCTTCGATACGACATGTTGATCGCTCCGACTGCATTCGTTGCAATCAGAAAACGACAACCAAGAAGACCGAGGATTCGAGTGGGAAGAGTACACTGCAATTAACGGCATTAATCGTATGTCTACCGTGCTTTGGAGAAAGTCGCAATGATCTAATGATAAGAGGGGGGTAACGAGACAGTCAAAGTTTTCATAAACTCTACGGAATGTGAGAAGTGCAACTTGATTTATGAGCGTTGTTCGAGAGATATCACGACGTTTCCCCTTCAATGGAGAGGAGTGGCCAAGTTGGTCAAACAAAACGGGTGCCGTTCTTCTCTTGAATGGAGAGAGAAAGGACTGACGAGGGCGAGATCCGTCTTGTTCTCATAACAGTGAATCCTTCCCTGTTGAAGGACGACCCTTCGATTGTTGAGGGTTCCGAAGACGAATGATCCATTGTGTCCCTCCACTGCAATCATCCCATCATTCAACTTCTCAAGCATTTCCCCATAATACATAATCTTTGTGGTGAAAAATCGTGATATAAAAGGCTGATGAGAGCCTTACTACTTACTACTATAATGCACTCCATCCATTCCTACGTATCTCTTCTCTGTATCTATCTCTCCTCTACGTACATTGTCAGAGACATCCTATTCTTTACACTCTCACGGGGAATGTAATAACGAATAATCTTTTGAGAGGAGTGTAGATCGAGGAAATTACCATGATGTGAAAGTACCTGAGGGGAGAGGGAATCCATCGAGGGAAGAGAAGGGAACCACTACTCGATCCGATACTGCTTCTGCTAGATGACCCAGACCCGATCCACAGATTATCCCGATTCTCAATGGAAGACATTTCTAACCATCCTAGTCCGTTGTGGTTGAGAATATTTCATGTAGAACATGAGATGTAGATGAAAGAGGACAAACTGACTCGGGAGTGGTAGTGAGACCCGCGAGAGACTTGAGTCTCTCAGCCAGATGAGAGACTTGATCAAAGGATCGCGGACTGAAGGAGGGAGATGGGAAAGGGAGAAGAAGGCACTTACTCGAGAGACATGTAGAAGAGGGAATGAAGAGAGTGAAGGGAACAGTGCTCTGCCTACGATCACTATCGTTCTCTTCTCTAATCCTTCTCTCTCTCTACTCCTATCCAAACTCTACTCCAGACTCTATTCGACTCAAAGAGAACATACCAGAAATCGTCGAAGGAAGTTGTCTGAACTGTTGTAGCTTCGGTATTCCTCCAGTACATGTCAATGGGTATTGTAAATCACACCGTTCCCCTTCCCTCTCTCTCTTCCCTTTCACATCCCTTCGAGGGAAGCTCCCACTTACAATAGAAGCATCACTCACAGTTTCCTCCTTCCCTTCATGTTTACGTTTCAAACCTTGCAGTATACTGACAACTGTGCAAACCAACATATGCATTACTTTATCGAACAGAATCAGGAAAAAATAGGAAAGTGGATTGTGCACAGCATTCCTAGCGTTCGATTAGCGAATGGCGGTTTCGGCTCTGATCTATCGTCACTGCGAACATAACAATTAGCGAAAATTCGCCAATTTAAAAACTTTAGCACCTCCCGATCAGTCCAAAGAGCTGCTAAAATTTGATGATGATTCATTCAGCCGTAAAGGAGTAAATTCAAAATTAGTTGCCAATTCGCTATTAGACACTTTCCTATTCGGTCGGAATGCGGTGTGTGACTGGAGCTCCCACTTACAATAGAACGCATCACTCACGGAGATCACGGAGATTCGATCTCTGGATTGGTGATCAACGTTGTACATCGTTGGACTGTTGCAATAAGCACCGTCTGTTTATTCACAACAAAAGGCGCATCAAGTAGTAGCATAACAACGGAAATGTGTAATCTCGAAGCTAACCAACGGGTTGGATGAATGAATCTTCGTATGAATTGACCGTCAAAGTACAAGTGAAGAGATGATTGGATTGGCAACTGATATACGAGAAGTGAAGAGCAGACGACTATAGGGAGAAGAATGAATGCTACGGTGGGGTTAGTCGACTCACTTACGTTTCAGTTAGACTAGATCAGTACACTAAAAAAAAATAAATAATGAATGACTATATCCTTCCGACTCTGAGCACCATTTTAGTTTCTAGTCTATCTATCGGTACAATAGGAGGGCATTTGTATTCTCCCTTCCACGAATCATATGTTACGCATTGTGGCTGAAATGCATCTTTTTATGAGTCCGACGATCACTTGATTGCGAACGTCTCTGCGTTTCTCACTTTCACATGCTCTCGTCTACCACTCTGACGATACTCTCTCGATTGCTCCCTAACCCTCTCACATAACAGAGATTGATTCCATCTCCCTCTCTGCTTTCACTTCGGAATTCAATTTCAATCTCAGTCATTCGTTTCTCTCAAAAGAGTTTCCAAATGGTCCTCCATTTCCCTCAATAAAGCCTCTCCCTATTATCAATCCATTCCCTTACCGCATTTTCGAGAAATTGGCCGAGTATTGCATCAGTTCTCTCAGACGAAGCAAGGGCAAACCCGCCGTCACAACCCAATTCCTTGCCAGCGGATAACCTTAATGGGATTACGGTAGTTCAAGCTAGGCCACAGTAACAGCTGTTAGCTTAGTGACCCCCGCGTTTACACAAATTTTATACTATACCTATATACGCGCTATCGCAAAGTAACGGCTACTGTAGGGGGACTATTGTAAACTAACGGGTTACGATAGGGGAACTATCGCATACTGACGGATGTTCATCAACCGTCGTTCATGTCTTAATTGTACTTTTCCGCTCTCGTGCCCTTCCTTTCCCTTCCTTTCCTGCTATTTCCCCTTCCGTTCCCCCATTCTCCATGACAATCGTCGTATCGTATAACATCAAAGTGTGAATATCTAAGACACCGTTAGTCTCCCTTCTACAAACACATTTCTCACATAGAATTGCCAACTTCAAAGGATCTCTATTCCCATAAGTCGACCACGAATTCAACCATTTTGGCTACAGGATAATTTGTACTTTGCAATGATGAACTAAGTATAATATAGGTATAACTGTAGGTATAACTGACACATTCTTTAGCAGACTTCTTCCGATTCCCTTTCCCCATAGATCTCGTCGAACGCATATAAGGGCTATGAAGACAGGATGACGAATTGCAGCCTGATGAGAGATTTGGATAGGGGAAATAGGGGAGGGGTGTGGTAGGGAAATAGGGAAGTGGAGATGGGTGGGGACTAGGACTATTGAATCCATTCACGAACTTGTTCCAAATGATAGGCTATATCTAGGCGATTGAAGACGGTTTGAGCGAAGGAATTGAGGATACGGAGGGGCTCCTCTTTGAAGGAATACGAATACAGGCGATCCAACTGAAAGGGATACTGTAGTCTGTCGAGGGTAAGACTCTTTGGAGTACGGTACACGATTGAGATGTCTCTATTACAATGAGATTAGATGGAAAAATGAGAGTAGATCGAAGTAGATAATGAGATTCGTGACATTTAGAAGAGGAATTGGTATGTGAAGTACCTTACAATTAGTCTTAAGAGTGTTTTGCAACAAGTCTTGGTTAAGCTAAGGAGTGAGAGGGGGCAAGAGAGGGAGAGAGACAAGGAGTACTCACATGCTTATCGAGGAAGACTTCAGCCGTGGCCAGTATCACCCCCACAGTCCTTCCCTGTCCATCCTTCATCACCCTCGAGACACAACCCTTCCCCGAACAATCAGTTACCGTATCCCTCAGAAGACGTCGCAGTTCGGGACTGCAATTGACACTTGTCATCGAGAACAACTCAGATAATGGGACCGTAATCGGTAGTTGATAGATGTGGGAGATTAGAGGATTAGGACTCATCCCGCTTCGGTTATGTTTCACTTCGCCTATATACACATTCACTCGGTGTTTACTTTAAATAAGAGTGAAGTATACGAGTGAAGGGAAAAGCATTCACTAACAAGCAGATAGATAGTTGTACTCACTCGTAGTCAACTAATGGCAGCGCCTTATATTACTCCGCGTGAAACGTAACCAACGCGGGTTTAGAAAGCACTCGTTGGCTCTACTACGAAAGAGCTTCTCTATTATGCAGTCTTTGACTCTCGGGAGATTCCTTAACGAAGGGAAGCGAATAAGAGCAACTTACGAAGCTTTAATCCTTAAGGCTGAGAGCACAGTCTCGTTGGAAGGGAAGTGCTCAGCTAGAAAGTCGATGACTTCATCCGTTTCCACCACTGATTCCACTTTCATCACTCGGAAGGGTCACTTAAAAAGGGAATAGAGAGAGCGAGAGAAGAGACAGATTGATTGGAGGATGTGGCTTGAAGGGGAGGGAGTGAGAGGGTGGGGGGAGAGGAGAGGGGGGAGAGGGAAAGGAGGGAGAAGTAGAAGGAACGGAAGGACGACAACGACGTGGACGAAAGAAGAAGGGAAAGGAGAGAGGAAAGGTTTATGGGAGAGATATTGATATACACTGCATAGGGGGAGGGAAAAGGGAGGGAGAGTAGTTAAGAGGGAGTTGAGAGACGTTTATGACGTATTCCGAGGAGGCACGAGACAACGAAAGTGTTCAATGTGGAATGAGTCGTCCTCCTCTTCCCTCCCTTCTATTATCTTCTCTCCTCTCCAATCGTCTATCCGACAAAGAAGACGGAAAGCATTCGCAGTTGAAGAGTCGACCACTTCCTGATATTAACGCTCTCTTTACCTCTCCCCTTAACCTCCCAACCCTCTCCCTCCCCTTTTACCTCCTAACACCCATCCACTCTCCCTTTTCTCTCTCTAAAACCCTCCCATTTCCCTCGTAATTTCTAATTCATTGAGAGAGCATCGAGTCTTCGTTTCCATTAGGAGAAGAAGGGATTGGAATACAAGGGAATGATACAAAAGAAGAAGAGATAATTAAGAGAAGAAGGGGTGGGGAGACGGGAAATAAAGGAAATAGATGACACCCACTCCATACTACTATATTCTAACGAGTGACGATGAGGGAAGAGGTACAGGAGAAGAGGGAAGGGAAAGGGAGAGGAGTCCCTAGAGGGACACAGGCAAGACCACATCGAGCTTGTAATGACACTCAAAAGACGTAAACACTCATTCTCACTCTTGAGATTGGACTAATAGACAACGAAATGAAGAAGGATTGAGGTAAGATGAAGGGAGAGGAGAGGGGAGAGGGAGGGAGCGAGTTACGAGGGAAAAGAGATGGAAGGAGAGAGAATAAGGAGGGAAAGGGGGAGAAGAGATGACGGATGCTAAGAGAGGAAACGGAAGGGTGTAGAGGGAATGAGGGATTAAAAGGATAGGGACATTTAGGGAGGGAATAAGGGAGGGAGAATACGGAGGGTTGGAATACAAGGGGAGGGGATATCGAAGACTGTTATAATCATAGACTAGAGGAAGCGAGAATCAGAAAAAAACGCAAAGTATACCCATACCACTGTAATTAACTCTTCTCTCTTCCATAAATACCCCAGCCTCCGGAATTAGTGAACGAAACTGCTCACTCCTTCATTCGAGACACCCCCCCCCCGAATAAGCTCAATTCCCCTGAGGCGTTGCATGCGATGACTCCCTACAGTACCCATTCCCTCATACCCCCTTACAGTCTCCTCCCCTACCGTACCCCCTTATCAGTCTCCTCCCCTACCGTACCCCACCTTCTCCCACTTACCGTATCCCGTATCTCCTCAATCAACAGTTCCCTTGCTTGTATCATAATGTTCTTGAGTGTTTCCTTAATGGAAGAAGCGGCAGTGGAGTCATCTTCGAGAGAAGAGAATTCGGAGAGAAGAGGGACGATTCGACGAGGGGAAGAAAGGAGGGAGGGGAGACGGGGGGAAAGCGACGAGGGAAGGGGTTTCAGCTTAAAGAGGGATAATCATAGGGGGGAGGAGTAGTGCGACTATCACATAACACGATCATTCTACCGGAGAGAGCGGAGAAGAATAAAGAGAATGTTTGATAGTAGTACTGTAGCTAGGAGTAGGGGGATAAATAAGGGGACTCACGTAGTGGACATATGCTACAGTACGCACGATGACTTCGTCGTCTGAGAGATCAATTAAATCTGCGTCTGAATATATCGATTATCTAAGAAATCAATAATTAATCAATGCAATACTTAGAAGTTAGCAATTTGCTTGTAGGGAGGGCAGTGACTTTGACGAAATTCATTATTTCGGGATTAGAGGTGTTTCAGATAATAGGTATGCTTACCCCATTTGCAAAAAGTTACATAAAAGACAAAAATAATGTAAAACCATGGTGCAATATCGCTAAAACAAATTCGGAATGCGAGGTCATGGCGTAAAAGAGGTCGGACGCTGGGTCAGATAGATGAATCAGTTTACTGCAAGTCAGAAACTCAAACTGTCGCCAAGATTTCCGCTTGTCAACTGCTTTTTCCCTGTCATATTGAAGCAATACGCCTTTCTAAGAGCGAAACGGCTCAAATAAACCTCATAAAACACGCAACCAAAGGTGATCAAAGTTGGAACTCGAAATTCGCCGTCGCGCAAGACCGAACTGTTGTGTGAAGCAAGTAGAATACGTTGATAGTCATGTCTTACACAATGCGTGGCAAATATGGGCTTTTTGCATAAGAAAAACGATCAGAATAGAGGAAGAGCAAATACGCAATTTGGAAATGGCGGAAAACAGATGGCAAGAGATGGTATCTGCGCCAAGTGAGCTTAGAAGTGTTCAGAAGTAGTTATGTTGCAAAAGTAATAGAGAAATATCATAGAAATCAAGGCATAACGCGGTGTTCGGGAAGCGAATCTGATCGTTGCTCTCGAAAATTTGACGAAAGGTCTTACAGTATACCTCGTTTTCCAGGGAGGTCAGATAGAAAACTTGATTTTTTCGATGGTTTGCGGATGGATAACTTTTTTTGGGACGCGAAGGGAGAGGGAGGTTTAGGCTTATCATGAAGATGACGCTTACTTTTCTATCATATCCAATTGCCATATCACCCAAATTCCCCCTTTTCGAGAAATCCTCGCATAACTGAAATTCCCATTATAAAACGGCAATATTTGAAAATTGATTTATCGTTTTGGGACAACTTTCGGATACCTTAGCATTAATTTATCGTTTTGGGACAACTTTCGGATATCTTAGCATTTCGGGTGCATTGTCATGCGATCTATCGAATGATACTAGTTAGAGATCACCCATTTTGACTTTTGCGCGCACCACATTTTTAAAGCCATCGCACTCTTCGAATTCCGCGTATATTCATATTCTATCATTATCAACTTCTTTCCTGCTTTCTTATTAATGGATACTAGTCTAATGATCCAACATTAGCGTCGCATTTGGCCAGAATCTTTTTTTGGTATGAATACCACTTTTTACGTAATGGATTACGGTAGTTGGTCACAGTCTGTTTTACGCGCGGAACAAAATATTCAGAGCACTGCCCTCCCTATTTGCTTGAACCGTTACCCTTGTCTAGATGCCGATCGAGAATAACGAGAATGTTGTTGGAAGCGACGGTAAAGGGAGAATCGGAGTGGAGGGCTCGGTAGTGGGAGTAGAGGGCATCGAGGGGAGACGACAGCGACGAACACAGGATTCCGATCTACCGTACTCCAGTCATTCCCCTCGGGACCCTCCCTCACCTGATTCCACGCCTCCCCACTTCCCCCATCTATCCTCACTGCGAACCGGTAACACTTGGTAGACAACGCTAGCTCCTTCTTAACAACAATATAATTATTCAACGAAAAAGGTACGGTAGGTTATGTTGATAACAAAAGAAACATTAAAAAGTCTACAGTCACTGTAGCTATTTTTTTCAGTTTTCCTGTGTGTGCTGCATTGGAGATAAATACTATCGAAAGTTACGGCATTCGTATGCAAAATGGAAAAGAGAATAGTATAATAAGTAACCAACCAGATACCGCATCAGATCACCGACTCGCAGAGCGATGAAACTTGTCAATTGGACACGAGATCGATCAGAAGCCAGCTTCGGAATACTGCAAGAAAGTATATCGTATATGAAAATCGCACTTTCCTGATTAAATGTAAATGTGTTTAAAGTATGTTTCAAGTTGATTGCCATAACCAGGGAGTGATCAAAGGTCACTTACATGGGGAGAGGGAGTAGTGAGGGAAGAGGATGAGGGGCGTTCTCAAGGGGAAGGGAGTATTGCGAATGGACGGTCATCGTCAGTCCAATCAACCACGACACTACACAATGCACCGACGACTCCACGTTCTGCAAGGGATTCTCTCCCTTCGTGTCTACCGTAACCCGCTTACCGTAATCCCAGCCTTGTCTCCCTTCGAAGCCGCTCTCGCTCTGTCTATTCCCCACTTACACGCTGCCCACAGTACACTACAGTACTTCTTGTCCATCGAGTCATCGAGATCTCCGATGAGAAGAGAACTCACCAACTACAATACCGTACTCCCTCCCTCCCCCATCTACCGTACCCCCATACCTCGACCAATGGTTGTACATAAGTGCATTCAGTCCTGTTCTCTTCCCTCATTCCGAGTATCTTCTTCATCTTCCTTTCCATCTCTTCTCTTTCCATCTACAGTGTCCCTTACAGTACCCCCTTTCCCCTCCAGATACGGTATTCGATAGTGAATACGACTCATTGATTGTCGTCAACCAAGAAAAGGAAAGGGCTGTTTATGATACTCGTATGCAACCCGAATGAATACATAAGCATAAGCTCTCATCATCTCTCTTAGTCTCTAGCTCGTCTACAGTTTCTCATTCACATGTCAACAAGAATAAGCTAACTAAAACATACAACGATAATTAGTGTTCGAGAGGGGAGGAGTTAGTTAACTAATATAAGGATGGACAAAGTAAGGAAAGTGGACAGAAAGAAAGAAGACAAAACAAGGGGAAAGGAGGGAAAGAAGGAGGGAATGGACCCGTGTCAATAGTGAATCCGGATTTGGGAGGGAAGAAAGGGGGGAAAGATAAGGGAAGGAAAGGATGATACGGTAGTAGAGATATGAAGGGGTGATAGATGGGGGGAGACTACCGTATACTAGACTGCACTAAGCAAGTACACTTACGGTCGCATCCATGATCTACAGTTAAAGGCATTCCATTGGTGGTACTTGCCAAGTGTTAGTCCATCATTAGCTTCTATATAATGGGGAGGGTACGGTAACGATAAGGATACAATAATCGGGGATACGGTAGTTAGCAAGTATTATAGAACGGGGGAATTGACGTGGACCTTGAGAGAGGGAGGAGCGAAATTAGAAGAGAGAAGGGGGAGGGAATGAGAGTCGTGTGAATGGTGGAGAAGAAGGGGCTCCGAGGCTGATCGGGTCAGTTTGGGGATCGAGACTTCTGATAGCATGTCCAGCACCTGAAGGTACACTTAGAGAGAGACTGTTTACATGGGCAGAGACAAGACATCCGAAATGAGTGAACATCGTGATAGAAATGAGTCATTTCAAAGGCATCTCTGAGGCCTGACACAATACGTCTATTTTCGCGGTGAGATCGACAGATCGACATGAAACAATAAGAGAAAAGACCATTGTATCCCTCACCATGGCCTATCCCCCACACTCACAATATTGAATTCGGGTCGTTCGTCTCGATCGAATTCGATGCATTTCTCATAGAGAGCGAGTAGCGTCTTCGGACAATCCGATCGGATAAGAGAAGCATCAGGACGAAGCAACTTCATCCCCACCTTAACGGACTACAATCAACTGCCAAGACACAATTCCAATTATTCGTCATTCCGACCGTCCCATTGACTAATTTTCCCGCCTGACTTTCTCATTGCTCGACATTCAGTTTCCTTTTTTTTAAATTTCCTTGATTATTTAGTGTTTGGTGCACAGGTAAACTGTAACCGCATATGAATAGTGCAACTCTACTTACAGTAACCCATGCTAGAAAGGAACACGTACCATGAAGAGTATTTGATCCCGATTGTTGATATGGGGATAGGGAAGGGACGAGGCAAGTAGTTCATACATGACTATCCCGAAGGAGTACACGTCAGATCGAGTGGTGTAGGGACTTCCGTCCTTCATTCGAATCACCTCCGGAGCCTCAAGCACATACGAATATTGCACTATTCCTCGCTCATGGAACAAAGTGGAATAGATAAAGGCATAGATTGCTTTCCTCCTTCCCATTCTCCCCATTCCTTTCCTTCCCCTATCCCCATCACTTACCATCCACAGAATGGATCCGGTAGGTTGTAGACTCTGCTGGCTTCCACTCCATCTCGACTTGACAGTGGCCAGTCCGAAGTCTCCAATCTTCACAGTTCCATCCTCCGTCAGGAAGATGTTATTCGACTTGAGGTCACTTAAATAAATATAATAATAACAATAATTTTTAAACGACTATTTTATAATACTTATTGTTAGCAAAAAAATGATAGAGGAAATAGCTCTGTCGCAGAAAAAATCTTTTAGCATCACTCAGATTCGCCCTTTTCCTAAAAGACGATGATATTGAACTGACCGGTGAATGATGTTCTTAGAATGAAGATAGTTCATTCCAAGGGAGACTTGCTTGAGTATATCTACCGTGGAAGAGAGTGAGAACTCGACACGGGGTTCAACTACATGAATGTGCTTGAAGAGAGAAGATCCCTCGCACCACTGAAAGGAAGATAATCGCCGATGGAATACATCCACAACTGCAATCCGGGTACGGAAACGATACCTGTGTAATGATAGCGAGTGGTTCCCTCATCCATCCCATGAACATCAAAACATTCAAATGTCGCGTTCTCTTGAGAACAGCCACCTTCAATGAGTAGAATGACCACAAGTTACAATAAGGCAGCCTACCTCATTCTTAAAGGCAGAGAGTTGAGCAAGAGTTGGCTCGACGACATTCAACTTCTTTATAGCAACCGTCCCGAAGTATTCGCCTCTGAACACAACGAATTGAGCAAGCTTATACAAGTATTTAACAAATAGAACAAGAAGAAAAAAACTAATAATATAATATGAATGTTCTTACTTGTACACAGTTCCGAATGATCCACTTCCGACCTTTGTTTGCAGTATTATTTGGCCTTCGACCACCTAAAATTGTTTTCTATTCTACCGTAACCTTTATTTCCTATTCTTATCCCTTTACCATAGTCCTTTCTTAATCAACGTAATCCCTTCACAATATTTGCCCTTATTGTTAGTGTAGGTGCACGATTCTAATGCAATTAATTATTAATTTGATCCTTAATATGAGGAAGTCCGAATAATGCTAAGAAGTAGGCTAGACCCTCTACACCTTATATAATAGTTTCTCTGAATTTTGATCAGTCCACATTTTATTATCCCAACTCGCTCTACCATACCCCTTCCTCATCTACCGTAACCCCCTCACCTCCCAATCCTCCTTCCCTCCACTAGCCACTCTCTTTCGTTGTGGAATGGGTTCAAGATGGTCTCCAGGAGACTTACTTCGACCACGGAAGAAGGCAGCGCATACCTGTCAGGGGGGAATTACCCTCAGCTAATAAGCAATACCACCAATTAATAAGGGATAATCCTTGTCCTATTCAACTTCTATGAAAAAAGACTCTTTTAAACTATTTTAAAAGCATATCCTATTATACTGCAAAAAGACGAACCTTCTGTGGAGGAGCAGATTGGGGAGGAGTTAGGGGAAGGGTATTGGGAAGGAGACCAGAGGGGGGATGGAGGAGATGGGCGGGTGGAGAGGAACAAGTGGAAGAGGGCGAATTGGAAGAGGAGGGAGAGGCTGCCGACGGGTTCAGGAGGTTGGGGGCTGCCTGAAGAGGGGATGGGAGGAGTAAGGGGACTAGTGGAGAATCCTCTAGGTCACTTACACATAATACGGATTCTTGTTCAAGGGTGTATGCGAGTCGCTTTCTACGAAGCTTATATCGCGTTTAATGAAAAAAAAGAATTTTGTGTTATGTTCTAACCAATAAAAGGAAAAAAGCGCACACTTGTGCCAAGTATTACATATAGTACCGTGCTGATGTACGGCTAAATCGATGTACATTGCAGCAAGGGGATATCCCAGGGTAGTACAGTATCCCCATGAACACTCTCAAACCAATAAGTAACCTGTAGTCTCCGTCCAGGAATCGGTCTCCAAAGTTGTCGAGATTTGTTGGGGAAGGCGTCGGCTGAAGGAAATGCATTGGGCTACAGGCCTTTTCGCTACCCGAAACAAGTAAAAGTAAAAAAATATAAATTTGACAAACCTTGAGCTTCTGCTTGCACCATGTCCATGATCTTCTGAAATATAAACAATTTCAATTACTCTAGTAGACGCAACCCGATGTTAAGAAGACTTTCAATGTTTTTCCCAACTCACATCATGTTCCAATTCGACGTCATCCGTGATCGCATTTATATTAGGGGCAGAAGAGGACCTGCAATTAACCTAACTAAGACAAATATTGCATGATGATACTATTATAAATTGTAATTCGCAAAATGATGTTAAAGAATACCGGGATCTCTCGACTGAACAGTGATAAGAATAGCGGACCTGTCCCTTGGATAAGGAGCTCCTTCAGAGGGAGTGGCAGGGGCGGGGGTGACTCGTTGTCTCACTGCCATCTTCCTAGTCAGATCCCTCTCTCCAGGGGATGGGTTGATAGTGAGAAGGAGATCTTCAGCCATCGCGCCGCTCTGTCCTCCCACTTCACGACACACTTGACGAAGACGAGCCACCATCTCCTCGTCTTGGGGAACCTGCCAGGGATACGGTAGAAGAGGATATGGTAGGCAAGGAAGGGTACTGTAGGGTGGGCAGACCTGTTGAATGAGATCACAGTAGGTTGGCACTCGTGAGGAACATCTTTGGTGAAACTTGAACTGGCAAAACTCGCAACGGAAACCCTGAAATTAACGGTTTGTGAAAGGCTTTAAAAGACTCGTTTGCCTAGCCGATGGGTACTGGAAATACGAAGAATTGTAAAGAGAAGAGAAGAGAAGGTACCTGTAGCCATATTGGGCCTTTGCATACATCACAAACTGCGTGGGGAATAAATGTTTTACGGACGAAGTTATGCTTGATAGACGAGACAGTCTGTAATTCGTAACTAACCAAGCTCCAAAAACTAAAATTCCATAAACGTTTAAAATAAAGAGCCAAAAATCACCTGTAAGTATTCCGAGTGGACCCACAGTTCCTTCTTCTCCAGTGACATCACAACCTTCTCGAACTCTTCCTGAACCAAGCCATTCGAGTAGTGGAGTAGTAGAGTATAACATAACAATCCACTTTAACTTGGACTGAACCTTAGTCTCTTAGAATGTGACTGACGTCATAGTTTAGCAAGCGATAAACACAAAGCGCAATACTACTCACCTTCAAGTCGATTCGTTCGTCCTTAGGATTGTCAGTCATTCCAACGTGACACATCTGAAGGAATGCATAGAGTGGTAGAGATGAAGACTAAGTAAACCTGGGGAACGATGCTTCGCTTAATGAGACATCGTGCAATCGCATCGCACACTTTTTCTCCCGATCGAACTTCCACTTTGGAGTGTTGTCCGAAGGGAAGATGAACGATGACGAGTTCATTGCCCGTTCTGCAAATGAAGTTTTTTGAAAAGAGAAAGGAGAAAGGTAAAATAATAAAAGGATCAGGAGAGTATAGAATACCTCCTTGGGGACATAACAGGCGAAGCCGTGGAAAGGTCGGCATTGTGGGAGAGGGAGTGGTGGAGACGATGTTCCCCGTGAGGGATACTGGACATCGCGACTGCACTCACCCCTTCCCGACTGCCGCTGCAATTCACTACACTATTATCAGCCGGCACATACCTAACACGTGAATGAGTCAAAATATAATGCATTATTAAGGATTGCGACACCCTTCAGAGACTTGAGCAGACCATGGCCCGACCAATGAAAAGATGAATATTCACTTGAACTATGAAGCTTAAGTGGGAAAAGCATGTCTATCCGTTCGGGCTCTACATCCTCCTTTGCCCTCTTCATCTCTTGCACACTCTCTCGAGACCGCAACGCGTCCCACTCGCGTCGCGTATCCATTTGTAATTCCGAGTCCGGCTTTGTCACTTTTTTATTTTGCACTTTTGCTTTGGCTGGTCGAAGTTCGTTCAGCTTGGTATTGCGTTTGTAATGTTGTTGAATTGAGGTGGATGCAACCACGACTCGATGGCTCAGTAAACGGTCAAGATGAGTCTATGGAAGAGGCATCCGAAGCAGAAAACATGGATACAGCAAAACGGGCTAAAAGAATCACTCGGGATGAACTGGAACAACTCTTCATTGACGTCGAGAACAAGGCTCTAGTCGTGGACGAGAAATGGTATGCAGGGAATGGACTGGGATGAGAGGACAGAGTCGTCTTCAGGTACCTAATCGGCGTTTCGTGGTGGAAAAAGCTGAATAAAGCGGTGAAGGAAGGGTACATTGACGATGTTACTCCCATTGACAATTCATCTATATCATCACAAGGTATGACTCTGTGTTCAGCTCATGTAGACAACGAACAATCTCAGGTAAAGACGGGAAGTGGTATTTGAAACCGAAAGTTACGGAGAAACTCGATTACATACCGGTTCCGCAAGATGCCTTCAAGGTGAGCGTACCCCGTAGACTGACGTACACCTTCAATTCAGATTCTCGTTGACGCCTTTGGACTGGAAAACGAAGCGAGAGATGTGATCGAACGAACTGTCATCAAATGCACTCTTCGCAAGAATACGATAATTGAAATTCATCCTCGAGTTATTACGGTTGGTCGGGTGTTGTTATTATTATTAGCAAGCTTTTGTGCAGGTATCGCTTGTGAAGGATCGATCGAAGACCATTCAGTTGAGCATGAGAAATGATACAGTTGGTAAGACGATGGAAAAGGAGTAGAAGCAAGACTGCTTGAGGCAATCTGAGAGATCGGGCACTCGAGGAGTTGGGGGTTACCGAGGATAAGAGTCGTGTACGGTTCTATATTCAACATGAGGATAGGTAGGCTGTTCTGTAGGTTGCTGATTGTTGGTCCCTGAGCTGGTTGTAGTTCCCAAGTGGATGGTACTCGATTACGGTTGCTGCCGATTCTTGCCTCTTCCTTTACCTCTATTTTTTAAAGTTTTGCGTCACCTCAAAAGGCTATGCTTGAGACTAGCCTAGCACAAGAAACGGAATAAAACGTTTTATTCCGTTTTTATAAAACAGCTGGTTGATGTTTGATGACCTTCTCAGATACGAGTTGCTCGAGATCTCGAATCCGAATGATCACGTCGATGCTGTTTTCTCAGCGGAGCCGACAATCCTCGTTGATATTCTCGATGAAGATGGAGAGGGATTCTTTCGCAAGCCGACTTCATCCAGGTATCTTACAGCGTTTATCGACGTGTTTTGCAAAATAGAATAGTTTATCTTTTAATTTTTTACAGCAAATGTTTATATCTGACTATATTATGTTTGGCCTTCTCTTAATACTCTCCTGTATTCTTCTAATGTCGTGCTTACAGTAGCGTCGATGAATCTTCATCATACGAACAGTGCAAACGAGGTGTCTGTGGTCTACATAACCTCGTCAGTCTTTTAATTATCTGTTTTGACGAAGGAATTAGCTGAACTTAGTTAACCTAGGAGAGAACGTTTTATTCCTGTTATTTTTTACTGAACTCTTGTCTGACAATGAGTTGTGATTCCAGCATAGGTGGGCACGGTTGCAGGTACGGTGGTTGGGTTACTTACTGCAAAAAAAATGATGTATTGGTTAGTTTACTGCAAAATAATGTCTTACAATTGGCAAAAATTGTGCGATATCGATTTATTTATGGGTGAACCACTGCAGTAAGTTACCAGCAGACCCTGCCCACGTATGGATTCCAGTTTCCAGTTTTACACCTTTATTATGGCTATCAGTGGATTGGGGTCCAAAGGAAGGGCATTTGATATAGATAGGAGAGGTTCTGGTTTTTCTGGTTTATCACCTTTATCAGGACTAACATTGGCTGAGGTTCCAAAGGAGTGGTTGCTTGATATAGATGGGAGAGGTCAGAGACTTCGAATCTTCTTCAAAACAACTCACTCAGTCCGAGGTGCCGAGAGATCTTGTGTAGTCCTCTTGATCCTCGTTTGGCGCATACTTCTCCCGAGCGCCAATTCGTTATGGAGAAGGATCAATTCTTCTGTCCGTGATTGAACATGCGGGGGGGGGGGGCTCTTGATTGAGAGACGACTGGGAGACCCGACCACTCGCGACGGGGACAGAGAGAATGAATGAATGGGACAGAGAGAATGAATGGGACAGAGAGAATGAATGGAGAGGTTGAAAACTTCAAATCTTCTTTAAATAAACCCAAATAAACCCACTCAGTCCGAGGTGACGATGAATCTTGAGTATCCTCGACAACTCTTAGTCTCTTGATAAAGAGACTAAGAGTTGTGATTCATGAGAAATTAATCATGATTAATGGCAAACTTCTTTCAATTTGAGCTGAATAATGCAAAATGTTACTCAATCAGGAGAAGTATTGAGTGGTTACGATGTAAAATATTTATAGTATAAGAAGCTACCAAGTGGAGAGATGCATTCAGGGCAATACATGTTTCATGGCCTCAGCAGTGCAGTGTCTCTCCAATGTTCCTCCCATCACGGAGTACTTCCTCTCCGATCGATATATGGACGATCTCAATGAAACGAATCCTCTTGGAACGCAGGTACATCTTCCCCTTTGAAACTTGCGATTGGGTTGTTTTTTTCTATCCCAATTATTCACAGAATACAAGCCTAAACGATGGTTATTCTCCTACATGGATGGTCATCCACTTCTTACAGTCGTTGATAGTGGAATATTGAGGGTGAATTGGCTCGTGCATATGGAGATCTCATGGCGATCATGTGGAGTGGTCGCCATCACAGCACGTATCCCAGGCATCTCAAGGTGACTTCTCCATTTATTTATCTTGGCCTTACCAGTTGAGGAAGCATAGACCTTCGGTGGAAAAAGTGGTGGTTTTCAGTCGACAATTGGAAAGTTCGCTCCTCGATTCTCGGGATTCGCACAACAGGATTCACAGGTACCATTACCAGCTCCGATTTTTTATTGTATCTGGTGCCAGTTATAAGGTAAATCATGGTGTAGACGGGTGAACTTACGCAACATTTATAATAATACGTCTATGATCACTGTAGTTGTTCTTAGGCAACAGTTACGGCAAGTTGACAGGAATGGTTAAGGAGTTGCTCGCTTTTCTTCTCGATGGTCTACACGAGGATCTGAATAGAGTGAAGAAGAAACCTTATATTGAAGAGGAAGAAACTAACGAGGGAAAACCCGATAAAGAGGTACACTCGCTGGTAATCCCGATCTTTTTGGCATGCTGCTGGCACAGAAATACCAGAGCCCATTTGAATGGAAGTTCAATCTTTCGAAGGAGGGGAAATAAAAACTCACGTAGCGACATCTGCGACATTGGGTAGCGATTGAAAGCATTGATCAAATACTACGCCGGGTCCGACGTAATCAAGGCCATGAAAATTTGGGGAATCAAGGCACTTTGGCTGCCAAATCCATCACTTTATGCAAAAAAGCTGGATTTTGAGCTTTTTAGTCAAGGCACTTTATCCCTTTCTCCATTAAAGAATCAAGGCACTTTTAAATTTAACGACGTTACTATTTGATCTATGGATTGAAAGATAGCAGAATGTTGTAGGATGGGGGCTTTTGCTAATGAAACAAGTGAAAGGGAGAGTAAATGATTATCTTTGATGCGCAGGTAGCAGACCTCGCGTGGAGGACTTATAAGATGAGGAATGATTCAATTATCGTCGACAAAGTGCACGGTCAACTCAAGAGCACTCTTGTCTGTCCCAAGTGTTCTAAGGTTAGTTGTATGTTAGTATCGAATTAAAGTTTACCTATTTCGCTTGATAGATTAGAAAAATGCCTTACTTTGAGGTCTCGATCAAATTCGACCCTTTCTGTTTCCTGTCTGTTCCCATTCCCGTCAAGGAAAAGACCTTCACTCAGACGATTCTTCTGATTTTCAATCCTCAACGAAAGTGGGCGAAGGTATGCGATGAGTCAGTAGGCGACCTTATCTCTGATATTTCAGTTTGCGCTTACTGTAAACAGGAAGACTACGGTAGGACAAATGATTGACATGATGAAAAGCAGTTTGGGAGAGAAGGACAAGGACATTGAGGTGGGTGGGATACTCGCACATTTATACAATACTCGTATACAATATTGTAATATTATATGAAATGAGTGAACGGAAAAAAATTAAATAGACACTTGGAATGAATGTTCCTGGTTCAGATTGTTCTCTTCACATTCACGGAAGTAGGCTCTGCCACCATTCTTCCACTGGAAACAGCGATAATGAATGACGCACGAATCAGGGGAGAACTCTTCGCTATGCAACTGACTCGACCACTCAGCCAATCCAAGATCATCGTCAGTCTTTGATCTTTGACCTTTGATCCCTAGATATAGTGTAACCCCCGTATATACAGGCAGTCCGTCCCTTCTACTCCCATCGTCCCCTCACTGTTCCTCTTCTATTCGCATTCCCTCCCCAGGCATTGGACAGTGAAGAAGCAGTCAAGACTACGGTATCCAATGAGGTCATCCATTTCATTTCATTTCTGTCTGGTTTTCATTCACTTGAATATTCGCAGTGAAATATTTATGTTATGCAATACTCTTATTCTGGCATTAAGTAAATTGAATAATCCCTTATCCGTTAAGTGTGTCCGCCTGTTGGGTGAATACTTCGCGAATCCGAATTCGTCGATGGAAGAGAATCCAGAGATGGAAATTGTTGTGCACAATGAAAAAAGAGAAGACAGAGGAATCGATTTGACTGCCAAGTTGGATTATGCTGATGGCACTATCTATAGGGACTATAAGGGAAGCGATCTCATCGATAGAGAGGTTGGTCTATTGGGGAAGGGGTACGGTAGAAGAGAGGAGAGGGTATATGGTATAAGGGGAGGGGGTACGGTAGACTGGAACGCATTGCAGGTTCCCGCAGCGGAGACTACGGTAAAGCCCGTAACACTACATGATTGCATCAGTCTGTTCACGAAGGAAGAACAATTATCAGAACAGGTTAGGTTGTGACACCAATCGGTATACTTGATAATTGTTTTATTGCCTTGGGTGGTCTGATGACTGTATTCAGGACTCGTGGTACTGTCCCCAATGCAAGGAACACGTGAGAGCAATGAAGAAGTTGGATGTGTGGAGACTTCCCGAGATACTCATTGTGCATCTTAAGAGATTCCAGTATACGAGATGGAACAGAGAGAAGATCGACACCAATATTTCCATCCCACAAACGTATGTTCTGCATTATCTCCCCTTTTGCAAGACATAGTAGTCGTGGAATCTTTTGGACACTTTGATAGAAGATTGCTATGCGACAAGTTTTCAGTGATTTCCACCTTCGAGACGTGCTGGCGAATGACCACGAAGATGGAGTGTACGACTTGATTGCAGTTTCCCATCACATGGGGGGACTCGGAGGGGGACACTACACTGCCACTTGTCTCAATGGAAACAAATGGTACGCACTCTGTCTTGTATACTAGTTCATGCTACTACCTCACATAGTTTAGATGTTCCACAAATATTTGATAACCTACGCAACAAATAGTGGTAATCATTCGGAATATACCCCCATCCCCCATCTGATCCTTACTTATGTGTTCTTAGGTAAGGTGTTGACTAAGGTACTACTTCAACGATTCGTCGGTGACCCCTGAGGCGGGTCCCCCGTGTGGGGAGGGGAAGGGAGTGTCTCCCTACCTTCTCTTCTATCGTCGAAGGGAAGACCCCTCTCCCTCTCACATAGATGAACACCTCGAAATGGAGACTGACGATTGAGTTCCCTTTCTCTTTTCTTCTATCTTCTCTCTTGTCTCTTTTGTCCTATCCCAGTTTGCCCATTCGGTCATCCTAATCTAACTTATTCGGTCCGTCCTCCTCTTGTATCCGATTTCGTGTAGGCGAGCTCTTGTCTATCTCTTCTTTTACCGTACCTTTCTACCGTATCCTCCTCATACCGTTATTCTCTTCTATCGTATTCTACCCTGTACTTCTGTCAGTGCTCTCCCCTTCTTTTCAACCGGTAACTCTCTTTCACTATTGAGCTTTTCTCCAACGGAGGATCGATAGCCTAACTAAAAAGTGATAAAAGAGATTGAGATACAGCTACAGTAAGTAGTTTATCGATTAGTACAGGTTAGTGGGATATTAGGCATAGCAGAGTTAGTGTGAAATGGTATATGAAGTGGGGAATGGGAAATGAATTAGGGGATACGGTAGTTGAAGAAGCGACTATGGGGGCTGATGCGATTAGTGGAAGGGGGAAGTAGTCGTCCTGTAAGGGATTGGTTTTTAAGAGGTTACAGGTTACTGTAATGAGAAAAGCAGACCTTGGTAAGAGAAGTGTGAATTATCCGGGGAAAAGCTGCATTGGAAGGACAGGGAGAAACGACGTGACAGTCTATCGAAGACATGGACGAGTTATCCAAACACGACGACTTGATGTGTCTGCCATTTCAAATTCGCGCCCTCATCGTCTACCGTAACCCAGTCATTTCGCGATAGTCCCCCACCCCTATTTCCCTTACTGAAAACACTCGCTAAACTCGAGGTTGCGCATGTCGTTGTAGATGCACGCAACGAAGTAGAACTTGATGTCCCGTCTGGAATGATACCGTATCCCTTAGAGTATTATGAGTGCCGTAACCCTCTGTACTCACTCGATGATCCTGTCTTCCATGAGTACTTGACCCCCTGCACTACAGTTCATAAGCAGAAGTCCCCTCTCATATCCATTCTTCCCTTTGCTTTCTTCTCTATACAAACACGGTATTATCTCTTCTCTCATCTTGTGACAGTAGTGGAAGATGCTAAAGAGAGATAAGTAGCGGGAAAGGGAAGCTTGGAAGGGGCGGAGATTCAACCAAGGAACTAACTTGTGGGGTCCCATTGTGGAAGAAGTGACTGTAGGCGATCGAGAAGAATGAATACATTGGAGGTATCGAGAGGTACAAGTGGAATGAGAAGAGAGAAGGAGGGTCTGAAGTGGAAGATTGGGGGGTTGGGGAGGGAGGGATACGGTAAGAAGGAAGATGGAAGGAGGGAAGGGACGACCCATCGGAGGGAAGAGAAGGGGAGGAATAAAGAGAGGATAAAGGATTGGAGACAGACTGTGTGGTGCACTCGTTCATGCGATACTTATATCTACAGCATGCAATGGAATGTATTGAATCAAGTGATTATCTCCTATTGGGTATAGCATTAGATATACCGTAACCGTATTACAGTAACCCTATGACTGAGTCGGTCCTTAATTCCCTGTCCCTCCTTCTTCTTCCCTCTGCACATCCCCTTCTCGAAGCAGTGGATGCAGAATGGATAACAGACGAGCTATCCTCTCGACCGACCGTACCACTTACCGTAACCTCCATACTCGCCGTTCCTCTTGTGATAGGTACGGTAGTTTTAGAGTGTTTCCATTCTACCGTACCCTCATTGTCAGGTGTAATATGGTGTAGTATTACGGTAATCGCCGCGTCCCTCGCTCCCCTTCTTCTCCTCCTTTCCCTCTTTCTCCTTCTCCGTATCTTCCTCTTCTATTCTTCCTCTCTCGATTACTCCATTCGAATTCTCTTCACTGCTCTCAAAGCAAGACAGGCTGCGGCACTCAGGTATGCTCTTCTATTTATTTGATTCTATTTAATTTCAAAGTGAAGTCTCGAATGTGAGATTAGTAATCGTCGCCTACAGTAACCCACATAACCAATTCAGTCTTCGCATGGATCCCTCTCAGTCAGCTGAATCAATTCGTCTTCATCTCCTTCACAATCTCAGGAAGGCAGCCATTGGAATAGGAGAAGTATCAGCCAGGATTGGACAGTGCGAGTGAGTGTCCGAGAGAGAGACATCTAACTCTATCATACCGTATCCCTAGATGGATACTGTAGTGTTGTGTTTTTTGTTTCTCTTCTGTTCTACCGTGCACCGTGACTTTAAAATTCATCGTTCTACCGTACCCCATTATCCCTACTAACCATGCCCCCTACTTACCGTACCCTTTCCCCCGCCCACACCCCTCTTCAGTCCCTATGAGAGTGGTCGTCTACTCCTCTCGTTCTGCACCCCCGAGATGACTTCTCTTCTTCACGATGATCCCTCTGCACAACTCATTACTCAGTCTTCCCTCAAGGTGATCAGACTACAAACTGCAAGGTATTCTCCTCGTTGAGACCCTCTGGGAGTTGTGTATCCTCCTTCGTTCGGAGAGTATCCGTCTGATTCTGCTGTTCCTTCCCTCCCATCCCCTACTCATCTTTCATCTTCTCTTCTCCCTCTCCCTCTCCCTCAGATCTATCAATTCATCCATTCGTCAAGTCCACGATCGTCTTCATTCCATGTCTTTCTTGGTAGGTTACAGTAATCATTCCATCCTACAGTACTCCTATGTCAAGCTTGAACCTAGGTTATCTCATGTTCAGGGAAAGAAGGATAAGAGGGTGAAGACACATAAAATGGATGAATCGATGTTGCAACTTCAATTGGAGATGATCGTAGAATGGTATGTCGAAGCCTCTTTGAATGACATCTTGGAATACAGTCGTTCTCTTTATATGCCAAGTGAAAGATAGCCCATGCGGGTTCCCTCGCAGCCTTCGTTCTGGATCCCTCTCATCCGAGGGAGCTCTCCGCTCGCTCTCCGACCTCATCTCTTCGTCTTCCCCCCTCTCCCCCTCCCCTTCCTCCTTGCCTCCCTCCCATCTTCCTCCTCTCCCCTCTACTTCTCCCTCCGAAGTCCCTCTCATTCCTCTGCACCCAGTGCTTCCCGAATATGAAGTAAGTCCCTTATGTTTCAGCAATACCACATAATGCGATATGATGCGAGATATAGTCCAAGTTGAAAGATAACCCAACCGTCAATTATCCTTTTCCCGTATCTGAAAAGTCTTTGCTCATTGCGAGTTCCCAGTGCGAGTCAAGGGCAATTCGTTCATTATTTCCTCCAATTATCCTCTTCTTCTCACGTAATTCTCTGGGTTCTTTCCCCATTCCCTCCATGCCTCCCTTTCCATTCCCTCTTCCCTTCCTTATCCCTCCCTCCACTCGAATATCGCTTGTATTAACAAGCTTGCCATCGATAGTGAAAGTCTTCAGTTGTTTGAATCTCGCGGAGAAAAGGAGGAAGGACGAAGTATTTACATAAGGGAAGATGTACCATCCCAAGGTTATACCGTTCCCCGTTCGCTAATTCATTCTTTCCCCTTTAGGTCTCGCGACGGGAGAGATACTGAATGAATTGAAGATTGCGATTAGAGGGAAGGCTGAGGAGACAAGGGAAAGGGAGAAGAAACTGAGGAGAGATAGGGGAGAGGGAGGGGGAGAGGATGAAGAGAGTGAAGAGGATACTGAAGACGAAGACAGGGACGAGGAGAAGACAGAAGAGAGAGGAGAGACTGTATTCAGTGGAGGGTTGCATGCGGAATTGGCTAATGCTTTGAGGAGAAGAGTGAGGATAGTCGAGGAGGTAGTGGAGAACGATTGTGAGTATGGAGACGAGTAAGGAGAGGATACGGTTGGGTACTGTAGCCTGTCACTTTCTTCATTGCCAGATCATTAGCCCAGTTTTATAATACGAGTAATAATTGGTCTGCTACTGCATACATTGCTTTATATGATGTTTCATTCGGGTTCATCCTCATCTCATGTATCGATTTCTAGCTTGGTAATCATCATAATAAAGAGTAAGACACTGCATTCGATCGAGGAATTCGGTTGGCAAGGACTGTGCATTGAGGCAGTTATTTAAGGAAGGATTGGGAAAGGAGGAGGAGGGATTATGCTTCACGAGACTTTGGAGAAAGTGACAGTACTTGAAACATAACCGAAAAGGCTTACGTTCTTAGGTAAGGATGGGGAATTTGGGATTGTATGGAAAGGGGGCTAAAAGGAAAATCTAGACAATATTCATGCCGACATTATGAGAGTAGACTCGGGTCCAGTCAATGAGAGAAGGCACTGCCCGAGTGTGACGACGGACTACACGAGTAGACAACTTACTACCCCTCCACACTCCAGATGGAGCGAAGAGGGATACCTTAAGGGAACACTTAGGGTTAAGGAAGGACCTAAGCGGACTTAGAAAGGACTTACTGTAGGGGCAGAGTTAGTCTTGAGGAAAGCAGCCAGGAGGGAGTGAGAGATAGGCCGGGAATCGGCGTAGAGAGCATAGACCCTTCCCTCTCCCCCGAAGAGAACTCCCACTACGATATCGTGGTCACGAGCTATGAAACAACGCGTCTTCAGACACAGATCCTGCAAGGGAGGAATTGGGGGGAATCGAGGAGAATTCGGGATAGACGGAATGGGATTATTCATGTAGATATTGCGAGACAGACTGCAAACAAGCAAGCCAATTGTCGTACCTCAATGTAGGCATTCCTCTGGAATCCGGAAACTCCCGAATCGTAGTCCACAAGATCTTCCAGGTCTCCCGTTGAGTACCGGGTGATGGTCACATCTCAATCTTCCCTTTCTCTATTCCCTCTCAAGACTGTCTCCTCTCCTGTCTTCTATTAATTTCTACCATTCTCTTCAGACTATGAATGTGATGAGAAATGCATTTACGGTGTGCTTCTATGTCAAAGTCAGATTCTGGAAGCAGTTCGCGATAGTTCCACCCCCCTTCCCTTCGCTCCTCACCATCATTAGTAACGAGTTGTTCGACGAGACTGCTCACATCGAAGGTCTCATAAGTGAAAGCGTTTCTATCCGTCACGACGAATCCAGTTTCGTCCCTCGCGTGAGCTGGCATCTCAAGTACTCGTTGTCCATCTCATTCATGGCTAGTCTCTAACTTTCGCCTTCTCCCAATCTCTCTCGATCCCCTTCTTCTTTCTTCAAAAGAGAGCCACAAGACAATTCGCACCGGTTCGGCAAATTGAGCGAGACACGGAATGGCACAGGAGGAATGACAAGGGAGAGATAGAGGGAGGAGGGGGGGGGGGG
>LS928644.1:132445-180814 GCA_900490955.1 Micoletzkya japonica | reverse complement strand
AGAGGGAAGGGGGGAGGATGCCGGTATCTGAGGAGGGACGAGAGGAGAGAGTGACGTCGAGGGGGAGAAGACCCTCCAGAACACTCCGTCGACTCTCCCCTTCCTCCTCCGATTCCTCCTCTCTTCCCTCGTCGTCTGCATACGAAAGCGGCTCCTCGCGAGCGTACGCAAACTGAAAATACGGTTAGAGAGGGCGCTTACGGCTTACGTTTGCAAGTTAGCAAAAGTAAAAGATAGTAAAGAGCGACCTTATCGTATACGAGACCGGGCAGAAGTTGTTGAGAGGGGAAGACCTCTTCTTGGTGCACGATGAGACCACGAATGAGTTCATTGACGAAGTTGTGGTAGAACACCTCAAACATCCAATAGTTGATATTGTGACCATGAGCAATAAAATATAAAAGATATGTATATCATTGGATATATAATAGAATAGAATAGTACAGAATAAGAGACTGTCCCCACCTGATCCTTCCCTTCCGGAATGGGCAAGAGAGTCGGTCCCAGACAGATGGCCACATTGTGTGGTTCCATCATATTCTCATCGGAGAATTCGCAGAGATGAGAGAGGAATCCGAAGAGGAAACGGAGGAGACGAATGGACGAGGGAGGCAGACGGAGAATCAACTCGTGCACCTGGAAGCGGGATGAGGGGAGGGGGTACGGTAGGGGAAGGTGACATGCTACGGCATAGGGTTGGAAGGAACGAACAAGTACTGTAGGGTTAACAGTCCACTTTCATTTTTTTAAATTAAACAAAAAAGAAGTGGAATAAAAAGGAGGGCAAGATAGACTTACTCTTTGTATGAAGAGCTTGGGATTACGGTCGTTGTTCATGACGCAATCGGTGAATTGATCGAAGAGATACAGAGGGAAGGGAGGTTCCCTGAAGGGAAGAAGAGGCAAGTTGAGAGGGAAGGAGGCATTCGCACGAGGATACAAAGAAGCACTCACCGCAACTCCCTCAGGAAGAGCTTGAGTACTCCAGCCACACTGTTCGTCTCCGACGAATCCGTGAGATCAGAGACCAAGTCTTCACCTGCAAGTACATGCACGGTAATTCTGCATACGTATGTCGCTCATACTGCGTACAGTCATTACATCAAGTATTCCTTACAACGACACCAATTCAGATAACTTCATAGTTAAAAAGTAATAAACATTGAATGCCTTGCTTTCGTAACTCAAGATGCGCACCCTTTTCGAAAGCTTCCTTGAACTTGTTGATCTCTGATGTCGATCCCGAAACGCGGAACAGACCCTGAATACGGAAATTAAATATTTTCTAATAATAATACATAAACGATATAAAAATAAAGAGGAAGAATGGTGAACCTGATGACGAAGGGCGAATCGGGAGAGATAAGCGACAGTGGAAGTGACGATGAGAGGGATCTCCTCTCCCGTCACCTCACAGTATTCCTCCAGAGAACTGCCGAATAATCTACAAATATATATTTCCCTTTTTTGTATATCAAGACCTTCTGCATTCCATTGAATAGATAAGAGAAGGTGCTTATCCATTTTCTGAGTGAATACTACACGTCAACCAATCCTCGGAATCGTACTTGGGAGTGGGTTTTCCTGAAGGGGCGGGCGCGACTCTTCTAGTTCTTCTCTTGTTCCTCGTAGTATCGATGAGGTTAGGAGTGTGACCGTGGGACTGACCCAATGCGTCCCCGATCACCTATAGTATACGGTAGCAGAGAACATTAGTAGGAAATATACAAAACCATAACCATTAAAGACAAAAAGGAAAAGTATTTAAGCGAACCTTGCATCTGGTCTCCAATCTTTCGATCAGGTTTCCATTCAGAAGGAAGTATTCTAGTTTCTGGAAGAGCAATAATAATGTCCAACTTGAAGTGAGTCTCAACTACCGTACCTTGAGGTAGTACTGTAGTGTCTCCGAGAGGTCGGTCCTCCATTTAACCGCGTCTTCTTCCTTCGAAGAGTAAAGAGCCATTAGCTGCTTCTCACTCGCTTCCAGGGACTTCCACACCTCAACCACTTTACTGTAACACGACCGTTCATTTGAAGGAATCGCAGACATTGAAAATGCATTAGGCACGGCACACTCAGTTCGCGATAGCTAACATTTTAATTGTTAAAAAATTAAAGATTTTTGTATTTTCTTCGGTTTGAGTGTGTTCCATCTTCTCCAAATATTGCTAGTTCCTAAATAAAAATAAATAAATTGGAATATATATTGAGATAATCACTATTAAAGTGCATTTTTAGAGGTGTACGGTAGAGATACCGTAGTTTCAGAGTGTGCCGTTTTTAGATGTAGGTCATGAACGTACGTGTGTAATAAAGTCAACGTAAGTCAATAAAAACTAAAAATGAACAAATATCCTAAGATTGATTCTAATAAGATAAGAATCTAGAACGATAAGTGCAAGTAATCAGGTAATGATCCATGAATAATACCGTACCCAGCTCTCTTATCCCTCATACCTCGTCACTCTCAAACCGCAATCCCTCGAGTCTCTTCTCAATCTGTCTCAATCTCTGCTGCAGTTCATCTGCCAATCCATTCACAGCAGAAACTTCATTGTGTCTGTCACCCAATTGAGATCTACAAGGATACCATCATCGTTAATCCAACTGAAGATGGATAAGGCATACGTGGGCACAGACCCCAAGTATTTATTCAAATACACCGTGAGGTGTGCAGAGGGAGGGGAAGATGGCAAGAAATATTGGGGAAGGAATAGGGGCATCACCTTCACTTGAAAAAATATTCTATAGGGAGGGGGCAATGCTTGACTTACAAGACTTTTATCAGTATGAGTGCTTGCCTCAGATTTTTTCGAGATTTTACTTTGGTATTTTCATATTTCCTAGAAAATTTTAATTGGTAGGCTTGATAATTGACTATTTCGCACATTTAGCCCGTTTCTCAAAATATTAATGGAAGGTTCCTCACATATGGGATAAGGTCTAATAATGCCAACTCACAACAGTAAATTGTTAGCAGCAAATGACTTACTTGAACTCGAATGGCTTGGGCAGCATGAATACAGTAGGACGAGACTCGAAGAAAGCCTGGACAAGCAATCTCCAGTCACTGTACCAAGACAGTCCCTCTGTATACCTGTTTATCAGCCCGCGAATCGAGTGAATCCCTCAAGACTTCCAGATCTGCCAGAGAAGTCATCTCTTTCATCGCCATCTCCTTGCGAGACTCGCTCAGGGTATCTACAAGTAAGACATTATCGAGAAGTCGAGACAGAGAGAAAGAGAATAAGAAGACAAGGAGAGGAAGGGGTACCAATGAGGGACTGCATCCAATAGTCGAGACCGAGATCAGCGGCATCGACGAGAGAAGACAAGTCTTCCGCGTAGAACTGAAGGGGAGAATTGAGAGAGAGGTAAGGGGGGAGGGGAGTTATTGGAGGAGAAGAGAAGAGGAATGGACAGGGAATGAGTACCTTGTGGAGGGAAGCATTGGCTGCCTTCACACACAGTACGTACTCGTTCCTCGCCTTCGTACATCGAAGTCCCACTTCGCGAAGCTTCTCTAGTCTCTGCAATCCACAAATTACCATATTCCCCTGTGCCATAGTCTGCATATATCCCCTACTTCTCGGATAAATACGATAAAGGGAAAGCGTACCTTCGCCATGACTTTCTGCAGTGATTTCTGTTTTCGCGTCAGAGAAGCCTTTCCTGAAGAAAAAGTGAAGAGTGATTAGATTGATCACTCTCTATTCTTTTGATCACGTATGGACACGATTGTCCAATCGGACGTTTTGCCTGCACAAAAGGCGAAAAGTGTAAAAGCAGGGCGTTTTCAATTTCTCTAAATAAGGCAGACTGCAAAATGGTAGTACAATAGTCGCCCCCGTACCTTTCCCCCATAGATCAAATAGCAACGTCGTTGAATTCCAAAGTGCCTTGATTCTTAAATGGAGAGCGGGATAACAGTGCCTTGATTGACATTAAAAAGGTCAGAATAGGTCGTAATTTGGCAAAGCCAAAGTGCCTTGATTCTGTAAATTTTGACAGAAAAAAGTGTTGGTTACGTCGGATCCGACGTACTATTTGATCTATGCCTTCCCCCAACCACAAACTCCCCCAACCTGCATTGGCAGCATTCGTCTTCTTCAGTTCATCGTCGACAACTCGAACCTTCTTCTCCACTATCGCGTACTCTCCGTAAACAATCTGAATAACATTATTCACCCTTTCTCTTGTATCACTCAGAAATAACATTGTTTAACTTTTATTAGCTAACTTTTTTCCTAGACCTGCCGTGATCAATTTCTATGCAAATAAATATCTATCTCACACTTCCATTCCTTCTTTTAAATAACCTCGTAGAGTTAGTGTGTAATAAATGGCTAAACTATTCAAAACGACATTTTCGAAAGGTGTACATGAAATTGGCATAGGAATGTACAAGATATCTATATTCGTATATACTCGTAAAGAAGATGGCTAACCTGATAAGTCTTCATAGCCGTATGAAGCTCAGTCATCACTCGATTCATCTCTGAATGAGCCAACATCCCAATATCTCGACACTGAAATATCAACGCTTTACTTGCATCAAGTCCTTCCAATGAAAAGGAAACATATTTTACTCACGTAATAAACCGCTTTTCCCTCTAGCCACCCTACCGTACCTCTCCCTACCGTAACCCACCTTCTTGCTCATCTTCTGTAGATCTTCAGATCTCGCAGCGACAGAAGGAGCGAGTTTCTTGATGAGTAGATTAGCATGATTGTACTTGAGTTGTGCTTCAGTCCTAGTGGAATCCACCAATTCTTGCCATACGCCACATGCAGCATGCAGGGTCCACGTCTCCCTCCTTCAAGTGCAATCATTCCCTTCTTTCTAGTCTCTATTACAACCAATCTACCATACATCAAAGCAATTCCCTTAATGGAATACATCATAGTCTGCGTGTTATCCTTCTCTCCGCACGATACCCGACAAGTGTCCATTCTCTCTCCCCTGTCCCTCTCCATTCCTCTCTTCTCTCTTTCTCTCTCCGCCCTTTCTGCACCTCTTCATATTACTCATACACACAACGACACTTCTCTCTCGCTATACGGAATGATACGATAGACAAAGAGGAAGAGACGATATGCATACATGAAGGAGACTGCTAATCAACTTCACACCCTCCTCATTGGGACTATTCTCCCAAGCTTAACCATAAGAATGTGAAGAACGTACTTGTTCTTGTCCATCTTCTGTTTCTGCATGATTCCCTTAGCGAGTCTCTCGAGATTCCTCGCATGTTCCGTCTCTACTTCTCCTCTCCTCAACACAACCTTCCTCCACCCTTCTTCCCCTACTCCCTTTATTCCCCTCCAAAGTATTCTTCTAAGAGGTCTTCCTCCTACACACTTCTATACACGTATACTTAACAGAAATAAGCATGTGCACTCCTCGATGGAATTCCCTCCCCCTCTCCCCCCCCCCTCACTTTCTGAGGAAGTCTTCCAATTGTGCGAGAACGGCCACTTGACTGTCGGTCCTCTCACTCAACGCAGTCAACTGTTCGTTCAGTTGAGTCCGTATCTCTGAAGATTACTCATCATCTCAAGTATTGCCAACTACCACCTCTCCTCTCCTCATCCTTAATCCCTACTGCACCTTCCCGGGGTAGATGACTGCCGTGACCCTCCCTCACATACATAAGGATTGAGAAATCTAGTCAAGATGCTATTCTGCAGCAGTGTACCCAATACTTGCAAAAGCTTTTGCAGTAAGCCACCCAACCACGGATCATGCAACCGTGCCCATCTATGTACCGTACCCTCAGATACAGTCTATCCCATCAACCATCCATACTCTCGCAATTCCTGCATCTCATCCCCCTCAAGTACATGAGATTAGAGTGTCCATGCGCTCTTCCCTCTGTTCTTCCCTCCACTACTAGTCTATCAACTAAACCCCTCTTCCTCTAGATTATTCCTCACTCTCTTCAAACATACGATGTGTTCCTCTCACACATATCACCCAGGGAGAGGAAGGTAAAGGGGAGAGGGAGAGAAAGAGAAGGTAAAGAGGTGAGGAAGGAAGGGGGCTAGTGGTCATTCACTCCCATTGGTAGTGATGGCCTACGAAAGCAAGGTCTCCCATGTCCCTCCCTCTCCCTCTCTTCTCTCATTCTCTCCCTTTGCCCTTCTCAAAGGAGACTCCGCCATTTGCTCAGATTTGTAGAGGTGCGATTAGATTTGTAACGCGTGAATAGAAGAGAAGAGACGGATAAAGGAGAGAATGGAAGGGAGGGCAAGAGGAGTAAGAGGAGAAGGGATCACATTGCGAGGGACAGACAGGGATAAGGGGGAGAGACTATCGGATACACAAGAATACAAGAGAAGCTAAGGGAGCCTAGGGGGAGCTAAGGGGTTAAGGCTGACCTTAAGGGGACCTAATGGAGACTAAGGGATACCTTGGACACGGTTGTGGAAGCAGTTGGCTGAGAGAGGAGCACAGAGAGACATCTCGAGACGGGGGCTTTACATCGGGGGAATGAGCGTGATTGAGGGAGAGGACAAGGGAAGAGGAAGGGGAGGAGAGGGAGAGAGAAGGGATGGATACTCTACTACTAACCCTCTCACCTTTGCATTGACACTCGAAGTGATGTACTACAGCCTTCTCCTGCTTGGCTGAACTCATCTTCTTGTCTATCGACAATTCCTTCGACGTCTCCCGCACACTCATCCTCGACGAGTATTCATAAGACGTCTGAATAAAGGGATGAGGAGGGACAATGACACGTTCCTTCTTGCATGAACAAGAAGAGACAAGAACGAGGAGAAATAACGGAGTGGAAAGTGAAGAGTAGGGCCACGGGGTATAATTTAACGAGGAACACGGGGGAACTAGGTCAAAGAAGGTGCGGCGAGGACTGAGATATGGGAAGGGGATGGGGAGGAGATAAGGAGTGAAGGGAGGGCAAAACAACCAACACAAACACATTCATGACATAGAAAATCAGCCGAAATTCTGTGTCCGTAGCAACCCGCCCTTGAATAAATTAGTCCGAGTTTAGCGGGCTCCCGCACGGAAAAGTTTGAATTTTCCAATTGACTGCGGTGATACCGTAGTCGCTGACATGGAAGTTGTCTTCAATCCGCGATTCACTGAAACACGTTCACTTTGATGCTTCCTGTATTCCATGCTTATCTCGATAATATATTTTATATAATATATTACTCGATAATATATTCCATTTATATGCTTTTCCGTTCTACTTGTATCGTCTAATGACATGACCAATCTAGTTTCCCATGATGCCATAATTGTTATTTTCGCCTTATATGTCAACGTGTCACTTCAGATCAAGATGGCATATCAGCCAGCACCTCCGGGTGCTTATGGAACTGTGCCCCCCTACGGACAACCACCCGGTAAGTGCCCCTTCTACAGTATACGTAGTCCCTTCCCTGATTCAGGCTCGAAGGACTACGGTGGAATGCCCCCCGCACAGTCTGCTCCATCCCCGTGGGCTCCTCCGACTCAATCCCAACCCCCTCAACAACCGTATCCCCCTCAGGGACCCCCTCCAGGTCCTCCCCAGATGAGCGGTCCTCCTTCCCATCCACAATTCCCCCAACAACCACCCTCTCACCCACAAGGATTCCCCCAACCACCCTCAGGAGGACCCGCTTCTTTCACTCCGCAACCCCCTTCATCTCAACCCTCGATGGTTCCTCCCAACCACTTAGCCACTCCCTCTCAGCCCTTATCCCAACCCCCTTCATCCCTTCCGGGTCCTCCCTCTCAACCTCAACATCAACCTAGTCCCTCTCCCTATCCAACTCCTCAACCCCAAGGATACCCGGGAGGTCCGTCATCGAATGGCTACAGTGCCCCTCTCTCGGGACCACCCACGACGGGTCCTTCTCCTCCTCAACAGCCTTCGATGCCTTCAATGGCGGGTCCACCTCGTCCTCCCTCGATGGGTCCCCCCTCAGGCTATCCTCAACAAGGACCCCCTTCAGGCTATCCAGGAATGGCCGCTCTCGGTGCTCCCTCAATGGGACCCCCTTGTGGCCCCTCTCAGATGACTGGACCCCCCGGCCATCCCGGAATACCTCCCCCTGGACCTCCCACGGGAATGGGTGCCCCTCCAGGACCTCCTTCGATGGGAGGTCCTCCATCCATGGGACTTCCTCCAGGCCCTCCTAACATGGGAGGCCCTCCTGGTCCGCCGATGGGAATGGGTCCTCCGAGTATGGGAGGTCCCCCTAGTCATCCGGGTATGGGAATGCCCCCAGGCCCTCCCTCGATGGGAGGTCCTCCTGGACCCCCCGGCATGGGAGGTCCCCCTGGGGGATACCCTGGAGGGCCCCCTGGAATGCCCCAGCAGAGACAACAACGACTCGATCCCAATCTCATGCCGAGTGTGGTGAGATATTTGCACTTATTAATACTTATGGGGGTAATTATGTTATCGGAAAGTTGTTAAGTTGGTGGGTGACTAGTTAGTTTATTGGAATACGGTATGTTGAGGGGATGAGAATGATGTGCAGGTGCAACTGCAAGAGGATGACTTGGTTCGTTCGGGACTCTTCCCAACGGGCCAACCGTATGCCGAGAGCCCTCCACTCACATCTACTCCCTTCTACGCACAGGACCAAGGTTCACCTACTGCTTTGCTTACTCTGTGCTACAATATCATTATGAACTCTTTATTCAAGAAATTTTTTTTCATTTGAATTATAGCCGTACAGGGGTACAAACCCCTCCCTTTATATATCTCCCATACATTTGTCAAAGTATCCACGTATAGTGTTATCTTTTGCTTTCTCGTCGTACTTTTTGTCATTGTGTCAGTGTGTATCGCAGGCAACGTCAACCCTCGTCTCATGCGTTCCTCCATCTACGTCGCCCCTCAAAGTGCGGATCTTCTCAAGACAACGCAGATTCCATTCGTTATGGCGCTCTCGCCCTTTGCCAAGTTGGATGAACGAGAAGTGAGTCTTTTGTTTTAAAGGAGCCGGCCCACGAGTACGGTAGCATTTGAATTCGCGCGCTACCCTGATATTGCAATTTTGACCTTTCCGCTCATCTTTTCTGGTTGTTCTTTTTCTTAAAATGATAGGAACAATATGAAAAATCGTTTTATCAATGAATCAGAGCTGTATCAGGGGAAAATACTGTATTTGATTATATTTTCGGGGTAAGACCCCTCCCGCCCGCAAACCCCCTTTTACTATAAAATGACTCATACCGCACCGCAAAATTACCCCCACCGCTGTTCTAAATTCTCGATTTACATGCCCAACCTACCGCCGCCGAAAAAAAATGATCCCTACCACAAAATAAATTTCAAATACGAGTATTTGTCCCCTGAGCTGTATCTCATCTCAGAAAGCTATTATATCCGATTTTGTAAAAAGCGCGTTGCTCTTTGCACCTCCGCGGAGAGTGAATGAAATCGCATAAAACTCGGAATACCCGATCAGGATGATTAGATCTACTGAATGACGCAAAGCGCGAGTATGGCCAGAAACTCGTGGTCCGGCTCCTTTAATGAAAAGGAGGGAGTAAAGATCACCATTAGCATCTTTGACGTACCGTAGATTCATTTCTCTTATCTTCATTCTCGTAAGACATTCTGAATAACCTATGTAATGCCGTAATTACAGCGTCCCCCTCCCATCATCGAATACGAACAAGGACCAGTGAGGTGTAGTCGATGCAAGGCATACATGTGTCCTTATATGGAATTCATCGAGGGAGGGACCAAGTTCCGTTGTCCCTTCTGCACTGCGCACTCCACTGGTATGTTCAACCTACTTTCTAATTCCCTATTTGATGCATCTGAGTACTGTAGTGCTATGGGATACAATTTCTACTATGTAAATCTCGAGTAGTTGTTTACCGTATTTTCCAATCTAGTAAAAGTCATTGTCGGTAGATATGCCTGTTTAGTTGGGCAGTTTTACCATTCTTTCAAGTTGACCAATGGTACTTCGCCCATCTCGATCACATGGGAAGAAGAGCAGATGCGGACCACAGACCCGAGTTGTTCTTTGGGGCTTACGAATACGCGGCTACGAAACAGTACTGTAAGGTGAGAACATTCGGTGTTACTATGCTTTGGGACATCTATCGTCGAGTATTTTTATTGGGTTTTAATTGTAGAGCACATACGTCAGCGATGACCGTAACCTTGAATTCAGAACGGAATTCCTCCGAAAGAGCCTGCATTTATCTTCATGATCGACGTGTCGTACAATGCCCTGAACAGTGGAATGGTTGATGTTGTCTGTCGCAATCTCGAGTCCCAACTGGAAGAACTACCGAGGTATACTGTAGTCTACTTGGATGTATATATCTTATCGACTCTTGTGCTTTGTAATATATTGGGTATTACAACTCAAAATCACTATTCTCTTCATCGAGACTGTTTTCTCCATCACTTCAGTTCATTAATTTTTCAGGGAACTGGGAATGGAGGAGTCGGTGATTCATGTAGGAATCGCGACCTTCGATCAGCACATTCACTTCTTCGACTTGTCTTCTGTACAGGTTAATACGATTTATATATAGTCTTATCTCAGCTTCAAAGAAATGGGTATATAAAATGCTGAAACATAAAATAAAGTTTTTTTTTATTCTCGGCAATCAAAATGCTGATTGCTCTCTGTATGGATTCGTTCTCTTTCAGCCTTCAATGATGGTGGTTTCCGATGTAGAAGACGTCTTCGTTCCTATTGTCAACGGACTCCTTTTGCCCCTTTCTCAGGTTTGTCCTTATTAATCTATTTTCTTGACAATATTTTCGATAATAAATTTTCCTTTCTTTGTTGGCCTCTTCTTAACCGTACCTTCCATCAGGCCCGTGCTTCGATTCGTGCAGTTCTCTCGGAGATTCCCAACTTGTTCAAGGGTAACCGAGTAGTCAACACCATCCTTGGTCCCGTTGTACAAGCGGGTCTCGACGCGCTCAAGGTAATATTAGTGGATTACGGTAGAGGGGAGTGATGAGTATCGATTGAAGTCTGCTGATCGCGCGGGAAAGTTGTTCGTCTTCAATTCGAGTATTCCACAAGCAGAGGCTCCGGGGAAGTTGAAACCGAGGGAAGACCGGAAATTGTTGGGAACGGACAAGGAAAAGGTAAAGGAAAGGGGATTGCAAACTCAATAGTTTTTCCCCCGTAATTTAAAATAACAATTATGCTTTTTCCCTAAGAGGACAAGTAGCATACTGTATAAATTTACTTGGTTTTACAGCAAATGCTCGCTCCTCAAACGGAATTCTACACCAAGTTGGGAGAGGCGTGTGTGAGGTGAGTGTTGTCTCATTGATCTTTGATCTCTCCCTCCCTCCGTTAGTCTCCAAGCCCATTCTCCCCTTCAGAGGTGGTTGCTGTGTTGATCTCTTCCTCTTCCCCAATTCCTTCATTGACGTTGCTACAATCGCCCAATTGACAGCCATTACGGGAGGATCAGTGTACAAATATCAGTACTTCGAGGTAGGCACATTTTTTCTTTTTGTTCATAACTTTAAAATATTGAAGTTTCTATTACAATAATTTGTGCTATACATAAAAAAACGCGTGTTGAGGGGGCGAAAGACGCGCATCGATTACTGTATGATCTGCGACACGCGATCAGCAAGCAAATTGCATTCGATGCCATGGTCCGTATTCGATCTTCGGCTGGTGAGACTTTCGACAACTTTAGATGCATATAGTATTTATTTATACACGACTATGGCTATTTATATATTCATCGACGTGACTTCATGCATGGCATGAATAGAAGTAATGGTTCTCGTTTGAAGGTATTCGAACGGTCGCGTATTCGGGATCATTCTTCATGGAGAACACGACGGATATGGAGATGGCTGCGATTGATGAAGATAAGGTAAGAAAGCGAGTGAGAAGAGGGAACATTTGTATATCTTGGCTAATTGAACAAATACCATTTATTATATTTTTGTATGATTACAGTATGAGAATGATAAAGGAAGAAAGCGTTCGTATCTATTCATTGCAGACGTTCTTCGCTGAATTGCGACACGACGATAAACTACAATCGGAGAATGCCGTTATACAGGTCTTTTTTGTTTCGTTGTGATAATGATAATGACATAAGACATAATAACTTTGCAATGTTTTATTATGGGGATGATTGCCGTCTTCCCTACCGTAATCTCCCCTTGACAGGCTGCAATACTGTACACTTCGTGTTCTGGAAGACGACGATTACGGATATTGAATGTGAACATGCAAGTGTCCACTGACTACAATGGACTGTACAGAACTGCCGATCACGAGACTCTCGCTACTTATCTGTTGAAGAGTGGTCAGTGGTGAGGGCACGAGGGGACAAGGACTAAGGAAGGGAAGGTTACGGTAGCAATAATGGGAATATGGGAAAATGGCAATGGGAAGAGGATAGGTATTAAAGTAGTTGTCTTGTGATGAAATGGGGTTACGGTATTTGACAGTCATTCGTTAAGCAATCGAGACGAATCGGGACAAGGGAACAAGAGAAATGAAGGAATCTCTCGCTGCAAGAGTATCCAAGATACTCGCTTCGTACAGGGAAAAGTGCTCTGTGCAGGTATGGTTAGGGGAGAGTATTGGGATGTGCGGTAGGATTCTGGTTGTGAGGGTTATTGGGATATCTATTACCAATAAAACAAAGTTTTTCAGTCCCCTCTCGGTCAACTCATCCTTCCCGAGACTCTCAAACTTCTTCCCCTTTATGCCAATAGTATCATGAAACACGATGCTTTGGTAGGAGGTACGTACTCTTTCCTATTTTTCTGTCATTGCAATTTGTATATATAATGAGCATTCTTCGTCTAAAACAATGAAAAGGTTGAATAATTTGTGATGCAGGGAATGAGATGACAGTGGACGACAAGGCGTGGATGATCGAAGTGATTCGAGGGATCAAAGTCGAGGATTCAATGAGACTTCTCTATCCGCGAATCGTCTCTGTCTCTTCTCTTGAGGCAAGCTTTCCTTCATTTTATGCTTCTCTTCTTTTTTAAAGTTTTTTTCAATATCTTTTGTTTTGTTATTTAAGATCCCCGAAGGCCAAGATCTGACCCTCCCCACTCCCATCCGAGCGTCCATCGAGTTCTTCCAGAATGATAACGTTCGTTTGCGAGAAGAGGGTTGAGAGATGAAAGATGTTCAGGCATACTTGATAGACAACGGACTCGTCATGTTCCTGTGGCTGGGATTGAATGTCAATCCCAAGTGGATACAGGACATTTTCGGAGTCGCGAGTATCGCTCTTGTTGATACTGAAACGGTTGGTGTTCTCATTATCGAGTTAGGTAGTCTTGATAAGAGGGTAGTAGAGGGCATGGGATAGTGAATCTCTCATTGCTATATGCTTATCCCCTTACTCGCCTACTCCCCTCAATCCCTTCAGCACGTAATCCCCGAGAAGGACAACGCTTCCTCTCGTGCTCTTCGAAGGGCCTTCTCTCTCATTGATAATGGACCGAGGAAGAAGAAGCTCTTCATTGTCAGAGAGAAGGAGACTCTCGAACAATGGATGAAGAAATTCCTGGTTGAGGTTGGTACTCAAGGGTTACTGTAGGTTATAAAAGGATTACTGTACATGGCTATAGTATCTTCATTATTTCAGGACAAAACGGGTCCTTCTGGAATGAGCTACGTCGATTTCCTGTGTTATATCCACAAGGAAATCCGCACTCTTCTATCGTAATTAATCGATATTCCCTTTAGGATTCGTTATTGTACATGCATTATCGTATTAGCCGTATTTTGGGTTCTATCTTTGTACTACATGTTAATTCTAGAAGAGTGAACAGATTATAATTATTATGCAATTGGGGTTAAGTTATTCCTGTTGAGAGAGAAATTGAGTTATTGACTGATACTTGATTATAACTGTAATTCCCTGCCAAACGGAGTGTAGAGACATATGTCGCATTGTAAGAAGAGTGATGATGAAAGTAAATTTGTTTATTCACTTAGTGGTTTAAGAACATGCACACAATCCAGAATAAGGAGCATTGAACAAGACGAATAAGAAGAGGTATAGAGAGACATCTTTGTCTATTGGATATTCGGCCCGTGAGAGGAAAGAGAAGAAAAGGAGCAATGGAGAGTCCGTTTAATGGAAAAAAGAGACTAACGAGTACGCATCTATTCACTCTTATATGTTCTATTCATTAGTACCGTGGTAAGTTATTAGAGATTAGCGAAGTCTGAACTGCGTATTCATCTCCTCGTGCGATCGCATCCTATTCCTGCATGGCCCCTTCCGCAGCCTTCTTTCTCTTCTCCAGTAGCTTGTTATTGGAATCAGACAACTTCTTAATGTGAATGTCGTCCCGGTCCACTCTCATCGTAGCCAAAGTCTTCTCCATTTCATCTTGCATATCGGGCCATTGACTTCGTTGGTCCTTGAGATTGGAGGCAGTGGCGAGGGGAGTATCAGGCAACCGGGTCAGATGGGTCATCCACTTGTGCTCGAATACCTACAGAGCACTTCCTATTTCCCGTTTGACAAGTACTCTTTACCATGTCCCCTCTTCCATCAACAAGCCAAATTCAATTCAAACCTGTTCTATCGTGTATCTCTCAGCGGGGTCTGTCTTGAGCAGCATTCGAATGAGATCCTTCGCAGCTTCGGATACACAGTCCCATTCGGGAGTAGGGAAGGTGTACTGGCCACTCTGAGAGACTACTATTCAGTCAACACCGTAACCCTATACCAGCCAAATAAGCGATGAGAGTAACAGCCCCCGCATTACCTTCCTGTATTTCTAGAGTATGTCAAATGGATAGGAAATCGAATACAATTGATGTAATACTATGTATTATACCTTGATTCGAGACTTCATTCCTGGGGACATAGGTAGGCCATGGGCTGAGAAGAAGGGAGGGTATCCACACAAACTGAAGAGGAGAGGAGTACGGTAGGATGGGAGAGGTACTGTAGGGGAGAGGAAGTAGACTATAAGAAGGGAGGGACTTACAGTATGTACATAACGACACCGATACTCCACAGGTCACACGACTTATCGTACTTCTCCGACCCCAGAACCTGAATAATCTATTACCATTAGAAACACTACGGTACTGATAATGAAATAAGAAATACTTACTAGAATGTCCGTTAAATTGGTAATACACTTAGTTCACTTTCATTCGTATAAATGTAACAGAATGCAACATAGTGAGTCGTACCTCGGGAGCACAGTAGTACGGAGTGAAGCATGCGGTAGCTAGTCCCTGCGGTTCACTTTCATTCGTTCGCTTCGCGAAACCGAAATCTGTCAACTTCAAGGCTCCGTTGGGACCGGGTTCACTGAAAAAGTGAAATAACTACTGGAACACGATTTCGATAAGATCACAACCAGGTAATCCAGAAAAAAAACTCATTAAAATTTCAATTTGCCATAGTTTGCTACTGAAGTATTCGTGCTTCAAGCAATAACCTATTTTCAGAAACGAACAGTTCGCAACGCTTTCTTAAAATTCGTAGGAGGTGAAAGATCGTACGTATATAGTAGATTCTCCGGTTTGATGTCCCTGTGAGCGATGCTCATGGAATGCAAGTGAGCAACAGCAGAACACACGTCTCTCATGATATGGGCAGCTTCCCTCTCTGTGAAGGCATTCGAGGCTCGTTCCTTAAGAGAGAAGGCATTGAACAGCGGGAACAACGACCCATTCCTCCCCTTCTGCCATAGGTTCCTCTATGTGCACAACCGTACTTCAGTTCGGTTTGTATTAAAGGCTCCCACCGGCCACTTTCCCTACAGTAATTCATTTTGAATGTAGAACCTCTCGCAGCGAATGATTGAACTTCACGTAATATTGCAAATATTGGATTGTTTTCCCAAAGCTCTTGCCAGGGTCCATTAGCATATTCAAAGTTGACCTAACAAGCTACAAACTACGCGGAGCAGTCTAGTCTACATGCAAATGAACTGAATATTGAGTCTATAGCCTAATCTGCATAGGAGAAACCGATAGGAGAGAGTGATCAATAATAACCGCGCCTCCTCCCTGAATGTCAATCTCATTAGCATAAAGCTTGCACTCCAGATTATATGCCCGAGGCGGTCGATTTGAAATGTTAAAAAATGTTATCTATTAGGTTGGTGCATAAGTCTTGCAATACTTTTTGAAAGGTGATTATCTCAATTCCTTCCGTTCAATGCTAAAACTTATCTATACCAACCCCACAACAAATGTTCCTAGTATGCAGAACATATATAGGATTGCATGCTTTCTGCTTACTAGAAATTTACTGAGCTTTTCGATTCAAGCCCGGTTATAGGGTACATGATATATTTCATCATACTTCCTCATATGTTGCCCGAAATTTATCTCCATAGCACCCAATCATCTTTAGGACATATACTATTGGTTTGTGAGCTTGGGCGATTTCGTGCTTATGCCTCAAAAATTTTAAAAATAATGTTAAAAAAACGGTTTCCTCCCTTTAGATCCTTATTTTGCAGCCTTCATAAACGGAATTCGACACCCAATCTTTTCATTATTTCCGACGTGGACCATACACATCATAATACCACATCAACAGCTTTCGAAGATTTCATCTTTTTCAAATACAGAAATTTTTAAAATTATACGGTTTTTCGCGTATGTTATGCATTAGTGATCGGTAGCCTCCAAGTGTCATTTTGTCTATAACAAAACAAATTTAAATCCGAATTTGTCCCAGCCTTACAAGAAGATCTGGTATTGCACACGAGACCAATTTGCGATTGATTTGCCCATTGAACTTTCAAGACAGAGGCAAAGTTATGGCTTTTCCGTTGTATGGTAATGAGGCTAGCATTCGAAAAAATCAAAACTGGTTTCTGTGAACCATTCAGAAACCATGTCAGATCAACGTGACCAATGTATTTTGTATCAATGGGGTCGTAATCTCAGAAAAATAGATGTAAAGAATGATCAGGGCCGACTACGGTACCTGAGTATGCAAATTAACGTTAATTTGTAAACCGTAAAAGCAAGCGAACCAACTCCAAATGGCGTTTTTGCATAGCTTAGACAGTGAGTATTCATTACCTTCAACAACAGTTCTCAATACCCCCACATGAATATTTTACATCGCTTTTACGAAACTCAATTTTTTTAACACTTGGGTCATTTCTCAGCTATACAATGAGTAAGCGAAGTCCAACAAACATGGTTTGTAGACTACGCCGGTAGGTATTCATATATGTGCCTTTAATTAAGAAATGGAATTATTCTATGACATATTGTACCATAAGCCCCCCACTACCTAGAGTGCTGTCGCGGACACTCCAAGCTCTTACATTGTCAGCCACACTTCCTAGTTCCCTTGCCCCTCCCCCCAATCCCTCTCCCGAATGCCTCACCTGTATCCTCGTGAACAATTCTCCCCCCTCCATCTTCTCCATAACCACAAGAAGACACTGCACTCCATTGTAAGCATTCTCGTAAACGTCCAATACGGAGACAATGTGAGGATGGCCCGAGGCAGCCACGTGCAGTTCAATCTCAAAGGGTACGGTAAGGGGAGATGAGGGATACGGTAGGGCGAATGGGAATCAAGTTCACATACAGTAATCTGTTGAAGAGGAACCCAACGGTGGAATACGGTATTATTCTTACAATAGGCAAATGTTTTACTTATTTACAACCTGCATTTCTCTGTGAGATAGTTCTAAAGTAATTATTAGTAATCCGGTTTAACCTCGTTGCCTTGTTGTAACGTTGTACTGTCATACTCAGTCCTCCCACTCTGTGCTATGCATGTCTCACTCGTTTTTACTCATATGATAAAATTATTATTAGTGAGTGTAACAATATCTTACCTCCCTCCGTGCCTTGGGAACGTCCCTCAACACTTTGAGTGCATACTTATTCCCCGTCTCTCGGTGCTCGCATTCCACTACTTTCCCGTTGATTCCCACTCCCAGGATCTCAAAAGACGAATAATATAAGATGATCGAATCTCTTCACATGCACACGATGGCATTCCATTATTCTTTTCTACTTTGCAAAACGTCTCGTAATTGTGCTCCAATCCAATGATTTCAGATACGATAAGTTAAAACTACGATCACAGAACATCCATAGTTCAGCTTGAGAATAAGGAGAGGATAGGGAAGGGATAGGCTTACATTTCGGCTGATTCGATAGTCTTGAGTTACGGGATGAGAGTGAAAGGCCATTTCGCATTCGCTCTTCCACTTCTTTTTCACTTGCGAATTCTGAAAATGAGCAAAATTCACTTAAGAAGCAGCGACAATCCAATTAACGACTAAATAAGTAATTTGAGAACGATGAACGTGTCACATTAGTATTTGGAGGAGTTACATAAGCCAATTAACTTGTGCTTATATAGGAATGGCTGAAGCATATTTGTGACGACGACATTAGTCGAATTGGAAGGATGGAGTAGGATTCGACCTCTGGTGGAACTGTGAGAGCCGAGGATTTGCGAGACTTTGAGGATGGAGTGTTTCCCATGCAACGAGAGTGCAGACTCGGAGACTGCACTGAAGACAACTTCACACGGACAACACGACAATATTAATCGACTAGAACAACAATCCCATGCTTGCTTGCCTAAACTAACGAGAATCTTCAGATCGTCAAGGAATATATGGGGAATTTAATACTTGCAAATGAGGGACGCATGTGTGCACTACACAGTTAATGCACGGTTAACAACACTTAACAATGAGGAAGACATAAGAACTAAGACTTACCGAGTTAAGGCCGACCTTAGCTGATCCTTCCTTCCTACTACAATATAGCCATTCGACAAACGAAAAGCCGAGAAATCTAAATAAACACTGTAAAGTGTGATTAGGGTATGTTTCAGTATTACCTATATCGGACGGAAATAATTGCTATGTGAAGGGAAGAGTGCAAATTGATTCGACTGAACTAATCTAAACAAACTGTGGAGAAGGGAAATCAATGAAGGAGGAGGATGATGCGACTAGTGAAGACAGTGAGAAGGAAAGACGTAGAGACGGATGAATCATCGACAAAAGGAATGCTTCTAGAAGAGAGTCATTACGAGAAAGAACCATCTCTAGGGGAATACATGTGACATCTCTATCAGCTACTCCTCTCCTTTAATCGACAACGAATCATCCATCCCTCATACGACGAACTACTCCAGTCAATGGGGTCACGAAGAGTACGACGGGACACAAACATGACTACCGTATACCTCGTTCAGACAGAACATAGGGGAATATTTAGAGTGTAGAAAAAGTGACGTCAACTTCTTCTGTTGCCTTCATGATCAATGAAACTGAAGATAAGTGGGCTGTATAAACAATCTAGCTACACGTATGATCCTGCCAGACATTCAAAAACGGAACATGCGCCAGGTATACTGTAACGGAATTTCAAATTACCGCCTGTTACCTTTCGCACTTTTCGTTGCGGGAGTACGCACGCCTAGAGCGGCGACGAGCGTCACGTGCGCGTCGCCGCCTAATTTTTTTGAATATCAGAACTCTCGAAGCGAAAAATATCACGAACTGAAATTTGGCTATGTTCCGTGTCTAATGCAATTTAAATATCTGGTCTGGGCTCATTTAAACGCTCGTGAGCTAACTAGGCTAGAAGCTAACATAACCCGTACACTAACTTGTAAAGCTTTGAGATCTTAGGAACTCGTAAATTCTGGGATAATAAAAGCGGAAGTACCAGCTCTTTTCAACACATCTTATAAATATCGATATTTCGGTAAGACAGATCTGATACTGTACGGTATACTGTAAGAATCGTAGAGGCAGATATGTTTATTCTCTGTTCAAGCAGTGCGATAATTATTACTTGTGCACATTGAGCATATATTCAATATAAATAACCCCGAGTGACACGCATTTTGATAGTATAACTATGTAGTCTTGATTGGTGATTAAATAAAATAAATGACAATGAGACGAAAGCGAAGGAAAACGGCAACCCGATGCAGAGGAAAGAGATATTAGAGGACGAATAGGGGGAGTTAATGATTAATGATTAATACAACCTATGGTAGAAGAGGGGTCACACCGAGATGGCGGGATCATATTATGATAATATCCACAAGGGAAACTAGACTGTGAGTGGACACTCACTCGAGGCTTTGGCCTATTTCAATGTATACAAGGGAACATCTCTAGATACAGGCATAATCGAGTACGAACACTAAACAAGACTACACTATAGTCGCCGTCTTCGGGGTTTTCCGTTGTCGTTCACGGTAAAATTGAATGAGTGCCTCCATATGGGCATCTGTCTGCACGGGAAGTTTACTGGTTGAGACGGAAGAGGGAACTTCCGAAGGGAACGAATGCACTGAGTGCGAAGCGGGCAGACGGGAAGTGGAGAATGGGGTCCTGAAGGGAAGCATTGGGGAGGGGAGGGATACGGTAGGTGAGGGAAGGGTACTGTACCTCTTGAAGACGAGAGGAGCATTGGATGAGACAGGGAAGGTAGTAACTCGTTGAGTGGAAGGAGAACAGTCTCGCATATGGGGAGAGGAGGAGGGGGACGATCTGAGGGGTACGGTAGGATAACAGGGATACTGTATAGTGACTATACGATCAACTACACCTTCGTAGTGTGAGGTGGGAGTATTCCAAGGAAAGAGCCCTACCTCATATTCCTTCGATCGAGACTTCCGGTAGAGAAGTTATCAGCACTTTCACTGGTTCTCATCATTGCAGTCCTCCCTCCATTCATCCGCACATTCTCAACACCCTTCCTCATTCCCCACTTCTCTCCTCCCTCTCTTACCTCGTAAGGTTCCCATCCCGTATGTACTACGCTACTCACTCGTCCCCTGTCCATATCTCCCGAGAGTTTCCTCGCTTCTTGCTCCTGTAATAAAGATATTACATCTGTCTCCTGTTACACATAATTTCATACAAAGAAGGCTAGAAAGAAGTAAGAATGATGTTACTACATTACCTGCAAGGTGGGATAGTGGACCGTTCTGTACGAACTCTTGTAAGAAGCACTCGATTTGTACCCCATCGCTTCGTATCTGAAGATTAGTATGTATAGATCAAGCAATACTAAAGAAAAGATAAGGTCAAGATAGCTCAGGGAAGAAAGAATTGAACATACGGAGGAGGAAGGGGATGGACGGTGAGCGTCTCTTCATCCATATCAGGCATCGTCATACTCTTGGACACCCTCGCACTTCTTCCTGTTCCCATCGAGGAATTGGAAGTGAGGGAAGAGGACGAAGTGCCTGAGGGGGCAGCAGAGGAAGACACGGAGATGGAAGAGGGGACTGCCATGAGAGAAGACGGAGAACGACGCTTGTCCACAACACAACAACTGCAAGGGGGAGGGTAGGCATTCTCGGGAGCAGGCACCCATCTTAACTTCCGATCGGACAATCACGCCCATGCATGACTACACTCAAGTACAGTAACCCACCTCGACGGTCGGTTGCCCTCTTCGTCGTCTTCGATATCCATATTCATAGCTAGATCAGGCATGGATCCCCTTGGGGTGGTCGGACAACTCTTCGTTGTCAGGGGTCCCTTCACAGAGGAAGTCGACCACTCAGCTGCAAGGCACAGTCTCCTTCCCCTACCACAGTATCCCTCTACCGCCCCCTCATCATCTCATCTACCGTACCCTCCCCTACCACAGTATCCCTCTACCGCCCCCTCATCATCTCATCTACCGTACCCTCCCCTACCACAGTATCCCTCTACCGCCCCCTCATCATCTCATCTACCGTACCCTCCCTTTCCCTTCCCTCACCATTCTTCTCCTCACTTGCACTGATATCCGGTTTGCTGGCAGACAGTCTCATTTGATGTAGATTGTTCTCCAGTCCCTTCAGTCGAGTTTGCGCGTTAGCCAAGTCCTTCATCCGCTTCTTCCTACAAGGGAACCCTTCTCCTCTCCCATTCCCTCCCTCTCTTCCCACCCCCTCCATCTCTCCCCTCCACTTACCGTACACTCTTATTCATGCTCTTATCCTTAGCGAGTCTATCAGCAGCAGCGACAATCTTCTTATTCACTTCAATCTCCGATTCCAATTGCATAAGGCGATCAACCTGAAACCCGTGCATTCTCAGCCATCCCTCATCGATCAGTCATTGAACGACTCTTCCTTCGTCCCTTTCATTCTCCTTCTCTTCACTATTCACAAACGGTCGCATGATGTCAAATGTGGAAGGGAACGAACAACAAAAGAGAAGAGTGGAAGGGTCTCCCAGGCAATCTGCCAGTACTCAACTACGGTATTCCCCCTCAGTTCATCTTTGATCTCTGTTCATGGCAGAGTCCATGCTCAAGACAAGGGAATAAACGATAGGGTAGCGGAGATGATTCAAAATAATATAAACAAGGTGAGCCATCCTTCCCTTTGCACATGTCATGCCCCGATGGACCTCACTACTGCTCCCTCTCTCATTTCTCCCCTTCAGATGCTCGACTTCTCTCCTCTTCCTGATCCCTTTGACTATTCATATTCCCTAGAGTAAGTCCCTCCCCGCATACTGTACCCCTACCGTATCCCCTTCAGATGCTATTACTGGCGTACAGTGTGTGTGGTCTCATTCAAGTTGGGAGACCGACTGGGAGGTGTGTTCCTTCTCATGATGGACAGTGTCTTCTCTCCTTGTGTCTCTGCCCTCGTCGCTTTCCTTCTCCTTCCCCTTCATCTTCACTTGCTTCTCACTAAGCACGACAAGGTCAGTCAGTCCATTCCATGCCCCAATCCATCCCTCCCCTCCCCCTTCTCCCCCTCTTCAGCATTCCTTCAACCTCTCTGACCGTCGTCTCCTGCTCATCTTCTACTCCTTCATAATGGGAATCTTCTTCTCTCACATCTTCTCCCATTTCATTCCTTCCCCTCATTCTCTTCCCCAACCCTACTTCATGCCCGTCGTAGTGGGTCTCACTATGCAGGTATCTCCATCTTCCCTACAGTAATCCGCATCCTACCGTACCCCTTCTCTTCAGGCAACAGGCCCCCAATTCGGATTCTCTCGTCCCCTCTTCCTATCAGTAACGATTGGAAGTGCCTGTCTTGTCTCCGTTGTCCTCGCTATCTTCTTCTCTTCTCTCTCAATCTCTTTCCTATTTTCCCTTCTTCTAACTGCTTTCTGTGCAGTCTACAACCTCCAATGTCTCGTGTATACCATCAAAACGGGTAAGTTGCATCCCCTCACTTACAGTAATCGGCCATCTACCGTTCCCCTTCTACAATACCCTCTTTTCAGGTCAACAAGATGTCATCAATTCAGTCTTCAACTCCCTTATTCTTACAGTATACACAACGGGTCTCGATCGATACCTCTTTGGTTCCTATTCTTCTTCTCGTTACTCAAGTCTATACTCGGAACCCCACGATATAGCCTATTCCATAGCATTCTAAGATACTCAATAAATGATTACATAAGATACGAGTGCATAAGTGCTTACCTTGCTAGGCCCAAGAAGGTGCTCTGATATCTGGAAGGTAGTTCCGACTCTTCTCTTCACTTTGGGAACCTCTTCCCCCGGTGCGAGTAGTGCATACAATTCGATTGGAGTCTCGCCCGTCAACTCCTCAAACACGAGATATTCATTCATTCATCCACTCACGTGTAATGACTATCGAAACAGGGACACATCAAACATCCACTTTCAGCATAACATGTCTCTATCACTATGCACTATGCAGTATCCCCCAAGTACAGTACCCCTCCTCCTTCTAGTCTACGAATCTCCTTGAATGGAATGACCAACCGCTTCAGCCAAGCACAGATTCCTCAACTCCTTAACCCGTTGAGAGAGGGCTGCCTCGAGGTTTTTCTTGTATTCTTTCCACTTCAAATACTTCGCTCGATCAGCCGATTTCTCCTCTTCACTTCGGCCTTCAATTTATTTTCATTTATTTTTTTCATGTGAGTCTGGCAGACTCATGGATTTATCATGACGCTCTTTTTTGCTTACTGTCCACCTCTAGTCTTACATTACACCTATTTGCATCACAAATAAGGGGAGAGAATAGAGAATTCCCATTTCAACTAATGGAGAATGTCTACCTCTATAGTGTTCCTTTTCCTTCTTCGTCTCTTCATTCTTCCCATTCTTCTCCTTCTCCTTTTCATTCCCTTCCTTCCTCAACGGACTTGATCCCAGTTTGATAGGCATCGTAGAGGCGGAAGATGAAGAGTACAACGAACTGAAGCGGAGTAATTCTACCATTCTATCCCAAACTATGCTCCGTCTTGAGCTTCTTTGTGCACGTTTAGCATCTGCATCCCTTTCTTAATGAAAGAATTAAGGCACTTGAAATGCAATAACGTTTGATCTATTCAGAGAAGGGAGAGGGGGAAGGGACAGGGATACGGAAGAAACGAGTACGAGAGAGTTAAGAGTGATTAGACTGTGATTGCACAGTTGATGACGTCAATGTAAAGAAGAGAAGGAAAGGGAGAAGAGTGAGAAGAAGAAGAAGAAGAAGAAGAAGAAGATGGTGAGAGGGGAACGGGGGTGATTATCACTACGAGGGAATAAGGAGGGAGAGGGAGAGCGAGGAGAGAACGAGGGAGGGAGGAATGAGGAGGGGGAGGAGAAGAACAAGGCATTCCGAGAGAGACAATGAGAGAAGGTGGTGACTAGCGGGATGACCGGAATAAGGGAATGCCGATTGCACAGATAACATCTGTTAGAAGAGGAAATTATGAGAGATTAACGAGTCTTTTGAGGGGATGAAGACAGAGAGGGAAGAGGGAGAAAGAGGAGGGGGAGGATGAGGGCATGGGCGCGATTGTCCGATCGGACGTTAGGATGGGTGACTGCGCCAGAGAATCACAAAGTAAAAGGCTTCTTAGGATTCCTGCTTTCAATTTTCTCTAATTACGTGAAGGTGCCTGCAGTGATTTGAGGACATCACTAGCCCATGTATGGATGAGGGGTACGGTAGGGGTACTGTACTGGAGGAGAATGACACAAGGGGTACTGTAGCCATAAGGATACCGTAGATGGGAGGCTCAATTAACAGTAATTATGATCCTACCGTAATCATTCAAATTCTACAGTATGCCTAACCCGCAGAACAACGTACCCCTCCCTCTCCCCTACCGTATCCTCTCAAATTAATCTACAGTACCTCCTCGACTGGGCAGAAGGAGCCAACGATGACTTGCTCACGAGGCGGTTCAGTCGTTCACACAATTCAACGTGGTCCACTCCTTTCGACGCTGACGAAGGGTCACGGGGATTCTGAAGAGGGGGAGGTTGAGAGGTAGTCGGGTGGGGGAGGGAAGATAAGAGATAAAGGGGAGGGAGAGGGATAGAGGGGGAAGGGGATAAGAGGGATACTCTCTCTCTCTGCAGGGATACTGGCAGCAAGAGACAAGAAATGTCTCCACCTCAGAACTTATGACACGTTGCCTTTGAGTAATCAGATACTTCCCTCTTGAGGGGTTCAAATGAGAGGAGAGAGGAGAGAAAGAGAGAAGGAGAGAAGGGGAGAAGGGGAGAAGGAGAGAAAAAAGAAGAGAAGAGAGACACGAGAAGAATAACAGCTGTGTGCTTATTGAGAAGATTAGAAATGATTGGAGAGAAGGGACAAGAGGTTAACAGAGGGCATAAGGGGGAGACAAGGGATAAAGAGGGAAGAGGAAGAGGGAACAAGGAGGGAGACGGACGGAGGGGATAAGAGAGAGAGATGACCAAGGAAGCGTCCACTACCGCACCTGGAAGATTAACCTGTCAAGGGACTCTCGAGGAGAAGCTACGAGGGTAGTAAGAGAGGGGGAGAGAGGGAGCATAGAGAGAGAGGGAGCATAGAGAGAGAGGGAGAATAGAGAGAGTTACGCAAGTAAGGGAAGGAGAGAGACAAACAGAGTTGTGGCACCTGAAGGGAAGAATAAGAAGAGAAGGAAGGGACTGTAGGGGAGGGAAGAGAAGGGTTGGATTACGTGAAGCGGGTTGATGAAAGAGGAGAGGGAGGGAGAGACCCTCCAAGGAGACAGAGACACTCTTACGAGGGGAAGGGGACGGAACGGAGGGGAGAAGCACCTGTACAGATTGTTGCCAGGCGAGAGAGAATAAGGGAGAGGAGAGGGGTCAAGAGGATACAGATATGTACTGTGAGGGGGAGGGATCCTTACGAGGGAAGGGAGGGAATAAGGAGAGCGAGAGGGAATGGAGAGAGATGAGTCATGGTGCATTGATCGTGCGGGAGAATACGAAGGCTGATAAGGGCAAAGGAGACAGGAAGAGGCTAGGAATATACGAGAGATGAAGAGAATGCAGAGAAGGGAGGAGAGATGGTTAAGGGAGAATTGAAAGGGTTTCCCTGTACGAGGAAAACGGGTGGGAAAGCAGCTATTAGGGGGGATGCGATTGAACAGTACTCCTTTCTACAGTTGTCACTTTTCTTCTAGGCAGGTTGACAATCACATAAGCAGATTAGATGATCTATTACAGGCAAGCTGTCAATATAAATCAGGAGATAAATACTCGTATTTGAAATTTATTTTGCGGTAGGAGTAATTTGCTAGCGGCGGCAGGGTGGGCGTGTAAATCGAGAATTTAGAACAGCGGTGGGGGTAATTTTGCGGTGCGGTATGGGTCATCTTATATTAGTAAAAGCTGGTTTGCGGGCGGGAGGGGTCTCATGCGAAAAATATAATCAAATACAGTATTTTTCCCCGTGATAGAAATACAAGACAGAGAAAAGTACGTCTACGATTGGGGACATTAGCTTCTCCTCTGCAGAGTGGTCTCAGCCTATCGTCTACTCATGGTATACAAGAGATGGCTACTAACCACCTACAGAGAAGGCAGGAAAGGCTCCTCGGCTCCCTCTTCTCCCTTTCCAAGACTCAATCAACTCCTCAAGACCAGTCAACCCACACAAATTCCCTCGTTGTACAAGTTGAGAGGGAGAGAAGCAGGGATTGCAAGGGATATGAGAGAGGGAGGGGGGAGAGAGAGGGAGAGAGACGTTAAGAAGGGAAGTACAAGTTGTAGAGAGTGTGCAGTGCTCCTTCCGATGTTAGTGCAACATATGGACAGAAGGGAAGAAGAAGAGAAATGAAGAAGGGAGAGAAGCGGGAAAGAAGGGGAGGGAATCGAGAGAGAAGAGAGGGAAGGGAGGGGGAGAGGGAGGAAAGGGAATAGAACATGTTTAGTGTTAGTCGTTATGATTCCATCGGACATATAACTGGAGATTATACATTTTAACACAACCAGGAACAAAACTGCGAAGAAACATAACTGAAGAGGGTTTGCAGGGGAGGGAATAGGGGGAATAGATATACAGTCATAGATAAAATAGTACGTTGAAAACGACGTAATCAAGGCACTTTTTTTCTTGAAAATTTTGAAAATCAGGGCACTTTTACTCCAAATTCTACCAATTTATGTCAAATTATGCTGTTTTTGGTGATTTTTAGTGTAAATCAAGGCACTTTACCAGCTTATTTATGAAAGAATCAAGGAACTTTGAATTTCTACGACGTGACTATTTTATCTATGTATACAGTACAAAAGGAGAAGGTTGATCAGCGAGTTACATAGTTCAAGCATGGTGTTGATTTGAATGTAGAAGGAATAGGAATGGAAGGGCGGAGTTTTATCGGAGAGGGCTTATTTGTACTGAGTGAGATTACTCATTGGAGGATAAGAAGTGAAGGGGACGAACAGCCAAAAGGTTACAAAGGGAACAGGGAACGGAATTTGAATTTGAATTCGGCAAGGAGCAAGGGAAAGGGTAAAGGACTAATCTAGCAGAGAAAAAGAAGGGGGGGACGATTTGAATGGAAGAGAAGGGAAGAAAGGAGACGAGAGGGGAATACACGGTACTTAGAAGAATCATCGACACTCGAATCATGATGGGGACTCGAGGGAAAAGGGAATGGATATGGGGGAGAAGACAGATAGCCTCCTTCCCCTCTTCAATTAATACACGGTCAAGGGGTTGCACGGACAAAAGAGGAGCCTTTCTCTCACGGGACTTTACCGCTTTGATGGAAGGGACTGGCTCATCAATTAGTAAGGGAAGACTGTACTGGGAGACATGGATAGGGGAAGGAATGAATGAATGGAGGGAATTAGTAATGAATGATCACTCGTCTGTCCTTTGAATGACTCAAGACTACAGGAGAAGAGGCACAAAGAAGGAAGGGAGAGGGGGACAAGGGGAGGAGGAAGAGAAGCGCTGCCAATACAGATGGTTAGTACTGTCCACCCACAAACAACTATTTAGTTGTATTGCTTTTCATCTACGAGGGAATTTAGTATGGAATGTATACAATATCTAGGGATATATCATATGGAGGGGATTGGAAGAAGAGAGGAAAGGGGAGAGAAAAGAGGGAATAGAAGGGAAGGACTGTTACCTCACGGGGGTTTGGTTGGGTTGATCGCATGATGGACTGTGAAGAGAAGAAGGGAATGGGGATGGGAAAGGGGACTGAGAGGGAACCTCTCGAAGGAGGGAGGGAGAGGGAGAGAGACAACAAACATGACCTGAGGGTGTCTCTCTCCCGTCTTCTTGTCTCTCTCAGTCCAGTCACAGATTAACTCCCCTGAGGGAAGGGAAGAGGCGACTGATTATGCATTAACTCTCTCTCTCTCTCTGCCTCTTCCCTCCATAACCTCTATCCATCCCCCCTTATCAATCTATCCCTTCATCCGTTCTCCCCATTCCCTTTCCCTTCTCTAACCAATCATATTACTACTCTCCCAGTGCGTACAATTCCCCAAATCGCCGAGGTCATCTTGGTGACTATACGTACTTTTGGGCGTAGAATCCGAAAATGATAACTAAAAATTGAAAAATTTTGAAATTTGAACTGAAAATCGACTTTGAAATTTCAAACAGGCTTTTCCCTCAGGCGATTTTCGAAATCGCAAAATCCGGCTCCGCAGTGGCCGTCGTTTTTCGGAGATCTCTCGATCAAAAAAAATTTTGAAAATCCGTTGAGATTGAAGCGAGTTATGCGGTACCAAACAAAACCCTTATCACATTCTATATATAAGAAGACAATGGAGATGGAGTCAGTTAGGAGGGAAGAGAGAGAGGGATTAAGAGGGAGGGGGAGAGGCAAAGGAGAGAGAGAAGATGTCATAATAGGAAAGGGAACTGTACAAAAGGATGAATACGTAATGAGTGCTCTCTCTTGTCTCTCCTCTTCTTCTTTAATCGAACCTTGTATACACTCCATCATTCGTATTCAGAGGAGAAGAGACGGATAAGACCAAGGAAGGAGGGAAGAGACAGCCGAGGGGAGAAGAGAGAGAGTTAAGAGGGATGGAGGGAGGTAAGGGGGAGGGAGAGAGACTAATAAGGTAGTCTAAGCAGGTAAAGTGAGAGAGGGAGAGTGCAACGTATGTCTACTCAAACGGATGTATTCCGTAGTGAAGGGAAACATACAAATGGAGAGAAGAAAGAAAGAGCAAATGAAGAGTACAAGGAGAGGGAAGAGGGAAGGGTAAGAGCTCATGGTTATAAGGTAGCAAGCATACGGTTCTCAATTATATTTTGAAAAATGATCCTACCATTGCACACAATTCCGAATTATCAAGCTTACCAATTCAACAGTTCTAAAAAAGTGGAGCCTACCGAAGTAAAATTGTAAAACTACTTGAGCCTACTACCCATACTTTGGGTCGGTGCCCACGTAGGGTACGAAGGTGAGGGTGAGGGAAGAAGGAGATGGGGTACGAATAAGGAAGAATCCGGATTAAAGGGACGCGGGACAAGGGGATTGCACTAAGTAGATGGCCTGAGGGCACTAACCTCCCAGTATCCCCCCCCTGTTCACTCTTCATACTCGTATGTGCACACGGCTGCGGTTACTCTGGCTATGCAATTATTGAACGTATTGACTCGCTTACTGCAGACATGCGGTGTCAGCCTTTCGGCCTGATCGAACGCACGCGTGCCCGTGATACGGTATTCGGTAGTGCAATAATAATATGCTGATGCTTGCCATTCCCTCATATTTCACTCTCATCTACTTATTTCGAGCTAGTGATGCTAACAATGGAATGGTCACAACTTCGAGTTAGACCCCCCCCACTTGGCAGGGTGATAGACCTGACCACCCTAATCGCGAAACTGTATTCAGAATTTGCTACATGATATGTAGACCAAAGATCAGAGCCGTTTTCAGTTACACTAGTGCTTGATATTTACATCTCTTTTTCCTCTCCCTAGAGCAGTTATCGCTATCGGCGAAGTCCCTCGTATTGTCTGTTATATTACGAACATCTTATTGTTAGAACAATGAAAACCCAATAGAGGAAGCGAGAGACTTTGTTCTGCTCCACAACTGCTCCGCGAAGAGCGAACAGTGAGCATATATGGGCGCGATTGTCCAATCGGACGTTAGGATGGGTGCCTGCACTCGAGAATCATAGTGTAAAATACTTATTAGGATGGCCACTTTTTGTATTCCCTAATTATGTAAGGTAACCTGCAAAAACGTTCGGACAACACCAGCCCATGTATGACAGTGAGACGAATATCAAGCATTAGTGCAACAAAAACGGATATGGTCTTTGATCTATATGTCATGCAACAAATTCTGAATGCAGTTTCGCGATTAGGGTGGTAAAGACTATCACCCTACCAAGTGGCATCTTTGGGTCTAACCCGAAGTTGCAACCATTCCCTTGTAAGGGAAAATCGCTTTTGTGAATTATATAAAGGAATGATAGTTTTCATTCACTTTACCAAGTCGCTAAAATCAAGCATGGTTGCGATGAGAAGGTTTTTAATTGCGCGCCAAAAGTCGACCACTACAGTATACTACCCGCAGACCCCTACGTGTCCACTTACTCTATCAACCTTCCCTATTCAACTCTCACTAAGATCTCCTTATCCCCTCTCCAAGTACCTCTCTCCCTTCCCATTCCCCCACTCCCTATACTTCATTCCCCATTCCCTTCCCACTCTCTATTACCTCACACGACTAACGGGTAGTAATGAGCCAATAGAGCATTCATAAGAGACACTTGAAAGTGGCACCGATTGAGAGGAGGGAGAGGGAGAGGGGCAATACGGAGGGAACGAGCGAAGATGAGTAACATTGCGTCACTCTCTCATCACAGTAATACGAGATTCTCACAGTAATAAGCTTCATGAGGACATGGGAGACGACAAAGGAACAAGTGGAAGGGAAGAGGGAAGGTAGGGGAGGGGGAGGGAGACAGGGTGTTCAAGGGAATGAAAAGGGAAGAGAACAGGCATGGGCAGACCAAGGGGATACTTTACTGTTCAATTCTATTCTTTTCATTGTCCTAAGAAGATAGCCAAGGGTTTGTGCACGAGAAAACAACAACATTCGCATTTGCATGGTCCCTTGCAAATTACCCAGGTTGAAGAATTAGAAAAGTACAGTATGTCTCTCATTTTCACTTACTTGTTAGCGAAAAGCAAGATCTTCCAATAGACATTTGAACTGCATAGTGGTAAGAGATGGAAGAGGGACGGGGAATATATTTCATTGCAAGACTCTCGAACACTCTCTTGATGGACAAAGAAGATCGTAAATGGGAAGAGAGGTGAGAAGAAAGGAGACAAGGATAATATGGGAGAGGGGATGGGACAGTGATTGAGAGGGAGGAGAGAAGAGAGAGGTTAAGAGGTAAAGAGGAGAGGAGGGAGAGGAGCAGGGGAGAAGCCATTGGGAAATGAAGAAGAAACAACGACTGAAGGACGGTTCAAGTGAGGGAACAAGGATATGAAAGAGGGAGGAAGAGAGATATTGGGAGAGAGAGAGAGGGAGAGAGGGAATACGGAGAGAGGGAAGGGGGCAAAAGAGAGAAGCAGTCGTTTGTGGACAAATACAGGTGGTGGAAGAGAGGAAGAGGAGGAGTGAGGGAGATGGATGGGAAGAATGAAGGGAGGGGAGATCAGCTGGGACGGATGAGAGAAGCTGGAGGGAAGGGGGGCGAGGGAGGGGAGAGAGAATTTGACGTGAGGGAATGATTGAGGAGCTGGCACACACTCTACATGCAAAAGACATTCAAATGGAAAGAAACCACGCGCGGTAGGTCTAGCAAGGAGATAGGGCAAGATTGGTAGGGCAGTCGGGGATTTTAAGGGAGAACAGATGCAACTTTCTAGTAAAAAGAGAGCATGAAACATATCCATTCATTAGGGAAGACTCTCGTTTGCAAGAGAAGAGAAGAACTGACCTCGTCTTCGTGGGTGGTCTGGTCGAGGTAGAATTGGTGTTGAGAGATCGAAGCCGACCAGAGGGAACGACAGGAGAAGGGAGAATCGACCAGGAAGGTGAAAATGTGCAGGGTGGGGATCGACCTGAAGGGGGGATGTTAGGGGGGAAGGGGAAGGGAATACTCATTCAGATTGAGGGTAACTAGTGTACAACACAGGGTATGATTTGACTACTGAGAAATAGCTGATAAGGACTACTGAACAGGACTACTGTCTAAGTAAAAAAAAACAGTTAGACTACACTTCACTTTTCACTCAACTAACTGCCCGATAGTCCTAATTGAGTGAGAAGCGATAATAAAATTCGACCAAATTATAATGAGGTCGAATTTTACATTTAGAAATAATAAGAAACATAAAAATAATTATTAAAAAATTTCAAAAAAAAATTCCAAGTATGAAATTTTGCGTTCAGTATTATGATTCCGTTTAGCTGGGCCCCTGTCTGCTAAACACAGTCGTTGGGCGAAATTTCAAAAAATCATTTCCCGAATACTACTAATTTTTACAATTTTTCCTTAGTTTTTATACTAATTTTGGACAAGATCTTTCACATAAGCTTCACTTGAAAATCACTTCCATGTCCTTAGTTGTTTAAAAGTTAAAGGTGAGCAACTCCTCAGAAGACAGGAGAGCTTTCGCAAGAATGGAACTTGTGATGAACGAGAGAGAGGGACTACACTCAAACAAGAGAGTCAATATTGATGATGAATACGCCGTTTGTTTTGAACTGTTGCTAGTGGAATGGAAGGGATGCAAGGGGAATAAAGGGGAATTGAGAGACGAGACAGGGTCAAACCCATTGATTCCCTCACTTCGAACAAGACATTAAGGGGATACTGAATGGGAGAATTGGACAGGCATGAGTGGAGAACTGGGCAAGAGGGAAGAGAGAGAGAGAGGGAGGGAGGGGGAGAGGGAAGAGAGAGGCAAAGGCGAGGGAGAGGATAGACCGGGCGAATTACAGAGAGGATAGACCTCATTTCCAGAATGAGCACGAGAGTACAGTTTGTGAGGAGAGTTAAATTATTATGATTACGGAAATGGAAAGAATGGAGTGAGGAGAAAGAGAGATAAACAAGAGTGGTTATTTACAGATGGAATAGAAGGGGGAGAGAAGAGGAATGGAAGGTGAGTTACTATAGTAGGGATGAGATAATTGAGAGAAGAATGGGAGGGAGATACGATAATGATATGTAATACAATGAAGGAGGGAGAAGAAGAAAGGGAATCTGTCGATTGAAGAGAAGGGAATCAAGGAAAGTCAAGGACAAGAGTTGAAGGGAATATGACATGGAGGGATTGGGAAACGAACGATTGTGGGGATAGAGGAGAAGAGGGATTGGAAGGGGGAGTTAGAGGGAGGAGAGGGGAGGGCTATGGGATCATCTGACTCATTCCACTGTACAATAAATAGTGCAGGCCATAAGTTCTGTGGTACCTATCTAAAAGATTAAAAGATTTAGCTTATAAATGCTGAATACCTGGATCTTCTCTTCTCCTCTCCATCAGCACTCCGTTCAGTCTCCCGCCGTCGAACACTGAAATAACCATCTTCAATATGCCTCCCTCACCTTCAATATTCTTCATTTCCCCTTATCAACTATATCTTCCCTTTAGAGAAAAAGGGAGCATATAATCGTTCCAGGAGTAACTCAGATTCCGGTGCCTCTAGAATAATACTATCCAATCCTAATGCCTCCTATGTGAAAGTCTTAGTAGCGGTGTTCTCAAAAAGCATTAGCACTCTTATATAGCTCATTCTAGAGCAGAATGGTGCTGCTTCAAAGTGCGAAAAGTCTGCTAAACAGCGTAGCTCGTAAAATAGAATTATACGTTCCGTTTTCCTCGACTATACATTCTTCTCTCTATAATCATCGACCCCAACCAATAAGGTACCTTCGTGCATCGGCCACTTCAATCGAAAAGTGGCACTCCTTGTAGTAAATGTTCTCTATCTGCTTCCATCGGAATACCTGCATCGGTTATGTTTCACCTTACTCTTTAGCTACTCTCGACTGCATCAATCGATACGCTACTTACCCTGAGGGGAGAGGACAAGTCATCTGTGTCATACTGTAGCATTCCATGACTGTTGAGTGCAAGTACACATTGCTTTTCTCGATCGTCCCTCACGCGATAGAAACGACTACCGTATGTAGGAGATTGTTGAGCCATCTCAAGGAATCTGAAGATGGAAAGAATATTATACTGAATGCCTTCCTAGACTAACAAGACTTGAAAGGAAATAAAGATAAATCTGGTGTGCTTTCACAAGGGGACAGAGTACGATATAATCCAACGGAGTCATTTAGTGATTAGTTCCACGCATCGAGGAGAGAAAGGGGGGATGAGGTGAATAGGTGTGAATAGAGAGAAGGGGAATGGGATGGTTGAGGAGAGAAGGGGGGAGAGAGGGAGGTAGGGAGATACAGTGAAAGCAACCTCGTTTAACGAGAAGACGAGAAACAATAATTACAGATTGGAAGAAGGAGATGAAATGGGATGGAGGGATGGGGAGGGGACTGGAGAGAAGGAAAAAGGGACGAGGGATGGAATGGAGGGAAAGGGATCGAGAGATCGAGAAGGCTGCGGAACGACATTATATCATAAAGTCAACTAGCGGAACTAAGTTGAACTCGGTTGAAAAAAGGAAAAAATAAATATAAAGGGAGAAAATGGACCCTCAAAACAAAGGGAAAATAAATGTAAAGGGAGAAAATGGACCCTCAAAACAAAAGGGAAAATAAATATATAGGGTGAAAATGGACCCTCAAAACCCAAGGGAAAATAAATATAAAGGGAGAAAATGGAACCCCAAAACCCCCGGAAATCAGCTGAAGAGCACGGACTAAGTAGAGCTATCTGGGGTTCCAATAAGTCATCGGGGAAATCACGAACTAAGTAGAGCTATCTGGGGTTCCACTAAGTCATCGGGGAAATCACGAACTAAGTTAGTGTGAACGACAAAAAAGCAACAAAAAACTCAAACAAAATCATCCAAAATAAAAGAAAATAAAGAAAAGTACAAAATAAAATTCGAAATAATTAATTAGACTACGGTAATACAGTTCAAAACAAAATTCAGGCAATAATATGAAGTTCAGGTGTTTTCTTGGTGGGAACATGCGAAAACAGCAGCATCGAAAACCTCGGACAACTAAGCAGCAATAAAGTTGACAACCGTCGTCGAAAAAAAAGAAAAAAAGAAAAAAAGTAATCAAACAAAAAACACTAAAAACAAAATAAAATAAATAAAAGCAAAAATAACGTTTAAAATAAAACACAGGATTACGGTAATACCAGCCGAGCCCACTTTCAAACGATCAAGTCAAATTCAGGTACTTTCGTGGTGGGAACCCGTGAAATCGTCGCATTCAACAAAACCTCGCAAATACCCAACAATCCCCAGCAAAATCATCACCCATACCTCAAAACATGAACAAAGGCACTAATGAAAGCTAAAATAATAATAATAATAAAATAAAAATAAGAAAAAAGCATAAAATAAAACATATAATAATAAAAAGACTACGGTAGGCTCATCCAGGTTAAACGGTATCACAGGAGGCAAGTGGTGTGCCGGCACACCACGGGTACCGTAAACAATCGTGGTGGGAACCAACGAAATCGTCGGGGAAGCATGCCTAAAATAGGCCACTATGATTTTCGGATTTAGCGTGTCCAAATTGGTCGAAAAGAACCGAAAAGCAAGAAAAAGCAAGAAAAATAAAAATAGGAGGCCGCCGACAAAAAGTAAAAACACAGAAAGAAGTGAAAATTGAAAAAGATTTGTCCGAGGTTCCACTAAGTCATCGGGGAAATCACGAACTAAGTAGAGCTGTCTGGCGTTCCATTAAGTCATTGGAAAAATCACGGACAAAGTTAGTGTGAACGACAAAAAAAAGAAAAAAAACCGAAACAAAATCATCCAAAATAAAAGAAAATAAAGAAAAGTACAAAATAAAATTCGAAATAATTAATTAGACTACGGTAATACAGTTCAAAACAAAATTCAGGCAATAATATGAAGTTCAGATGTTTTCGTGGTGGGAGCCTGCGAAAACCGCAGTATCGAAAACCTCGGTCAACCAAACAGCAATGCCGACAAAGGTGGCAACCGTTGTCGAAAATAAGAAAAAAAAAGTAAAAAAGATCAAACAAAAACACTAAAAACAAAAGAAAACAAAGAAAAGCAAAAAAGTAGACTTTAAAATAATACACAGGATTACGGTAATACCACCTAAGTCAACATTTGAACGTCAAATTCAGGTACTTTCGTGGTGGGAACCCGTGAAATCGTCGCATTCAACAATACCCTGCAAACATCCAACAATCGCCAGCAAAGTCATCGCTCATCTCTCAAAGCATGCACAAAAGCACTAATAAAAGCTAAAAAATAAAAGTAAAATAAAAATAAGAAAAAAGCATAAAATAAAACTTAAAATAATAAAAAGGATACGGTAGGCTCATCCAGGTTAAACGGTATCACAGGAGTCAAGTGGTGTGCCGGCACACCACGGGTACCGTAAACAATCGTGGTGGGAACCAACGAAATCGGGGAAGCATGCCTAAAATAGGCCACTATGATTTTCGGGTTCAGCGTGTCCAAATTGGTCGAAAAGAACCGAAAAGCAAGAAATAACATGAAAAACAAAAATAGGAGGCCTCCGACAAAAAGTAAAACGACAGAAAGAAGTGAAAATTGAAAAAGATTTATCCGAGGCAGAATTCGGCGAATTCGGCGAATTTCGCGGCACTCCAGCTCTTTTGAGACCATGGACAGCCGGGACAAGGCCCGCGCGCACGCACACGGGCCAGCGGGACTTTTACCACAAAAATTGGACCATAGTCTACATACTAACAGACACCACACGGACTGAAAATTTAGATAAGGGTAGCAACTAGCGGAACTAAGTTGAACTCGGTTGAGACCCCCTGAAGCTCGGCAAAAATCAGAAAATATAGTAGAAACTCGGGGGAATCTGTAGACATCTCGGGAGGTCCGTAAAACCTCGTGGAACTCTCAGAATCCGTAATAAATCAGATAAATATCAGCTGACCATTCAGAGACCTCCAGAAGAATCATAGAGGTCAAGTGAAGCCATACAAACACTCGAAGTCAGTTAACTCAGTTGACACTTCAAGATCGTCGAAATTCATCAACTGTACGAGGTTACTTGAATTTAGTTGATTTTAGGGCATTCCAGAACTAATTGGCTTCGTCGGCATCTGAATCCCGTCGAAATTCATCAACTGTACGACGTTACTTGAATTTAGTTGAGTTTAGGATGTTTCAGAACTAATTGGCTTTGTCGGCATCTGAATCCCGTCGAAATTCGTCAGCTGTACGACTTTACCTGAATTTAGTTGAAATTGCAACGTTCCATAACTAATTGGCTTCCTCGACATCTGAATCACGTCGAAATTCTTCATCCGCACGAGGTTACTTGAAATTAGTCGAATTTAGGACGTTTCAGAACTAATTGGCTTCGTCGGCATCTGAAACCCGTCGAAATTCGTCAACTGTACGACGTTACTTGAATTTAGTTGAAATTGCAACGTTCCATAACTAACTGGCTTCGTCAACATCTTAATCCCGTCGAAATTCTTCATCCGCACGACGTTACTTGAATTTAATTGATTTTAGGACGTTTCAGAGCTAATTGGCTTCGTCGGCATCTGAATCCCGTCGAAATTCAACATCTGCACGACGTTACTCGAATTTAGTTGATTTTAGGACGATTCAGAACTAATTGGCTTCGTCGCCATCTGAATCCTATCGAAATTCATCAACTGTACGACGTTACTTGAATGTAGTTGATTTTAGAACGTTTCAGAACTAATTGGCTTCGTCGGCATCTGAATCCCGTCGAAATTCATCAACTGTATGACGTTACTTGAATTTAGTTGAGTTTAGGACGTTTCAGAACTAATTGGCTTTGTCGGCATCTGAATCCCGTCGAAATTCGTCAACTGTACGACGTTCCCTGAATTTAGTTGAAATTGCAACGTTCCATAACTTACCTAAATCTCCTCGAAATTCATCATCCACACGACTCTACTCGAATTTGGTCGAATTTAGGAGATTCCAGAACAAATTGGCATCATCGGCTTCTGAACCCCGTCGAAATTCCATATCCGAGCGATGCTACTTCAATTTAGCTGAATTTACAAAGTTTTAGAACTAAACCCGAGCAACTACGCTGCATTCGTTAGAAAGTCATATGAAATTCTCCGAAATCCACGTCAAACTACTAATAAAAGCTAAAATAACAGTGCCAATAATATAAAAATAACTATAAAACATTTAAAAAATTTTAAATAATCATCCAGACTACGGGAGCCACCATGGGAACTACCGTACCGAAAATCGACTTGGTGCCGGCACACGACGACTGATCGTTGCGAGAACCAGCGATATTGGCGGAGACTGGTCGCACCGCTGATCTACCATGATTTTTGAATTCAGGGACTCGGAATTACCCGAAAAGCACCGAAAAGCAAGCGAAACTAAGCGAAACAAAAATAGGAGGCCTCCGACAAAAAGTAAGACGACAGAAAGAAGTAAAAATTAAAAAAGATTTGTCCGAGGCAGAACTTGGTCGTTTTTGCGAGTTTCGCGGACTTCCAGCACTTTTTCGAAAGCTCTCGACGAGGCGCATCGAATGAACACAACAAATTCGTCGAAATCAAGCAAAATACGCGAACGCCAGGGGCCTCGGTGCGACGAGTGCCGTTGTAAATGGAATTTGGCAAAATCCGAGAAATTTCGCGTTCCCGCGGGCAAATTCGTACATTTCCGGCGTTATTCGTTGTTTTCTATTTTTACCAATTTATACTTCGAATAATTGCGCATCTTCCAAGACCTTACTCGACCCAGACGAGTCCCGGGTTCGCCCGTGCGAGCTCGTGGGACTTTTACTAATAAATTTTCGCCAACTTACACAGACTAACCAACATCAGACGTAGTTAGTTTTTGAGTTAGTTGAGCAACGAACTTCGTCATAAACCATTGTGCAAGGAGGGAGGGGGCATTACGAACTCAGTACGCCTAACCTAAATCTACAGTTATTACACTCTCGGACAGGGACTGAACTGTCTAACACTAGACTAAAACGCGAGAAAGATGCGTTCATTTCTCCTACAGAAATCCAAAACCAAGCATACATGGGCGCGGTTGTCCAATCGGACGTTAGGATGGGTGCCTGCATCCGAGAGTCATAAAGTAAAAGACTTGTTAGGATAGCTGCTTTTGATTATCTATAATTATGTGAGGATGCCTGCAAAAATTTGAGGGCAACATTGACCCATGTATGAAACCAAGTTTCTGAGTGTTGCACAACTTACTCTAATAGTCCCTAACAATAAGTGAGCAATCCTACCTTATGATAGCAGTCCCTCTTGGCTCTCCGTTCAACTTCTCGTATTCCCGCATAACCTGAATAGTTCACATTCGATTCCTCTCGAAGACCCTTGAGGGAAAGAATGACTCTCGGCAGATAGAAACAATTGACATTCAAAGACTCTGAAACAAGTTTTTCATGCCATTTTCTACTTCCTATGTGAGAAGCTAGCCACCATACACAGACACGAATATGATACGCCTCTGATTTATCAGAAATTAGCTTGATAGGCTTTACAGGATAGTTTTATTGGTATGATAATGGAAACGTAATTCTATGCTTTGGTAGGTATGATCTATGAGCAATGTGTAATGTTAAACATACATATCAATCCTCTCCTGCTTCCCCCCCATCCTCCTCCTCACCTTACTCTCCCACTCCCTCTCCGTCAACGTGCCTCTCGACAGTCGATTCGGCAGTGGAATGAGTAACCCTCCCAAGTCCTCTCTGTCCACTTCTCTGCAATACACAACATATTGCACAAATTATCACCTCCGACATTTTTTTTCAATTTTTAATAGTGTTCAACTAGCAAAACTACGCTGTACCCGGCGATCCATGAAGCGTGCTGCGGTCGCCCTGCTTATGTGGTCCAGGAGCTTCGCTCCTGGACACACAACACAGGGCTCCCACGCGCGCCTCAAGAGATCAGAGTCGAATGAATGCAATGAATAAAGGAAGGAGGAGGCGCTCTTGTTGGTCAGCGCAAGCAAGTTCGGATCCCGGCTGCGTCAACTCTTTTTGCTCATTTTGCCAAAGTATCCTCGGAAAATTTCAAAGTTTTTTTCTGATGACTTTTTGAACAAAAATGATCCCCTGTTCTGAAACGTATTCTGACAAAAGTAGATTTTTTGAAAAATTTCAAAAATATCTATTTTCTCTGCCAGTTTTCAAAATTTTCAAAAACGCAAAAATGATCCCGAGGTAAGAAGAATTGAATAAGGGTCTTGTAAGAACTTTTTTTGAAATTCGCGATTCTAAACGAGTTAATCGAGGAACGGACAAACAGACACACACACAGACAAACGGACAAAATTTACAGCGATTTGCTAGTAAGAAATAAAATGAACTAGCAAGATCAACCATACTACAGTAACAACGAATTTCTAAACTAAAATATAAGGGAAAAACTAAGCTCATCAATCTTCTAGTCAGCCCAGACTCTTCTCTCTCTCTGCTACCTTCCTCCTCTACTTTCTACCTTTCCTTTCTTTCTCCCTTATCCCTTTTCTAACAACTTTCACTGTCAAGGTGAGAGACGCACCACAAAAATGGTGTGAACGAGAGAATAAACGAAAGGAGAAGAGAAGGTAAGGGGAGGTATGTAGACTGATGAAATGAGAAGAGGTGGGAAGGGAAAGGAACGGTTTGAATGGTCAGTCGAAATGGAAGGACGGAGAGAGGGGAATACGGGAGGGGAGAGAGAGAGAAGAGAGAGAAGAGAGGTAGGGACGCAGGAAGGTACCATAAAGAGGACCGTCGGTGTAGGCAAGGTACGAAAGGGAACAAGTGAGGAGAGAGGCCAAGTCATTGAGGAATGGTTAGACAGGACAGACACATACTTATAGACCAAACAACACTCAAACAAGACAATACTATGCCATTCTTGCCCAAGGTCATCATAATACGTACGACACTTTCAGCTATTGTAAATTGAAAAGCGAAACGTATTAAAAAAGCTTTCCAAAACTTGAATATGTTTGACCAAAGGCATTTAAGGTCATGAAGTACTCACGGCGAGTAGTCTCCGTTGAGAATGTGAAGAAGAAGCGCAGCCAAGTGAATATGATCCGAGATTGGAAGATCAAGTTGGTCCTGTCAAGGAATTCACTTAGAGGTGGTTGAATGAATTATTGGATAAATGATCTTTTAAAACTCTAGCGGACTGATAGGACGGACACGGGGAAGATGGGAAGGAAGGATAAGGAGGGGAAAGAAGAGAAGGGGGAGGGGAGAGTTAAAGGGGAGATGAACTAGTGGATAAGGGGAGGGGCAACTTACGGCTGCTAATTGTTGTTGTACATCGAGGAACAAGAGTTGGACTGTTGACACGTCGGAGAGAGACGAGATATCTTCCACGAACAACCTTCAGAATAGGAGCTCTTCTCTAATTGCAAATGAGAAACACCATACACATCTTCTATCCCCTCTGTCAGTACACACAACTCTGAATAACGTATCCTACACAAGGAGGATATTCGTTGAATTTGAGCCCATGGGCATCCCTAAGTATGTTGAACACAAATGAGTAGGAAAATAAATGCATATCTTACCGAACATTGTGCGAGAGAATGAGTTTTCCCTTGGATCTGACAGATGATGGGATCTCCGCTTCCAGCAATCTCTTCTCTCCCGACAGCCAGTGGAACTGTCCCGAGCTGGAAAGCAATTGGACGATTCATTTGGAACAGGTAAGATTTACTCATTTTGCCGGAAGATCTACATCCTACTCACAAAAGGCCTTTCCAAATAGTATCTGAAGCCACAAGACCTTCGTCAATACCTAAATAAATTAACCCCTATACTCAGAAACTAGAAATTAGCCATAAACACTCACTGTCACACGTTCACTTAAGCCCCTAGCATGATTTCGCGTAATTTGTAATCCAAAAGTGATAATATTGTCTATAGCGAACTCTTATGCAGAGCACTCTTCTAAGTAAGCGAAGACACAGCACTGCGTTCTCCCAGCCAACTAAAATAACCTTTCGTCAATCCAAGCCAATGCGAAGTACTGTGAATCGGAAGAGGAAAGGCCGCAGTGTGAAGAGACGACGGAGTGCAGTTCATTCACTGTGATGCGGGGGAGGATCGTTACCTGCAGAGATTACTTCATACTCCACGAGCATATCACTACATCTTTATTATTATATTCGCTAGCAAACAGGCATTAAACCTTCGAAAACGAGATAAACCAATTTTTTTCTCGAAAAACCAATAATTGGAAATTGGACATGATCATACACTTTTGCATACATCGCTTTAACAAACACGCAATACGAAAAATAGTGGCGCAAATTTCAAAAGTAAATATGGTAGTTAAGCTAAGTTTTTCGAAACAAATTTGTCGCAATTTAGTATTTGTATCACTTTTGCTGCAGGGGTTCTTATCAAAGTCTAGCATGTCGGGTTGACAAAGATTAGCAAATTGAAAGCTCACCTCTAAAGTTTGACCATCGAGTAATTGAACTGAAGCATGTCGACATTCACCGGTCATACACTGCAATCGAATGATATGTCAACTTGTTGGGACTACGAAGGTCAATACAAGGTGATGAAGAGATGAAAACGGAAGGGGAGAGAAGAGGAAGAGCGAGGTAGAGGAGGAAGAGAGGACGTAAAGGGAGGAACGGGAGAGACAACAAACGGAGAAGTGGGAAGGAAGAGGAAGGGAAGAGGGGATGAAAGGTAAAGGAGAGAGAGCAGGATAGATCACTGGGAAGAAGACCTTTGTCTGTCTCTCTGCACTACCATCTCATACCAGTAAGCTACTCTTGATTTATTTGTTCCGTCACTTGTGCGATTCCGGTTTGCAGACTATGCAAGAAGTGAGAGAGTTTAGAAGGGCGTGGAATAACATGACAGAACGGATTTAGACAGCCTTTTCATTGACTGATTGCCAATGATGCAGCAAATTTGAGATATATTTAGAGGAGGATCGAATGGGAAGAGGCACGAAATGCCTAGAATGGAAGTTCCATCCCTCTCCTGACCAGAAAGTGATCCATCTACTTTATCTACTCGTTTCAACTAACAATTAGTTATCCCCTCATCTGGCAAAGATGTTCATTTCCGTGGAGAAGAAGAAGGAATGATTGATGGGATGGGAGAGGGGCGGGGAGTACCTAGGGGGAAGGGTGATACTGGAAAGAGTGTGAAGAGGGTACCCTAGAGCAATCATTCACCTGCTTCATACAAACATTATTAAGGAAGAAACACTTTGAACGCTTGATCGATTGTTGTCTGTTAGCTGTGACTTGGTGGCTGAGTAATGAACATGATGCAAAGCGTTGATCATGGGTAATCTGAGAAGTAATGGGAAGACGATGGGGAAGAAGGTACATGATGTGCAAATAGGGGCAGAATCAATGGTTTAGGGATGACGACGGAAGAGTCTTTTACAAGGGGGTCGTAAGCCCATTGGCAAGGGAATCGGGATGAAGGAGATTGGAGGAGATACGGTAAGAGGGAAGGGAAGGATGGAGAGAGTAAATGGAGGGTAGGAGAGAAGGGAGTACTGTAGAGTTCAAAGAGCATCTCATTCCGATCCGAGAATAAGCATCCTTATATCAAGTATAATCAAACTAAACGTATTCAATAAATAAAATAAATAAACCGACTAAGCGAAATTTCACTAGCACTCGCTACCAGGAAATATGGACTAGAAATTTTGACGTTCCGGCTATGGAATAATTCCCCAAAACAGTAGGGGGAGGCTCATTTTTAGGGAAATTTTTCGGTGGTATCGTGTGCTTTTATTCCCTAGCGGGCAAGTGAAATTTCGCTGACTGAGTGCCCTCTCAAACCGTATATTACGGTTGAGGAAAACGTTCCGTCAGTCGTCTGATTCCCACACTCAGCGAAATTTCACTAGCCCGATAGGGAATAATTCCCTAGCGCACGCTACCAACGCGAAAATTCCCTAAAAATTGAGCCTCCCCCTACGGTTTTTAGTGAATTATTCCCTAGCCGGCTAGTGAATTTTCGTGGTGGTAGCGTGTGCTAGTGAAATTTCGCTCTGTGTACTTCTGACGAGAGAGCGAAGCGGTATGAAGAGAGTGCAGACGAAGTAGGAATGAGTTTACTGACGGAACGTTTACGTCAATAATAGTTGGCCATTACGAGCCTAATTCGTTGTGCAGCATAATAATATCAATCGGCAATAGTCCATGTCGAAGCGAAATGAACGTGAAACACATTAGAAAAGAGCGGAGAATCACAATGTTCGTGGAGAAAGAATGGAGGAGAAATAAGAAGGAAAAAGGTTTTCTGCAATCAAGAATGTTGCAGAGATCGATAGAGGAACGGCACAGTAACATAGGTAATCAGAAACAAAGGAAAATATTAGGGAGGATTAATTTGGAGATGAGGGAGAGGAGCAGAGAGTGAGAGAGAGGGTGGGACAAGGGGGGACGAGAGAAGGAGAGATAGAAGGTACACCTCTTCCTCCTCCGAGACACTTACTAGCAAACAAACACAAAACGATACGGCTATTCGCGCTTTCTTTGGAGAGAGGGAATACCTGGAGAGAAGGGAACGACGGGAAAGAGAAAATTACGAGGGAATCGGGAGAGGAGGCAGAGTTGAGAGGTAAAGGGAGAGGTTAGCAAAGTGAAGCTATGGGTCAGAAATGAGTCACAGGGAACTGTGGGAAGAGGAAGAAGCGTAGAATAACCTAATGGAAAACTTGTTTGAAGGAGGGGAAGGACGAAAGCATAATGAAGGGAATTCTATGGAACGGTAGGAGGGAGAATGGAGAGGAGGGGGATAGAAAGAGGGGGAAAGAGAGGCCGATGGAAGCAGATCGGAGAGGAGACACTGCATTACGTACTAGTAAGGATCACGCATGACAGGGGAAGTGAGGGGAGAGAAGAGGGAGAGGAGAGGGAGAGAAGAGGGAGAGGAGTGCGAGGGAGAGGGGGGAGGGGAGAGAAGAGGGAGCGGAGGAGACCAGTCGTCTTCTCGTCTTCTCGGATTACCCTCCAAGTAAGAGACACCCGTCCACTAGAGACCGTGAGTGTCCAGATTGTGAAGAGAAGAGAAGAAGAGGATGAAGACAATTGGAGGGTGAGGAATGCACGGCGATTCGGGGGGAGCGAGGGAACGAGTCCTATGACCTCAACTCCTTGCTCCAGAGACACACATCTCACAACATCTCTCGCTCTCCACAGTGTTCTAAATGTTAAGCGAACGAGCCAGAATGCTTAGGCTACGGAGTTTTCCGTGCGAGAGTTCCTACCGAAAGGGTTATTTTTCGTCATCTCGTTCGCTTTCACTGTTGTCAAAACACTGTGATCACATCCATACAATATACACAGCGCGAATCACATCTATGCTAGGTATGCTTGTGTGGCATTCTGTGATAGCGAGAGAATGAAGACAAGGAAAGAGAAGACAGAAGGGGAAGTTAGGAAGGAAGTGAGTATGGATGTGAAGGGGAGAAGACCCTCCAAGGGAAGAGTCACTTGAAGAGAGTGGAGCGAGTGGGTACAAGGTGGACAAATCGAAGCTGATTACTGTCTATCGGAGGAGGAAAGGGGGAGGGGGAGGGAAGGGGGAGAGGAGGGATAACTACTACAAGACTAGAGTAACCAGTCTGGGAAGAAGAAGAAGAAGGTCTCACGCAGCGAAAGAAGAAGTGAACGACTGATTGGTACCGTAGATTCAGGGAAATTAGAGGGATGGATATAGAGTAGAGTTCCGCTAAAGTCTCGCTCAAAAACTCTTATTTCCTGTGAATATAATCTCAATCTAACCAATACAGCTTTCACTCAGCGAAATTTCACTAGCCCGCTAGGGAATAATTCCCTAGCACACGCTACCAACGCGAAAATTCCCTAAAAAATGAGCCTCCCCCTACGGTTTTAGTGAATTATTCCCTAGCCGGCTAGTAAATTTTCGCGGTGGTAGCGTGTGTTAGTGAAATTTCGCTCTGTGTTTGCCGCCACGCGTCTCCTATCACTTGAGTTGATTGAACTTATATTGCTGGTCGCCTTTTCAATCAACTCCTCATTCTTCATTCACAGAAAAGGAAAATCGGTGGCATTTTCCTATTCATGAGAGGGACTCGACTGCTTTTCCAAAAAATCAACAAGGAATAACCGCTTTTCATCGAATTCCAAGAAAGAATAACCGCTTTCATTGAATGATAACCAAGAATTATAGCCGACGATGAAAGCACCATAATTGAATCAATGAGTAGATAGAGATGTTTTTGGAGGTTAGATTGAAAAAAATGTTTGCTTGTTCTTTGAATCTAATCAACTCATTCTTTTGGAGAGAGGGGCAAAACATTTTTATTTTATACTGAGTAGATAGCGGTTCTCTAATATAGAGGAGAAGGGGAAGGAGAGGGACAAGAGAACCACCTGTAGAATTGTGATTAGGAAAGGCAAGGGATATAGGAAAGAGCGAGGGAAAGAGGATAGATAGTACAGGAGGGAAGGAGGAAGGAGATTAGCCTCCCTTCTATACAAGGCTGGCTACCCCTTCTATGCCCCCTTTTGTGGGACAACTCGACCAAGGACGAAGAGTAGAGAAGTGAGATCATGCTTATTATGGTCTCGAGGGAGGGAGGGGGAGAGAGAGGTAAGGAAGGACAGGGCAGAGGACCTATGGACATACGGTTACGCAAGTTAATCATAGTCCGTAAATACACGAAGGAATAGTCTGTGTGGGGACACGAGATAGATCGTCTCTTTAGTGATAGTAAAGGAGAAGTAAAAGAAGTGTGAGGGACTGTTGAAGGGACTGACCTTCCTTGGAAGGGAGAAGAAGTTGCGAGTCGTCTTGAGTCTTCGCTCCATTTCAAGCTCATTCACAGCATCGAAAGGACTTAGAGGGAAAGAGGGAATGAGACGAGTAGAGGGAAAGTCTGAAGGGAAGATTAATAGATGACAAGGGTTACTAGTCTGACACGGGGAAAGGGAGAGAAGGGTTGAATGGGAGAGAGGGGGGATACACCTTGGGGGAAGGTTTGGAGAAGGTTACGGAGAAGATTGAACCTGCAATCGATGGCAGGGCGAGAAGAGAAACGTAAACTAATTAAAGAATGAAGGGGAATATGCTTATGGAGAGGAGAAGAGGAACACTTAGAAAAGAGTCGTTTAGAGAGAGACATGAGAGGGGAGAGGAGAAGGAGTGGAATAAGAGAAAGAAGGAGGAGAAGGACAGACGTTAGTCCTTCCCCTTCTTGATTAATAGCTCACTCCCTCTGTAGACCCTTATGTGTGATAGATACTAACCGTGAATGAAGCCAGCTGAGACATTGTGATTAGAGATAAATGAGGGAGAAGGGAGAGGGTGGGGAGGCCCTGACTGATAGATGATGGAAAGATGGCCTGAGGGCATATGGGAAGAGTAGAGACAGACGGGTGAATATTGTCGAGGGAAGAAGGGAATGGAGGGAGAGGAGGAGAAGGGATAAATATGGGAGGAAGACCACTCATTGAGAAGGAATGAATATACGACGAACGGAGGGACATGAGGCTTGCGAATAATGACATAGTCTATTGCACACTCAGCGAAATTTCACTAGCCCGCTAGGGAATAATTCCCTAGCACACGCTACCAACGCGAAAATTCCCTAAAAAATGAGCCTCCCCCTACGGTTTTTAGTGAATTATTCCCTAGCCGGCTAGTAAATTTTCGCGGTGGTAGCGTGTGTTAGTGAAATTTCGCTCTGTGCATACGACTGTCCCCGTGAATGGTAGGATCTATGGAGAGATAGATAGCTTATGCGGTTTGCAAGAAACACACGATAAAAAGAACAAGCAAAGACGGAACGGTACGGTACAGGAAATTACGATAAGATAAGAAGAGAATTATTATTACAGGGAAGAGTTGATAGGTCTCAGTTTATTGAATGCTCTCGCGCTCCTTACAAAGAAGCTATTTATGCGGTAATTCTGTGCTTTAGCTGATGAGACGTTTAGGGTAAAACCCGGTCCTCTACATCTAGATGATCGAATTATATAGTGGTGATCTGTAGCCTGTGATAGTCTCTTCTTCCCATAAACCAAGGAACGCAACATTATGAGATCATTAGCTGTCCTACGAGTTGCTAGTGGAAGAAGGTCAAGTTTTTGATTTCTTGAA
>LS928644.1:114284-129732 GCA_900490955.1 Micoletzkya japonica | reverse complement strand
ACTACGTTGCTCGAGGGGAGTACCTTCAATGTTGTATACGCGTCGAGGATTGGACCTCCCTAAGTAGAGAACTGAGCATTTAGAGTCTGCTAAAGGCAACTGCCACTCCGATGACCATCTATGCACACTATCAATTGCTGACTGAATATTACTGCCAGTAGAGTTATTCGAAAGGCCAGAGTACAGCTTGATATCGTCTACATACATACGTAAGACAACATCTTCGAGCTGAACAATATTCGGGATTTCGGCGGTATATAGGATAAATAGCAAAGGACCAAGTACAGAGCCTTGAGAGACTCCACTAATAACAGAACGAGGGGATGATGTAGCTTCGCCTACTCTAATAGTGAAAGATCTATCACTAAGGTACTGCTCAATCCAGAGTAGAGGCATCTTCATTGCATACACATTGAATACTCGTTATTCCCGTAGTCTCCCCGTCCCCTCCATTCCCTTCTCTTCCTCTTCACTTGTCCTTTCCCCTCTTCTCCCTCTCCTCTAACATCTTCCGAACCCTCTTGACTCCCATACAAGTCTTGCACAGCGGTCGCATGTCCAGCTCCATGACCTTGTCCCTGGAAAGAAGGAGGGCTTGAGAGGGAAGAGGGAGGGAGGGAGTAGAGAGAGAGGGATGGAAAAGAGAGGGAATTAGGGATGAGCACGATTAGAAGGAGGTATTGTACATGGAGACAGCTGGCAGATAACACGGTCAACCAATGAGAATAAAGAAGAAGAGAGGAGAGGGAGATGGGAGGTAAGGAGAAGGTATTCACTTGATCCGAAGACGCCGTTCACAAGCAATACACGAGTAGCAATCGGGACACCATCCCTTGCCGAAGATTCGAATGGAATCTCCACTAAGACCCGCTCCACACTTGAAACAGTGGTCACCGAAGAGCTGAAGAGCTTAATCTCATATATGCGGATATCAGCAAAACGTGTGTTGCAAACTTCCATTTGTGTTACATAAAAATATCGGAGTGAATATCCATGAGAAGCGAAAGTACTTCAGGCAGGTTCAATAGTTACCTTCAAATAATCACGTCGACAGTAAACTTTGTCTCTTCGTTCGTGGAATTCCTTTCTGTGCAAAGAGTCTCCACAGTGATTGCATCGAAAGTGCTGAATGAGAACTTGTCTTCAATAAGAGGTTATGTTCTGATGAGCTGTACAAAAGAATTTCAACGTGAATGGAGTACGACCCCTAGATTTCCATGGTTATGGACACAAGTAATTGTCCTTTGTTATAAGTGATATGTGTGATACCTTTGTTAAAGGGACACGGAAGTGATTTTCAAGTGAAGCTTATATGAAAGATTTTGTCGTAATTAGTATAAAACCAAGAGGAAAAATAATAAAAATTAATAGTATTCGAGAAATGATTTTCTGAAATTTCGCCCAACGACGACGCTACTGTGTTTAGCGAAAGGAATTAAGCCAAAAGCGACATTCCTCTTAACGACGGAAGCCCGGAACGAAAAAATAAAACATGCGATTTTCGTTTTTTCTTCAATTTTTTTATTCTCACTATGTTTTTTCTCACATTTTGAAACCTTAGAAGAATTTTCATTTGATTTTAAAACTTTTGGTTAGAGGCTGCTTCCTCCCTTTAAACCTAGTCATGGAAATATGATCTGATTGGATTGATTGTGAGTGATTGCAATGCAGGAGGTATGGGAGCACAATCATTATAAGTAATGTGTGGGGAACGTACTCCGATATGCCAATGCCTGCCAGCCGCTTCAATAGAATGCTGTGTCTCTTTCTCTATCGGCGTCTTACAGCCTGCACAGATCTGAAGAGGAATCTTCCCATCATGCATACTCCGTTACTAACATCACATTGTAGATCATAACATCGAAGACAGTACAATTGATTGTTGATCGAGCGAAGATTGACATCGAGATTGACCCTGAACAGGTGATGACATGTCCGTATCTCACTGCGTTCTCTCGGATTACCCACACTTGGCACAGTCAAAGTGATATGCATGGAAGACGTCTCCATTGTGGTGAACCACTTGGTCTCGTTCTATTGTTTGGTGACCTTAGACTTGAAGATAGCAGAGAACCATAGATAACGAACATTTGTGACAGATGTATCGTGCTTCGCGGGGAATGTTCTCCTTGCAGTCGTAGCACAGTAGCCTTGAGTGGGCCGTCGATGCGGTCTAACCCCACCCCTACCCCCCGACTCACCGTGAATCGACAATCCACACTCCGTACTCAAGACTTCTCTCGCATTCCTCGCAACGGAAACAGTACGCGTGATAGTTGCCTGTGGCTGCACGGACTACAGCACCGATGACGTCCTCTTCTGAAGGGAAGGAGAGATAGGAGGGGAGAGCGGAGAGGAGAGGGACCGATAGACACTTACTACACTTGACACACACGGGGGCGTAGAGGGTGCGGTAGTCGTGTTCACAATAGAACCGATCTCCTTCAATGAAATACAAGGCATCGGCCAACTCGCAGAAACATTGAGAACAACTGAAGAATTGTGTTGGGAAGTGCAATGTGATAAAGGAGATGAAAGGTCGGGTAAACAAAGAAGAAGAGCGATGGAGAGGGAGGGAAGGTGTGTACCGAAAGCAATCAGTGTGCCATCGTCTGTCTCCTTCTAAGACGAAGACCTCGTCGATGAGGAAGGAATCACCACAACGATGACAGAACAACTCACCCACGAGACGAGTTGGTCGACTGAAGGACGTATAAGGGAAGGCATGGGGAGACTCACTCGACCTCCTTCACTCGACGTTGATATAGTAGCGAGTTATCGATTGATTTGAGGGACAGAGAAGCAGAATCGGGCATTAAGTATAAGGAAGAGCAGGATCGATAGCTTATCGAAGTGAAGAAAGAGAGCGAAGAGACGAGTGGACAGACAAACAAACAGATAACGGACGATGAGTGCGATGAGTGCCGTAGGCAGATTACGTAGGACGACGAGTGGCAGTTCTCACACCGACACAGATTAACCCCCCGTCTGTTATTCAGTGTACGGTGTGATTCGCATGGGAAAGTAGTTTATATTTCAGAGTATTCAAACAGGCAAAGGAGTGGATGAAGTGGATACGACGATGGAAGGGAGTCGCGAGGTGTTCGTGACCCTCCTCGAGGCAGCCACACTCGCTGTCTTACTCTGCACCTCTTTCTCCAACTTCCTCTTCTCTCCCTTACGAAGACGACGATCCGCACGGCGAAGCTGAGCATGATTCCCATTCCACTACGGGACACGAGGTCGGAAAGATATTGGATAGCAGATAAAAGACTATACTCTCGACACCCACACTCCAGTCCCCGATGTATACCATGCAAATGTTTTACGGCGCGCGCATGAGGGTGAATCATCAGCGATTGTGCCAAAAATAGCCAGGTATTTTTTGTCGAAAGAAACCTTACAACAGCAATGATGGTGAGAGTGAATCCGATGAAGCCGACTACTGTAAGTGCGATGCCGACTGTGAGAACGATGACCACCGAAGACTGACTCAAGACGTTGCCTTCGTCGTCGAAGGAACTGAATCAGTGGGAGAGAGGAGAGGAGAGGAGAGGACTCACTCTCCCTGCTGGGATATCAGTATCATGACAACTCCTCCCGCAAGCAGAAATGACGATATGATGGCAGAGTAGTTCATGTGGAAGAGGAATGAAGCACACCTCGTCGTCCCTATCAGTCCCCGTTTATTACCCTTCCCCGTTATAACCTTCCCTCTACCTTATCCCATCCCCTTCCATTTCTCCTATTCCCTCTTTATCCTCGACTCACACCTTCAATCAGAACAAACAAACCTCGAGGGGCTATCACGCTCTCTTCCTCCCTTCATCCCTCTTCCCTTCATCCCTTTCTCCCACACCTTTTATCTCTTCGTCGTTGTCTCCACCATTCTCCGTGCGGGAACACAATATCATTTTAAAAATCATAAAGTTCCCTGTAAACCATTCCGTGCTCTGACTAACATCGATAAAGTCTCCCCTTCTCCACCCCATCCTAGCCTCATCGATACTTGCAATGGCCCTTATTTGTATTCCCCTCTCTCCTCAACTAGCATTCATCGTTCAGTACAGTTTCGCCTTCCTTACCATGTTCGTTGAGTCAAATGTCGGCTGACTGTTCTCAGTTTCGCTTCTTCCTCTCCTTCCCTCTTCTCTTCCCTCGACTCCTCCTCCTCTGTACAATCCTCCCCTCTCCCTCATGGAATCGTTGCGTGCTTCACTATCAAAGTGATAAGCATGACTCAACCTAGTCAGACGCCTCCTTCCCCCTCTTCGACCCGTACTATCAGTCATTCTTCGCCACATGAATCAGGGCCATTTTCATCTCGTCTCGCTCTTTCCCCTCTTGTATTACATAACGAACGGAACAGTAGAGACTGAACTTCATCTGTTGCGGTTGATCACTGTAGTCTTCTCTCGTGTCACGCGTTCATTTTGTGATTCCTGTGACTTCTACAGTACTCCCTCCCTTCCTTCATTCCACTTGATAAGGTGTCCGTTGTGTCCACTCCAATCAATGGTTCCCTCAGGGATCCCGTATCCGTCGACTTCCCTCTGACTCACTCCCTCTCTACCTCTCCTCTCTATCCCCTCCTTCTCCCTCACTCTCCCTCGTGCCAACCTCATTTTGTTTGCTTGCATTTCTTTGGTTGTCTCTTCGTCGCCCAATACTCTTTGTGATATAGATAGACAGTAGTGGACTCAACTGCCCCATATACAGTCTTGCGGTCTGGCTAACGTGTGGCGGTTGTCATGTATTGAGTCGTAAAGTAAACAGTGAGTCATGGTCTCACTGAGTCATTCCTTCCTTCCACAATATCTCCTTTCCCGCACTCTTCGCTTCTTCTCTCCTTCGTCCCCTTCTACTCTTTTTATTCTGTCCACCTCTCTCTGTCCATTCTACTTCTCTTTTCGTGCACTATCCAGTCTCCTTTCCGTCGTTGTCTTCTTATGCGAAGTGAACAATTCATGAATTTGCTCTAAGGTTGAGTAAACTAATGAGAAGTGTGTGTTGAATGTCCTTGTCGAGTGATTACAGTCCCCTCCTTACTCTTCTTATCTTCAGGTTGTATGGGAGTGGGTGTCCTGTTGTTACTGTGTCTACTCACAGTAGTTCACAGTCAACTGCCCCTCAATCAGGCAGCAGGAGTCGGCAGTGTCAACCAACAGATTAATGCCAATCAAGATGCCGGAGTACTCTTCACCGGAACAGGAACGAATATCTACCAAGGAGGTCCTCTTCTAACCCCATCGACTCTTTCTTAGAGAGCCTTCCTCTCTCGAACCGTTTACTCAGTACTTCTCCAAGAGATGCGACTGAGCAACACGGAAATAACGTGAAAGAGAGAAACCGAAGGTGGTGAAAGGACGGGGAAAGTTGTTGATTTCAGTGAATCTCATCCCATTCGGAAAGGAGAATGGAGATCAAGAAGTGCACCAAGGATTCCTGACTGCGGGACAAACCATTGACCTGCACATGTACTTCCCCTTCTACGGAGGACTCTACAATTACACTACGGTTAGTCATTACCTACGACTAGATGTCTTCTGCTTCTTGTACACCTCTTCATCACACCTCATCTTCTTCTCATCCTCCCTTCCCCATTTCCTCCCCCAATTCCCTTCCTCCTCCCCTCACACCTTCGTACTTCGTTCGTCTCGTTATCTCGTCCCTAGAAGGATGCAAACAGTCTCATGGAGACTCGCATCGATTGCTATGCACAATCACGCATGTTTGCACTCTGAGACGCATCCTAAGGGAACAGCGAGGGAGAAGTTGGGAAGGGAGAAGGGAGAGAGGGAGGTAAGAGAGAGGTGAGAGAGATGCTAGAGGAGGGAGAGGGTATGGTTGAGGGAGAAGGAGGGAAATGGCACTCAGATGTGTCATTGATGTCCGATTACGACTCTCGTCTTGAGAGTGATCGATAATTTGTGATTCGTTACGATAAGCAAACAAGAGAAGGAGGCAGAGCCTTGCCAGCTTATACTGAATGTGACACAGTACAAATGGGAAAGAGGCATTCAACAAAGTAATAATATATTATTTAGATCTCGGTGAATGGATACCTCGCCTTCGCTACCGTACTCGACCAAGGGCCCACAATCAACGTGGGACCCGAAGCCACCGACTGGCCGAAGCAGCAGGATCCGGCTATGATTGCACCGTATCTGTGTAAACAGCAGGTAGAAAGATCATCTAGGAGGACGATCAGTGAACTTTCCTTTAGGTTCCACAAGACACGAATCCCGGTGTGAAGTCAGGAGTATACTACCGTCTCCTGATGAGACAGTCCTTGTTTGGCAGAGGAAGTGCATCGAACATCAACTACGGAGGGTCCACCTCCCAAGGAAGCTCCTTCTTCGGTCTTCCTCCTGCTCAAGTATGCATTCGATATTCCACTACCATCTCATTGCGATCAATGCAATCAATCAACCATCTGCAGGCATGCCCCAACACCCCAGATCAATACGTGCGTTGTGACCAGAACTCTGACTACATGATCGACGATCTCATGCGTCTTCTAACAGACGGAGTAGCGGGAGCTACAGCCTTCAAGGTTAGCTCGTCTCCCCTCGTCCTTCAACCATCCCCTCCCTCAGGCTGACGCTGCTCTCATCGTCACGTGGTACAACACAGCCTCTGCGATCTCGGGTCGCTCTGATATTGACGCTGGACAACTGGCCACGTACCAAGTAAGCGCATGCCTCCTCCCATTCACACTCTTCTCTCTTCAGGTCATCTGGCTCTCCGACTCTGCAGCTCGTCTTTCTTACGTTATCATCAACTACGAGAAGCTCGGATTCGATGCACAAGACTTCCGAATGAACTCGAGGAGTGGAAGGTGTCAGGCTCTGTTCAACGGAGGAAACCACACTGGATACGTACCCGTCGACCCGACATTCCAGTTCAAGAACACTCCCAAGGTATACAATCTTCAAGCACATAACGCTAGATACACCTTCACCCTACACAACGTTTTAGGTTCTCGCCCAACAATCGGGAGTACCTCACCAAGTGAGAGGACGATACATGTTCCGAGTGGATGACGTCGTGAGACCGGGAGGATGCTCGAATAAGACTGGGGGAACTTGTGAGTCAACGATCCCTTGTCCACAGTCAAGTCCCTTATTCAGTCCCGATGCTCCTCTACCCGAACATCATCAACATGCTGGGAGAGATGACCGTGGACGTGAATGCGATCTGTCTTCAGAAGTCGCAGACCTACATGCTCATGATAGAACAGAGGCAGACTGCCACGTGCACCGTACTCAACCCTTCGATCGCGAGATGCCATCTCCCGAAGATCTACGACTGGGGAACCAAGACTGTCTACTTCCAGGTATTTATGGTACACTTTACTCATTCTATCACAAAATACGATTACAGCCGCAGTCTGGAGGAGCTAACGATGAGAAAGCATTCGTCGGTTACATCTACTTCGGTGACTCTTTCACTACATTTTTTATGTGCAGGATATCATAGGCGAGGGCGACTTCCCGGCAAGATTTTGAGAAACGGGCCTACCAGTGTACGAAATCAAGCATACCAATTGAAATTTTGTGGGAAATATAGGCCTAACAAAGGAAATTTCCGAAGAAATTTGGGCCTACCACCCATACTTCGGGTCGGTGCCCACGTATGATTGATATATTCCAGTTCCACCAACACTTGATCCCATGCGACTTGACATAGGAAACATATACGACTGGTTCAAGAATCCAGTACCATACGCTGTAAGTATAATCGAACAAGCACAAAAATGAAACAAAAATGAATTTTAGACGATGCCGATATCGTGGTATCCTCGTAACTTCACAAACCCTCAATACGACGGTCTTCTCGATAACCGAGTGACGGGAGTGAACGACGACCAGATGTACTCTGTATCTCTCGGACTCTATCTCATCGGATACAAGGAGGCCAAGGACGACACGGTAACACACCAAAAGCTACATATTCCTACAAGACTATTTGCAGATCAAGAAGTTCCGCCCTGAGTACCGTGTTATCTGTCGACTTGCTACGTATCAGAACAAGAATACATACGAGTACAGATGGAAACCGCAGGAAGAAAGAATCAACATCTACCAGGTAAGTCAAACAGTAAAAAATATCAGAACTGAAGGAGTCGAAAGAAGTTGTTCGCTTAGGTGGAGCAATGGTACATGGACGACTGGCAGAGAATGAATGAGCTGTATACCTATCGATTCGGATACTTCAAACTTGCTCCGATTAAGGCTGAGAATCAAGCGACGATGACAGAGCCTATTCTTTTCTCGGGGTTAGGATCGATCTGGGTTATAACTGAGTGATAACCATTCTAGATTGGTCTCTGCTCCCATCTCCATTCACTGGTTGTGGACGACGAACAACCCTCAATTCCAAACTACGAGTTACGCCGTGCAAGACGAAGAAGCGAGAGTGAACTACGTCAAACTGAAGAGCAAGCAGATGTGCAAGGACTGGTAGGGAAGAATCGAGGATCTAATGAAGGAAATGGTAAAGGTACGACGAGGACGGTGCTTTGTGGAACTTCATCCACGACGTCGAGACAAACTCATCATGTCCCTGCATCGAACGACAAGCCATCGCCGACATCGGAAGATTCATGCCGCATCCTCGTTGTTCGCAGGTAGAACAAAGGGAGAAGTAGATAACTACTCTCTTCCTTCAGACATTCCGTGATATCACGTGTACGACCTCTATCGGAGCAAGGAATTGCTACATGTCTGCACAAAACGTCCTTTCTTCCTATTCCGGAAAGAAGAGTCAATTCAACGATTTCGAGACTGCGTAAGACAATATTTTGGAAAATGTGAATAACCTAATTTATTAGGCGATTCCCTACTCACTATGGACAAGTCTGTTGTTATGATGCTGAAGGCTTCCTCATGCAAACCTCGTATCAGCCTGTCATAAAGGTAACTTTTCCCGTAAAATGTAAGGGGAAAGACCATTCTCAGGTGACACCTGACGTTCCATACAATCCAGGATTCCCGAATAGAGCATACGAATTCGGAACACCACCCTATATGGGACAGTTTGAAGTAGGTTATCATTTTATAAATAAAAAATCGCTATAGAATTAACTTTCTCTAATCAGGTCCCTGGTCTTTCAATGTTCCATCACGACCAAATGCCCTATTTCCTCTGTTGCAAATTTGCGGATTTCCGTTGTCAAATGTTCTACTGGAGAAGACCAAGCAGTGGATGTCAAGAGTATCAACCTCCAGCATATGGTAAATATATAAGATTCCAGCAAACGTAAAAAGTTTAATTAAGGTGAAATATTGGGTGCTGGAACGTTCAACACAATCGACAACATGAAGTTTATCTTCAACGAACCGGGAGTCTTCACTCTTCTTTACATCCCGCCTACAATAGCTACGCCCGAAGTGAAGATTCAAGTTCGACTCGAGAAGTATCCCAACCGCAAAGTCGACTTCAGTGAGTTAAATTTCTTTTCCGGAATATGACTAGACTTCCTTCATTACAAAAAAAAATCCATTCAGGTATGCTGGGGAAATACATCGATCAACAGGACCTCGTCCAACCTACGAATATGACTGTAATAACGGGAGTAGCTTTGGAGGCGACGGGAACAGACAGAGTGCACGTGTTGGCTAGAGGAGATACCAGAAGGTGAACTAAATTGACAGACGAGGATAATAAACACATAGAGCTCAAATCTAAACATGTAATTCAGATTCCGTTATCGTACATCGGTAATCGTCGGTAATATTCTTCGTTACTTCGATACTATGGCCATCCAACGATTCAAAGGAGTCACAGTCTACGTAAACAATGTAGAAAGAGGACAAGCTGAGATCTATGTTGTACTTGAGGAAGCACAGGTATGCTGATTCTTGCTTTAATGATAGCAACGTGTCTCCTTGTCAGATCGGTGTGCGAATCCGAGAGTCACACAATCTTGATATCGACAGACTTCCCATGTACCAAGAATCCATGGGAATGCTTGATGTAGCCCTCTCTGTCCCACCTCAATACGGAGTGGTGAGTTCACCGTTCATAATACATCTTGAAAACAAGACTACCATCAAAGAAGATTCCTTACATGTTGATTGCAGCGACCTGATGGAGACAACACAAGAGACCAAGAGTACCGTAGACGATACAACCTTCCGCGTGTGCAAGGTCTCATGAGACCCTTCCCCGATCAGCCAACCAATGCTCTGAACTCGGACATAACCGCGTCCGATGTCAACTCTGACTCTATTCATCAGCAGCTGGTGCAACTGTGTAAGCACACGACATAAAAATTCGGACAAAATGGCAATGTTTAGACCGCATTGTCGGAAGTGGAGATGTGACATCTTCTAATGCTGACCAACTCGGAATCGTGAACAGAGAGTTCTCTGCTGAGAATATGTTCACAACCAGTAAGGACGAGGACAAGAAGTTCGAGGTAAGCGTACTGAAGAACACAAAACACGTACACTTGGACAGGTATTCCCCGAAGCTTCGATGAAATCGGCACCCATCTACCAAACCGCTCCAAAATACGAAGGGTAATCTTTGGCTCCTCCCGATTTCCTAATGTTATATCTTAGTGGATACTATACATTCCGCGCAAAGACAGGACAAGAGATCACACAGCTTCTGGCAACGTGTGTCAGCATCAAGAACAATCCAGGAAGTGAGAAATCTGCCATCATACCTTCAACACCTACATACTTTCAGCCGCAATGCAGCCGTACCAATCGCAGATCAGTCAAGACTACGCCATTCAACAGTGTCCCGACCATCCTCAGAATGTCATCTCGGACTGTGGAGACTCATGGCCGTGTCTATACGATTACACTGGATTCAACTCGAAGATCTTGGGACAAGACATGAAGGACGAATGGAGCAGAGAACAAGGAGATCGATTTATTTCGACAAGATTTTGTAAGTAGCCCTACTCTATGCAATTAAGCATTAATACTTCAATAATATTGAAAGAATATCGTTTAAGACAACAGTTGTGGTCCGATCAACATCGAGTATCCCGAGTATCTCATGAAGACTTCTTCGATGAGCGCTGCCTACCTAGAGGGAAATGTTGCACGATTCGAATGTTTCCAGTCCCACTGGATCAAGGGAGTCTACGAATACAAATGTTCGTTCATGAACGCCATGCAAATCTCATTCATTTAATTTCAGGTGGACTGGTCGTTGATTGGAATCATCCAGGAAACTATCGATTCGAATGGAACAAGGGAGAACAACCGTGGTGTCGATCACGTGAAAAGGAGAACTTCTTCATCTGGCTCACTGCTATTATGGGATTCATCGCTTGTGTCATGGTTAGACCAAAAAAGACAGTTGATAGAAAATTGCAATTAAGGCAATCATCTTCATCTTCCTGTGCTTCTGGTGTGCGAAGAACAAGAGGGTTATGGAACAACGTGAGAAGTCGCTTAGTAGAGTGAACAGCACTCTGAAGTATCCTGCGGTAAGACACTCAAATATAGTTTCTCTCTGGACATTCCAGCTTATTTTTCATTTCCAGTCGACTCTTCCCGAGGAAGAGCCATTGACGGGAAAGCCGAGATACAGCGATCTAACCCCGCGAGATGAGAGGGATTCGCCTAATTCGAGGAATGGAACAATAAAGTAAGCATTGGAGAGCGGAGTATAGTATAATATACCTTTTCAGCCGACCAGCTCCACAATATTCCTTCCCTCCTGCATCACAAATATCAACGCCCGCACCACCACGAACAAACGGATTGATGGGACTGGATACGAGTGTATGATAGTATTTCCCTTTTAGAGGAGTCCTTCTCAACTTCTAAGAGTTCTCCCCCCTGTCATCCTGCCATATCAAATCTCAGTCATTTTACGTATCGTTCCTCTACTCAAATTGTTCTCAGTTGCCCTACGCAGGGACCTCGCAGATATTCACTTAAGTTGATCGATTCCATACCTTGTCATTTCTGTATTATCTCTAATAATAATATAAATGCTGCGTTATAAAAGTAATATTCTGTTCGACACCTTTCAGGCATCAAAGCAAAAAATCAACGAGGAAAATAGATAAGCAGAACTGCAAATGGTCAAAAATCGAGAAAAAAACTTTCACAACGATAATACAAAGTGCTTATTTATAATAATCCATTATACGAATCATCAACATCTGTCAACAACATACAAAAAAATTGAGCAAACTGACCATGAACAGCAAGAGCATCCTCAAAGAGCGTCCCCTCATTTGAACATAATCGTCGACCAATGTAAAGACTTCACCTTAATCAAGAATTATTAGTTAGCTGCAACATTATTAATACAACTTATATGCGCGGAAAAAACATGAATTCATGTGAAGCTCAAGAATGGTTAGCAACCCACGTCGGAGAACGAATTCCATAAGTATCATTCATTTTTTCTGGTTCAGATCCTTATCCTAAACGGCTTCAAACGCTCACCGTAGCGGTAGTTAGTATCTAAAAGTTGCATTTACAAGTCGGCACGGCCCCTTCGTCACTGAGCCGGGTCCAGAAACCAGCCTAATAATAAAAAACGGAAGTACGTTGTAGCGGACTAAAATATTCCCTAAACCGCCCGAAGTTTTGAAGTTTTAGGCCAAACGCGCGCGAAACCTTAACAAATCACGGAAGCCAGAGATATTAAGAAAAGCCAAATGTCGTGCCAGAAAAGCCGTATGCTAACTTTCCGTGCGGGAGCCACCTCTCGTCAACTTAAATTTTTAGGCCCTGAACAAAAATTTCACGGGAGATCTATAGGTTCTAGGTGCTTGTTCATTCTCTTTTGCGAGATTTACACTCTTACAGGTCTGAAAAGATGCTACCGTGAAGTAGAAGTCATGACATTCGTTATTCGCTGTAAATCTCGCACTTTTCAATAAACTTCTTTCACTTCTCCGCAGCTTTTCGCAATTTTGACTCACTTTTGCTGTTGCTTTCTTTTATTCTCTCTTGTTTTCTTATGATTCAGCCTTGAAAAACAGAACAATAGCCTAAAATTTTAAGTAGCATAATTTATTCCTGCGCTTTCAAAAGCTGGCGCGACGCGTACGCAAGTGCGTCCCAACCACCGTAGCACCTTATCGGTGGAATGGCTGCCACTATGTTCTGAAGAAATGCAAATTGTGCGGAGAGCGAGCGTGCGACCGATGTTTGAATACGATACGGCTAAAATCTATTGCGAACTGGCAGCAGCTGAGAATGAAGACAAAAAGACTGCCAATTTTCATAAGAAAATAACTCTCGACTAAACTAAAAGTGGTGTGGTAGACAGTAGCTTTTGTATAATTAGGTAAACCTCGCTCGCTCTCCGAACATTCAGAACACCGTGCTGCCGTGAAATTTGAAATTTAAACAAATGAAACATATGCGTTTGAATGCTGGCAGCTTGCCAAGTTGACCAGCCGACTGAGCCGGGTCCAGAAACCAGCCTAATAATAAAAAACGGAAGTTTGCTGTCGCGGACCGAAATATTCCAGTTATGGTATCCACGGCAGCCATTCGACCGATAAGGTGCTACGGTCGTCGGGACGCGCTTGCGTACGCGTCGCGTCAGCTTTTGAAAGCGTTTGCGCAGTAATAAATTATGCTAATTAAAATTTTAGGCTATTGTTCTGTTTTTCAAGGCTGAATCATAAGAAAACAAGAGAGAATAAAAGAAAACAACAGCAAAAGTGAGGCAAAATTGCGAAAAGCTGCGGAGAAGTGAAAGAAGTTTCGAATGCAACCCAAATTGAAAAGTGCGAGATTTACAGCGAATAACGGATGTCATGACTTCTACTTCACGGTAGCATCTTTTCAGACCTGTAAGAGTGTAAATCTCGCAAAAGAGAATGAACAAGCACCTAGAACCTATAGATCTCCTGTGAAATTTTTGTTCAGGGCTAGGGAGGGAGGCGTGTTTGACCAAAATGGAAATTTCGGGTTTTGAGCTATTTGATTCGATAGATATGCTTGCCGAGTTTGCAAAAAGCCAAGTAAAAGTGCAAAAAAGTCAAAAACCGAGCCCTAGGAAAATAAAAATGAAATTCGGATAGGGGGAATAGCAGTGCGGTGGGTCATGCTCCAGGTCAGATTAGTGAAACGAGGATACTGTAAGCAGGATCATCAAACTATCGCAGCATTTGAGCGTTCTGAAGTTCGTCACACTATAGTTTAGCGAGTTGAAGTAATTTTCTGATCACTACAAGCTAATTCGGCACGAAATGAAGACATTACAAGTTCTAATTGCCCTAGAATCGACTTGCGATAATCGAGGCCAAAGTTTTCGACTGTAATCGGCACGTTCTTAGCTATTCAGACAGGATTCATGCTAAATAGAGCAAACACGGTGCTATTGAACGTGTGATACGGATATTAAAAGGCTAAGGTGGGATGGACTGGAAATAAGTGAATGTTGCCAAGCATGCAGTGGTCAGAACTGGTGTAGATTAGTTGTGACAGCTATTGGAACAAAATAAACACGAAAATAACGTTACGCGGTTGACAAAAGGCGGAAAATATGAAGAGCAAAGCGGATCGAAGTTGCGAAAAAGCCCAAAATTTGATTCAAAAACTTACAGTATCCGTTCTTTTCAACAGGGTCAGATAGATTACTCATACTTTGACGAGGAAGATCATTTTTCGTGGAAAGTTGTGGAATTAGTGACTGCTTCTATTCGAAAGAGGACATCCATATGCATAAGTGATAACAGTATAAAGCCGGCCTTATACCGCCTTTTTGAGCATTACTATGAAACGTGAAATTCCCAGCCAAAAAGGGCCATTTTTGAAAATCAAATTCTCAATTGGTGGAAAGTTTCATGACTTTCTGTTTTTCAATTATTTTTTGCTCCCCTAGATCTATATAAAAAGGTAGGAGAGAAGATGGCCTTCTTTAGTTTGTGCACACACATATTTTTGCAAGGCCCGTGTAACTACATCTCACATATTCAATTCCTATTTCTTTCATCAGCTGGTTCACATAGTCTTTGAAAATTGACCCAAACAATAAGAACTCATTCCGATAACCATACATGACCGTTTATATGAGCAGAGCTAAGACATTAAAAATGCTTTACAAGCGGCACACTTCAATTCGCGATAGCGCAGTTCAGTTTGCGATAAAAACGAGTCATTCCAAAGGTATTTGAGGCGTGACGCGTATGAACGCGTCCATTTTCGTGGTGAGAGTTGTCATACGGTAACCATTTTTTAAATTTTTTCCGTTACAGTATGCTGAAAGTGTGTGCCGTTTTTAAATGTAGGTGCGAAACGGTCGTGCATAGATAGATAGATAGATAGTTTATCCGCACTTTACATGGAACACGATGACTAGAAGGAAAAGTACAGGAAAGAAGTCAGAAAGCAGGTTTAAGAGAGCACAACAAAGAGCTCAATGGTTTAAATTGGTTAATTAGAATTAGTTAATAAAAGAGATACAATGTGATTCTTAAATGAAACAGGGGATAGGTTGAAAGACG
>LS928644.1:78036-102252 GCA_900490955.1 Micoletzkya japonica | reverse complement strand
AAATTTTAAAACTTTTGGTTGGAGGCTGCTTCCTCCCTTTAAGACATGGTCACCTAATGTACAGTAGGAATAACAACATTCATTGTTATTCCTACTGTATCTCAAACTCTACCTCACGGCTAAACACGGATGTCCCAAGGATGACATTTTTGTGGAAGAAAAGTGAATTAAATCAATTGAAATGTATGTGTTTAGTATGATCTTGTGATGTGATTAGACTCATGATCTGGAATGAATAAGTAATAGTGAACATACGTGGGCAACCTTCCCCGCGATATTTTGAGAAACGGGCCTACCAGTGTACGAAATCAAGCCTACCAATTAAAATTTTGCGGGAAATATAGGCCTACCAAAGTAAAATTCCGAATAAATTTGGGCCTACCACTCATACTTCGGGTCGGCGCCCACGTATGATAGTGAATGTTGTATGTCAGACCCACGAGAAGTTGGTGGTGTGTCCCTTGATGGGAGCGGCTTCGTTCATCGACAAGGAACAGAATGTTCGAGTTCTCAAACTCTCCCTCATGGCTAAACACGGTTGTCCCAAGGACCTGTTCGACAAGCTCAAGTATGCGAAGGCGATGACTGACAGGTACGAATCTTTTTCGCCTTTGTAGTCTGCCACGAGTATCTCTGCAATATCTCGAAATGAGATGTACCAGACAGTAACGTATGTATGTAAGTGTAAGTGTTTACTTGAGATTGCTGTCGTCATTCGGTCGTCACTCGAAGCCAGGCTCGTTGTCTACAGGAGACGCCCCTCCCCCCATCTTGCACTCTCGCATGGCCATCTCTGCTGTGTAGTCCCTTTCTCATCCATCTCTCATATCTTGTTCTTCTCCTAATACCGCTTTAATTCATTGTAAGCTTTCGACTGAGTACATGTGTTCATAGGCTGTATTGTAGTGTACATATAAACACATTCTCACTTCATACTGTAATTGATATACGTAAATATATACTACTATTCACCGTATACTTCATATGACTAATGTACTCATCGATTGTATTCTTGCTAAACAACAACACAGGTGTTTGTGCATAATATAGATCATTTTATCTGAGTACTGTATAATAAAGATGTCGCATGTGTATGCATCCCTCTTCGGTTTTCGGTATGTATCCGATACGTCTATCTCTCCACCCCTTCTATACCCCCTCTGGTCCCTCCCTTACCCCCTCACCCCTCCCATTCTTCGTTTCAGATGACCCGTCGTCCAACAGGAAAAGAAGCCCTTCCCCTCAAGGAGGTCCCCTTTATGATCATTGACAAGAACCGGACGAAAACCTATGAAAGAGGAACATTCTTGGGTATCTTATTACCATTTACAATGTATTATAAATACTGTATCATACGTGATCACTTTCAGAAGTCTTCTGGAAACATTTTATTAGCTTTACCGGTGTCAGTTTACCACGACTATGTGTTTTATAGGAAAGGGAGGATTCGCGCGTTGTTATCAGTTGACTGACTTGAAGACGAGATCACATGTAGCAGGGAAGGTTGTAAGTAAGACACTACTGCAGAAGTCGTATCAGAAGGATAAGGTGAGGGATGATGGGATGGGTGGGGAACTACGTGGAGTAGTAGGAAAGGGATTGGGAGAACACTCATCGTCTTTGTTTCGAAATAGAATATTGGCGATGGTTTAAAGCTCTTTTAAGATGGTGCAAGAGATCCAAATTCACCGTGGTCTGAGCCATGCACACGTCGTGCAGTTGATTGACTACTTCGAAGATGACGACAACGTCTATGTCATACTTGAATTGTGTGCGAGGAGGTTAGTAGTTGGGAGTAACCGATATCGATTATTTTATGCAGCGGTAATTCTGAATAGTATCGTGAGAATTATAAATATCAGTAGGATATGGTGATTGTTGCAGGTCTCTAATGGAATTACACAAGCGAAGAAGAGGAGTAACTGAGCCGGAGGGACGCTACTTCACTTACCAGGTTAGAGACGGCTTGCTATGAGGCTGTTCGGGGGTATACCTGCTTGTGTTGTTCAATGTATTTAAAGTGGAAATTTACCGTCGGTTTGTAGTGAGGCAAACTACGAATGAGTTGGAAACAGTTAAGACGCAAAGAAATGATGTAACGTTCCGTATAAATAATATGAGTGCTCATAGTTTGTGTTGTAGAGTAAAGTAATGGAAGTAGAATATGAATGGGGGATGATTGAGGTGGCAGATGCAGTGGAATACATTCATGGACAGAAGATTATCCATCGAGATCTCAAACTGGGCAATCTCTTCATCAACGAGGAGATGAAAGTGAAGATTGGAGACTTCGGACTGGCGACTACTGTAGAGATTGATGGGGAGAGGAAGAAGACCCTTTGTGGGACACCCAACTACATCGCACGTTAGTTCATACTAACTATGTTTAGTCAGTGATTGACTACGGTACTCTTGTGATATGTTCAGTAATGTATGATCTTAAGCGGAAGTATTGGAAAAGTCGGGTCACTCGTACGAAGTTGACATCTGGGCCATTGGTTGTATTCTATTCACTCTTCTGGTTGGAAAACCTCCATTTGAGACGAAACAGCTCAAGGTTAGTTGCTACTATTTTCATTTGTGAACGTGTGTCTTCTACTTTGACGCGCTGCGCTAAAAGTGAAATCTAAGTTGTCTATCTGATTTTTGCATCAACGATAATGATATAATTGAGGATACATACGACCGTATCAAAGCGAATCACTACAAGATTCCGTGTTGGGTGGGAGTGGATGCGCGGTCTCTGATCACTCGACTACTCGCAGCCAATCCCAAGGATCGACCTCTCACTAACGAGGTACGTCTCCCTTCCCCCCCCTCCCCCCTACCATCTATCCCCCCTTCACAGGTCCGTGCAGATGCCTTCTTCCGTGGATACATGCCTACTCGTCTTCCTACGTCTTGTCTCACTATGGCCCCCAAGTTCACTGCTGAACAGGTTGCCTTGTACTTTTGATTTCATATTTGTATCCATGTCAGTCTTTGGTTTATTGTTGGTGGAAAACGAACGTTGGGAAATCTTTGCAGCGCAATTCGCTAAATACAGTGAAACTTTTTTTGGCAAAATGCCAGCTTAGGCTAATCTCCGGCTCCGGCTGAAGTTTTACGGTGGTTAGCGGAAAGAGCTGTGCAACTCTCTCAACGGTTCCTTTAATAATACTATAAAATGAAGGTTACAAAGTGTCTTGACCATGTGAAAAGCAAGAGAGTATTCTCCCCCCATCAGGCGCCGCCCGGTCCTCGTTGCAACTGTTGCACTCATCCCAACCCTCCCATGGCCCCTACTCCAATGAAGAATATCGTGAACACGAATGGAAGAGGAGACCAAGTGGCCAGTCGACCACTACAGCAGTTAGAGAATGTGCATAGACCCTTGAGAGAGGAGAGCAAGACTATGACCGTGGCCAATTCACATGTAGATCATCACCAGGGAAGAGGTGAGAGGGGGTAGGTGGGGGGAGATTCCGTTCGATGAGAATATTGGGAAGGAATGGAATACAGGCCCGGCTCACTCTCCGCTCGACTCGCATCTGTCTGATTTGTACGCACAACTCTCTTCTCTTCTCAGTTCTCCCATTCACGAGAGGAATATGGTATGCGTTCGTATTAACATCTGATCTCTCAACTCCTCTTTAGGGAGCAGAGGACATTTGCGAGGCCCCCGAGGCTATGCCTGTGTTTTGGATATCGAAGTGGGTGGATTACAGTGACAAGTACGGTATCGGATACCAACTATGCGACAATTCGGTTGGTCCATCCACCGTATATTGTCTCATTCGTACCTTTAGGTTGGAGTACTGTACAATGACAGTACGAAACTAGTGCTCGATGCACCTGGTAATCAATTGTTCTACATGGATAAGGACAACAAAGAAGAGTACTACACCATCAGTCATTTCCCTGAGGATTTGAGCAAAAAGGTTTGATTGGAGGTACTGTAGGGAGTACAGTAGTTGCGTGTTGTAGGTTACACTGATCAAATACTTCCGATCGTACATGAATGATCATCTTCTGAAAGCTGGTGATGGAATGGCTAAGAAGGTTGGCTTTTTTAATATAAGATTATTACAATGAATAAAGTATAGACGGGCAAAATATATATTATATTATTTCTTAAAATAGAGTTAGGTTATATTGGAAACGAAGGAAGACTGAAGATGAGACTGTTTGGTGGTCGTCGTTCCCTCGTTCCTTTTGAATATGCTCATCTTCTCAGGACGGCGATGAACTGGCCCGTCTCCCATGTCTCCGTTACTGGTTCCGTACCAAGTCTGCCATAGTTCTCCATCTCTCCAATGGAACTCTACAGATCAACTTCTTCGGGGTCAGTCTTTCCCTCCCCTTCCCTTACTTAGTCTGTCATCACTTAGTATACTTCTCTTCTTCTCCTCCCTCCCCCCAATTCCCTCCTCCCCTTAAGGATCACAAGAAGCTAGTGGTGTGTCCCTTGATGGGAGCGGCTTCATTCATTGATGCCCAACAGAACTTCCGAGTTCTCAAGTTCTCGCTAATCGAGCAGTATGGATGCTCGAAGGAACTCTACACGAGACTCAAATATGCTAAGACGATGGTTGAGAGGTACGGTATGCGTCTGTCTGACTTTTAGCTAGCTCTTCCAATGATGATGCTTCAGACTGTATCTATCCACAAGTGGAATAGTGTGTATGCTGTGTCCTTGCAGATTGTTATCACAAGGTAGTTCAAGTCGTCCTGGATCTCTGTCGACTACTTCGTCGGCAGTCTCTCATCGCAGTGTCCCGGGCACTCCTCGCTAACCAATGGTCAACTCTTTTCTCTTCCTTCTTTCCTCTATCTTCATATCTCATTCACTCGCAACTTTACCTGTTTGATGCATTCTCCACCTCCATTCTCTATTCCATTCATTACACATTCTGTACTCTGTTCTGTTCTCAATCGCGCGCATCATCTCACCTTCACAAACTAAACATATTGTAAAAAGACGAACTAATCATTAGCTGTTGATATCAATCCACGATTCCGTTGTTCCAACCATTCGACTATACGTCGTGCTTATCACAAATTGATCCCTTTCGGTTACTGTGCTATGGTATAGGTATCACATTCAATTGGGGGAGATTGTGAAGTTACATTTGTATCGTGAATAATATGTCATGTAGACCTTGTCACTTTTCGGTTATCGATCCGCTCATTACAATTTACCATTCGGAAATGTGTGAATATAGACAGAGGAAAGAACACACATATCTGTTGATGGACTTGTCGACAATTCGACGTGAGGTGTGAGCAAGGGAAAGTAGCAGATTATGGCATTGAGAGTGTTGAAGGCAGAACTGACTAAGATTACTCGAGAAGAAGAGACAGATATATTAGACAGGGAAGGGAGAGACTAGATTGGGACATTGAGAGATAGTCAGGATGGAAGCTGCACTTTGGAAAGGGAGAATAAGGCATTGGGGAGGGGAAGGCATCGTTTGAGCAAGGGGGAGGGGGATGGGCAGTAGAGAGGATTGAGCGAGACGAGAGAATCTAGCGAGAGAAGGGAAGGGATCGGACTAGACTGAGAGAGGACTACTCGGAGACAACTAAAGAATGCAAGATGGCCATCCCCTTTAAAGGCGAAGGATAACGAAAAGTAGCAAGTTGAGCGCGCACCTCTGTTACATTGAAGATGTCATAACGAGAGCAATGAATATAAACAAAATACTCTAAGAAAAGGCTTAAGAAGTAAGGCACATTGTTGACTAATGATAAGACAAATGGAAGGAAGACAACGACTACATGTGATTGGAACAATCTAGAGCTAAAGAAAAGATAAAAGAGGAAAGCACTTAGAAGTTGGACCACATGGGCTTGCGGATCCACCTGAGTCTGAGTCCGGAGTTGGTTCGTATCTTGATGGAAGCAGCCTCCGCCGCTCTCACGGTGTCCTTCACCGACTGCATGAGGTTCTGTGCATTGAGAACCAACTGTTGCATCGCCTCCTCGTCCTCCTCCGAACCTAAAGACAAGATAATTATAGAAGGACTAATCCCCTCCACGATTAGTGCCACTCCTCTCCTCACTTGTTAAACTGAACATATAGCACGGTCCATGCTTTGAGTAGAGACGAGCGCCTCGTTTCTTTACTCTAGTGCTCAGATACAGAGGGACGAGGTTTGTTAGGAACAGAGATAGAAAGAGGGAGAGTCAGTTTGAGTTGTAGAGGGGAAGCTGAGAGTAAGGAAGGAATGGAGGGAGGGATAGAGACGCAACGAACTCCAACGCATGCCATGAACATTTCTCTGTTTATTTACCGTCGATTGGTTGGCCGTATGGTCCAATAGTAGCTGTAAAGAGGAAGATGGAAGGGAAGATGCGGGTTTACTCGGGAGATACTGTCTCTCTTTCTTCAATATACTCCCCCCTTCCCGTTGAATGGAGATGCTCCACTCGATGCAATGTATGACTTACTCGACGATCCGAGCATCGTTGCCTTGACAGTCGAAAGGATCTTGAGTTGAGTGGCGATCGTGGGAATCTTCTCCGAGATTTGAAGGAGTGTCTGAACGGAAGAATGAGACAAGGAAGAGACTGAAAGACGATCTCACTGTCAGGGAGTACAAGAGGGAAGAGGGAAACTCTCACCATTCGCATGCGGATATCCGTGCATTGTCGTGCGAGTTGCACGGAGAGTCGAGTGACTTCCTCCGAGGAATCAGCGATGGCCTTGGCACAGTCGATGAGATCCTTCTTCGTTCCTCCCTCTCCTCTCACGAGTTGCGACAGACGAGCCATGAGAATGGCCATTCTCTTCGCTGCTGCCACGATGTCGTTCTCGTGCGATGACCATTGACGGAGTTCCTGAATGGAAGGGTTCATGGGGCATGGAGAGCATTCATTACCTGGTGAAGATTGTGGGCGGCCGAGAGGATGGGTTGAGTGGACGCTCCCGGCAGGGGATACCTCTCCCAGAAGGCACGTGTCTCCTCTTCCTCATCGACATCGGGGGGAGGAGGGGGACGTGGAGGGGGGGAGATCTCGACGGGGGGAGGGGGTCGAGGAGGGGCTGGGATCTCCTCACGGATCAACACCTCAAACGCACACTTTACACTCGTTGCTCTCGAACACATTACCCCTCTTCGCCCTCTCTTCTCACCTTATTGTGAATGATTGGAGGAGTCGGAGCCGTGACTTCTCTGTGGTGCAGCACCTGAATATGTCTGGGTCAGTAATCTCCGAATTAGGCAGAATTCGGGTTGCCTATTCGCTACTTTAATAAGCAATATCACTCTGACGGGATTTTAAACATGAGTCCTTGCCACAGTGTTCTAAATGTTAAGCGAACGAGCCAAAATACTTTGGATACGGTGTTTTCCGTGCGAGAGTTCCTACCGAAATCAGGGTTATTTTTCGGCTTCTCGTTCGCTTAACATTTTCACTGCTGTCAGAACACTGTGTTGCTAACGTTGTTTGTGAGCGCTGCTCATAAGCCCCTTCCCCTGCTCACCTGAGTGTGGTTGGAAGGCGGGGGTGCGGGGGACGAAGAGTACGTCTCCGCGTAGCTCCTCGTGTCGTATCCCCTCGAAGGCGGTCGGATGTTGTTCCCGAATCCCCCTCCGAGTCCTCCGATCGCATCTCCGACTCCCCTGACACTCGTGAGAAGACGGTCGTTGGAGTCCCTCCAGTTGTTGGCTGCGTGAGTGTCCCGAGGAGCGAGAGCCACTTGCTTGGCATGGTTGACCATCGGGGGAATGGCTAGAATGGAGTCGTAGTCGTAGTCGTAAGGGAAGGGGTTGCACTGCCATGGCATGGTCGACTACTCGTTCACTCGAGAGGAGACGGAGTAGAAGAGAATGGCACTCGCTCTTTCTCTCTCATGCCTCGTTCCCTCGCCCCCTCTTACCCCCCATCTCCCCCATCTCTCTGTGCTTCTCTCACCTGAATGTAACTCGGCAGCGGCGTTGTTTACTCTCGAGACGAAGGCAGGTTCTTCGCTGTTGTCCGCTTCGTTCTTGGCACTCATAAGGACTCGGTTGGCAAGTCGGGCGACTTGTGAAGTGTGGTCGACCATGGACTGCGGCTCACTCGTCGCTATCGCGTCCTCGCAGCGGGAGGTGTAGCGACGCATCGCCTGACCAATTCTCTTACTCTCGAGTCGGGTCATTCTGGACACTTGCGACAAATGACTCACAACTGCTTGAAGATGGTTCATCGTGGGGACTCACATTCTCGGAGGCACGAACGAATTCGTGAGTGTCGATGGCGTCGTCGACGTGCGACCGTAGTCTGTGCAGTGCATCTGCGTACTGTCTGTGGACGTTCTCGAAATGCTGGTCGACGGCCTCCGTCTGGTTGTGTAATCGGATCTTTCCCGCGTTCATCATCTGCGGCGTCAGCGCGTCCACCTTAACGGAATCTTCTCGTACGGTTCCACTGTTTCAAGATTTTGTTCAGTATGGTGTTAACTCGTGCGGGCATAGGATAGCTTTAGGATAGGCATAGCTTTCCAGAGACACTACTTCTTGCATTCACTACGACTCAAAGAACGGCAGAAGAGGCGTACAATGCATGAGCTATTGCTTTGTTTCTGCAGAGGCGTTCGCAGCTGTTTTTTGTGTGGATGGCTTTGTTATGACTGGCTGGAGATACGTCAGATACTCCTCCCTATCCCCTCCCACGAACATTATCGAGATACTCAAGGGAGTAGCAGCTGTCTATTGATGCAGACACCCTCTCATTCCCTCGCCCTTCTCTCTTCTCTCACTAGTGTAACTTGACCCTCACCTTATCGGCCGTATCGAGAATGGCCTCAACGGTCTTCTTGTTCTTTGAGGGACCGCAAGTGGCAACGAATCGAGCAGTGGAAGTGCATCGACCCGAGTGGTTACGGAGGTTGTTGCCCTTCTCGTTGAGATTGTGTTCCCTGTTGGGATAAGAGGGATCGGCCTTGGCTGCCTCCACGAATTGCTTGAGAGGAGTGGAGATGTCTGCGAAGTCCTCGACCACGCGATCCGTGAGGATTCGTCGCATGAAGTCGGCGAGTTCGCGGAGACGATCACGGAGTTGTTGACGGATGGCGTGTGCCTCGGGAGTGTTGCCCAGTCCACGACGTTCGAGATCAGCCAGCTGGTTGGCCAGTCGGTCGATGTCCGAACTGAAAGCAACACATTGTTGACGATAGCAAATGTTGCATATTCTAACCCATCCCAACTTGTTATCAATGCACTATCTCTGTCAGTAGTCTGAAAGGGCTGACCACAGTCCGAGAAGTCTGTTCCTATCCTGCGGGTTGAGTTGATCGGCGAGTCTTCGTGCATCGTCAGTCATCTTGTTGATTGCTTGCAGTCCGAGTCCTCCATCATCTACTCCTGGATTGTCCAACCATCTCAGTGCCTGCTCGAGTCGTCCACCGGCCGTATGGGCGGGATGGGCTCCTCCGCTTCGTTGAGAGTGGACGAGAGCCTCGGGAAGGAGACCAGACGACATCTTCGTTCCCACGAGTTCCTTCAGACGAATGGCACAGCGAGAAGCGAGGCCTTCGTTGTCGTAGCGACCCTTAAGGGAAGTTGAGGGGGATGGGAAGGGACAACTCACCGAGTTTCTCAACTCGCAGATGGTATTGGTCATGGTCTGGATCTCGCTGATGGCACGAAGGATGGCATCGGAGTCTTCGGGGAGGGCGCGAGCTGCGATTCTCTCGGAGTAGTCACAGATACGACGGATGGCCTTCTCTCCAACTGCTCCCGGCCTTGCCTTGGGGTCAGCCAGCCAATCGAGGGCTGCTGACAGAAGCGACTTGGCTGCCGACAGGGCCTCAAGCATCAATTTCATCAAGATGAGCAATTCCAGAGCTTGTACGCATTTCACTACTTTTCAGTACAAACGTTTGCCTTCTCTCGTATTGTGTCTCGACCGTATGAGTAATGGATGTATCGCTGCTCACCTTTCGCATGACAGTGACATTGTCAGCATCCCATTCATCCTCGTCGTATGTTGTCAATTGAAGTACTCGAATGATCTCATTCATTTCATCCGTCATTCTCGTCGCGAGATAGTTACGGTTCTCAGCAGCTTCGTGACTTCCCTTCAAACGACATCATTAGTGGTTGAATGGGACTCGATCTATTACCTGTCCTCGGTCGTTCTGAATCTGGATGAATATCTTCATGGCACAAATGAGGATGGGTGAGAGGGTCTTGATGGCATCCATGCATCGAATGAGGATCTCCCGATGCACTTGATGGGTCAGTTCCTGTTGTCTGTCGTTCACGTCGTTCGTCACTCTGCCCAACCACGGAGAGATGTCCTGAACACCTACTCTTCTTTAGCTGCTAAGCACCAGATATGATATACGCCGAGAATATGTCATGCCTATGCATAGAGTGAGTAGGTTTTTGAAGACCCTGAGCACTCCTGTCTATATCAAAGCCAGCTCCTTTGGACCCAATCCATTGATAGTAAAGGTGTGAAACTGGAAGATGGATGCAAGAGTAGCAGTGCATACCTTGACGAACTGTGCGAGATCGTCCATTCCCTCGATGACCTCAGCCACAGCCAGATAGTCCAGAACCTTCCTGCATCCCCGGATGATCTTCCTCACTTCGCTCTCGTCGAAGCAGAGAAGAAGGGCCGATGTCCCCTGGAGGATTCCCCGCGCTCCTTCGATGAGCTTCTTCCTTGCGGGACTCGAGTACGGCTCGCCCTTCAATGCTCCCTTATTCTCTGGAAGAAGACTTGTCCCAAGTGCCCCCTCCCCTCGCAGTCCTTCCCATCCCTTCATGCCTCTCTCGTAGTTCTTCTCATTCAGAAGGTACTCTCTGCTTCCTTCTCACTCCCCTCTCTCAGTGATCCAGATGGCTATTTGCTGAGCACTTGGAGCCCACGTCGCATACCTTGAGCATCTGGCATGCATCCTCGAGTAGTCGAGAGGACCCCTCGACCCTCTGAAGGGCGGGGGGCATGTCTTGCTGTAGGATACGGTCATCCGAGTGGTCGCACGTGTCGTATCCAACCTGCAATTCCCCCTTCCACTATACCTCCAATCTCCCCTTTTCCGTTGTTATTCCCCTCCTTTTCCTCTTTCTCCTGCTTCTTCTCTCTTTCGTGCCATTTTATTCGCAACGACTGAGGGAAGAGATCTTTCGGCGCTTCGCCAGTGGGGAAGAAGAGAAGAGGGAGGGTTGTGAAGAGAAAGAGCAGAGGGAGAAGAGAGAGGGAGAGAAAGAGAGAGTGAAGAGAGAGAGACACTCTGTGCACACAAACACATGCTACATGCCTCTACAACTTGGGTCCTTCATCCCGTCGATCAATCGATGATAACAGTGATCTCTCAGTCAGTAAGATATCCCAAGTGAAGAGTAAACACAGGGACACAGTGTTCTAAATGTTAAGCGAACGAGCCAAAATGCTTAGGATACGGTGTTTTCCGTGCGAGAGTTCCTACCGAAATCAGGGTTATTTTTCGGCATCTCGTTCGCTTAAAGGGAGGAAGCATCCTCTAACCAAAAGTTTTAAAATTCGATGAAAATTTTTCTAAGGTTTCAAAATGTGCGTAAAAAGATAATAACAATAAAAAAATCGAAGAAAAAACTCGAAAATCGCATGTTTTATTTTTTCGTTCCGGGCTTCCGTCGTAACACAGTAGCATCGTCGTTGGGCGAAATTTCAAAAATGATTTCTCGAATACTATTAATTTTTATAATTTTTCCTTTTGTTTTTATGCTAATTACGGCAAAATCTTTCATATAAGCTTCACTTGAAAATCACTTCCATGTCCCTTTAACATTTTGACTGTTGTCAGAACACTGTGGGGAGTGTCCAATGGACCTTGGTTGGTTGTCCCAAGAACTAGTTGAGGCAGTCAATGTGTCACTACGTCGATTGATGGTTCTTTATCGTCTTTCCCTCTTTCGCGCCCGTGTTCCTTCTCTTCCCTCAAAGAGGTCGGCTAATTTGCTCGTCTCTTCTCTTCTCTTCCGCTGACCTTTCACTCATTTCATCCTACGACTCTCAGATTTATGTTAGCGCTAATACGATCCTGGGGATGGCGAAAGCCGGTAGAGGAAGATGGAAGAGATGGTTGATCCGGCTTGTGGCAAAAGAAGACAGACTGATAAGAGGCAATGTGACTGAGGGACGGGGGAGAGGTAAACGAGAGAGGGAGGGAGGCAAGAGAGACGTGAGAGATAGTGAGGTAAAAGAGAGGGAGAGGTTGGAAACAGACCTCCATGGCTATTGTTTGTGTACGCGACTGCACGGAATGGTCAAGGGATGAAGGGAAGGGAGAGGGGAGAGCAATAGATGGAGAGTAGTTGACTACTCTTCATTGTACACGGAGAACACAAGGCAATGACACGAAGAGGATGAAAGGGAAAAGTGAATAGAGTGTGCTTCGTACCTTGATGAGGTTGTCTACAGCCCTCGATACCATTCCAACGGGGCGAGTGAGATCAGGCATGGGATTACCATCTTCCGCCTCTTCATGGAGAATGACCAGACGAGAGACCTGAAGGAGACTGATTGGAGGACAAAAAATAGGGAAGGGATGAGTAGAGGGACGAGTGAGGGGGAATACATTGCACCGTCTCTATCGGGAGCAAGGGACGAAGGGAGGAGACACTCGAGTCATTCTAGAGTTTGGGGATATGGTAGAATGGAAGGTTTTGAGAGCAGCAAGTGACAATATACCAAGTACCTGCGCACACCTCATGGTGTATTCGATAAATAAATAAAAGTATTGGAATGACTCGTGTGTGTAACTCCACTGAATAAAGAGGACCGATAGGGACGAGTGAAGTGTATTGTGCATGCAATGGACGGGGAAGCACACGGACGAACGGAGGGTTCGGATCGAGGGAGGAGAAGCTGACACACGGGACAGTCATCTGTAGACACTCGTTGTTGCAGAGTATCGGGGGAGATGAACGAACGACGAGAAGCTACGGACGACGATCGGGTGAGGGGGGGACCCCCTCGGGCATTCTCCTCTGCTATCACTAAGGCTGTGTGCAACTGAACACTCGTTTACTTCACTAATCTACGATGAAGCTGTGCAATACAATGACTACAGATCCCTCTCCAAGTCCATCTAGGCCCTCTGAGTGACTCCATCCCTTGTCTCTCCCTTCAACCAATTGTCGATAGCTTCTTCTTCTCCCTCTACCCCCCCCCCCTTCCGCTCTTCTAGCTCTTCTCTCTCGCATCCCCTCTCCCTCGGCTATATTTAACGTGTAGTAAAGCGACCCGCGAGCAACCCACGCAGATGCCCCTCAGGGCACGGGGGAATTCTGGAGGGGGGAGATTGACATTTAGGGAAGGTGAGCGGGAGAGGGAAGAGGGAGAGGGAGAGGACAAGGAGAGGCCGGAAGTGGAGGGAGAAACGAACATGGACATGGACTAGAAAGAAGGAAGGACACGAATGGAGACATAGGAAGATACTCGTAAGAGACAGTAAAGGGAAGAGAAGGGACGGGGAGGAGAGGGGAGAGATACCTGTTGGGCCACGGGCTCGAGAATACTCTCGATAGTCTTGGTATGGAAGACAGGCATGGCAAGTGGATGAGTGCAGTCCTTCGAGTCGCCTCCCCTTACAAGATGAACATCCTCCAACGAAGAGGACGAAGGATCCAGGTGCGACTAACTGACAGACTACTCTCCCTCTTCTCTCCGCTCTCTACCTCGCTCCTCCCACCCCTCCTCTCCGCTCTCCCTACCCTCTCTCCCTCTCCCTCTACCACTCACTCTCTTTCACCCCTCCTTACACATTCCCCAGCTCCCTCTATGCAAATTGTGTGCAGTCATTCTATTGAGGGAAAGAATAAGCGAAAAGGAGATGAGTATGTGTGTTGTGTAACAAGTGAGTAGTCTGAGTAAAGGGGTGAGGGGGGGGGGGGAGTGACCCTGTAATCATTTATGAGGTCACTTGACTGACTCTCACTCCGTCCACCGCTTAATCCTCCCTTTCCCTTTGCCGTGCAACATGCATGTATCTATTGTCTGCTTGACTCTCTTCTCTTCCCTCATTCTCTCCAAGGGCGAAAGGCTCATAAACATCTAACATAAGAGAAGTCGAAGTGAGAAGATTCAGAAGACAAAAGGGGAATGACGAGGAATGAAGAATGGGGGAAAAGGGGAAGAAGGTATGCTGGGATGACACAGCCATGAGTCAGATACCCCCGGGGATAGAATACCCACTGTTGGCAAACTGCACTGTGCATGTGTTTAAATAAAAAAATACTCGAGAATGTTACAAAACCATATCGTTAGTGGCATCAAGCAGTTTTGAAAGCACTTATTCCATTGAATCTCCATCTGATTTTTTTCATTGTTTTATGCTGAAAATATAAATTTCAAATAGATTACGGACATTTCTCTGCAATTTTTCCTGAAAAAAATAATGACGCAAATTTCACATAGGCAGAAAATTGTTCCAAATAACATGAGCAAACCACGCCCATGTACTACGGTACCTGATACTGTAGGAGCCCGAAATTTTTGGCCGGGATATAGTTGCATGTAGTGATGGAGTTCGCTGTGTCACATTCATTACTTGTGTTCGTTTTTGCTTTATATTTATTAGTTTTGATGTATATTTATTATTTTGATGTATATTTATTAGTTTATAACTGTTAAATGTGTTGTACGGGTTAATCAGATCCTTGCAGCATGCGAACGGCATGGGGAAAGGACCTTCTTAGGCTTTCCTTAATACGATTTCCCCCGTCTTACTCGATTCGAGTGCAGTCCACAACTACCTTAGAACCTGCATCTACTTATGTTTCACCGCTTCGACGGAAGATCGAGTCTATCGTCGACTCTTATGAAGAATTCATCGGCATTAAAGCTGTTAAAGAAGCACAATCGCAGGTTATGGAGGTATGATCTTGATCTGGTTAGGCATTGCATAACGGATCACTTTCAGTGGGAAGAGAAGTTGAGTGACGCGCAAATGATTCGAAGAGAGAAACAAGCTGAACTGAAGAGCGTCCAATCTCGATTGAAGGAGATCCACTTTGATCTCGACCGAACATCTAGAGGAGAAGACAAGTACGTTAACTACTCATTTTCTTGTTTTTCTTACTTTTACTTTTCTTTTTAAAAAAAATATTTGACTCGAAATATCTCTAATAAAGATAGTTCTAAGGTATTTGGCGCTGCTTACGGAAGAACATAAGACGATCAAACAAGAAAGGGAGTTATTGGACAAGTTCGAGCAGTACGAAACAGCTGAACGAGAAGCATTTCACAGGCTATCTACCAAGTTAGATTATTCGGGATTTAGTTAGTCTCTTTTAAAATCTTTAAGTAGGAGGTAGTAGTGGACATGAATCAGATGTCGAAGATAGTAGTATGCCCATTCCTTCAGTGAAAATAGTACGCTAAGTAATGTATTTTTACCATCGCCTTTATATGAAGTTTCTATTAGTGAGAGGTTTTTCAGTATACCAAACTAAAAAGTTTACAATTAACTAGATACAGCTACAGTACCTACCTTTCTACTATAATACAATATCTTTTTGAGAATATCACTTTTATGAAATGATTTGAGAGTTCGTGATTCTCACGAGAAAGAGCGTGAGCGTGTAGAGAAGACGAAGTGGTGGGGGGTCACTGCTTCTCTAGTTGGAGCCCTTCTCGGAATTGCCGGATCCTCTATTGGTAAATTATTTTTCTCTCTTTTCTAATTATAATCAATCACACGTGGTCAACATTCCTCATAATATCGTGATTGAAAATGTCACATAATGAAAACTACCGTAACTGTGAAGCTACCAACAGTATACCAACAGTATTTGTACCTGCCACCCGACGTTTGTGTCATTGACCACATAGAGAATCAATACATTATTCATTGTTCTTTTCAAGATTATTGCAAAATGGCCCAGTTGTAAGCTTAGTGGCGTTGACGAGAGAAACGTATGAACTGCAGGAAACGAGCTTCGCATGAGGAAGCTTCGCGAGATGCTTCCCGGCACTGCGGACTTGAAATCCGTTTGTCTTTTAGTCTACGTTGATTGACAGCTTTATTGAGTAGGGCAATTGCATTATTGGGAGTGCAGATGGATGCTCATAGTCTCATTCACTAGAGGAGAATGTTGGATGGAGATGCAAAGGATGGGGAACGAATGAAGTTACAGGTGGTATCGGAGGCTGAGAAGCAGCACGAATCGTTGAGGGAACTGTTGACTGCACTCCAATTGGCTATGCAACTTCCTCAGTCAACTGATAAGTTGGCAATGAAGGAGGAGGGAATCTCCGAGCAACGGGTAATTACTCACTTACCTGTTTAGCCAGTGTGCCTTTATTCTTCTTTCCTTCACGATACACTTCGATGATGACTGTTCAATTCAGCTCCTGGAAGCGATCAAAGCTGACAACGCTGTGCTAACTGCTCAAATCGCAGAATTGAGCAAGAAGATTCGATTGGAACAGGCGATTGCCGATCCTGAGGTGGGTTCCGAGAGGAAGACAATTCCAATGTACGATGCAGTAATGTCCTACTGTAGAAAAGCAAGTCTCAATCCCAATGTCCTAGCTTAATTTTAACACTTTTGAAGCGGTATTACTGTTTCGGAGTATACGGTAGGGACACTGTAATAAGTGGATTACTGCAGTTTCGCTTTTTGCTAGGATAATTAAGTGATGAAGATGACGTGATAGGAGAAGTGAGTATTGCAGGCAGTGGTATACGTGGGATCAGATATGGAGAGGTTATTGGACGAGACGGAGAAGAAGCTGGAGAGTAAGATGAAGCTGCAGACTCTTCTCTCCGTCGTCGTTCTCTACTCCGCCATCGGACTCACCATCCCCTTCGTTTACGCTCTCTTCAGGGGAGGATGACGTGTGGGCTCCTTTCTCTCTTTATCATAGGATTGTGTAAATACACCTGATACAGTCTTTCTTGCAACACTGCGAAAGGACTGTATCTCGCAGTTTAGTTTGTACGCTCAATAAGCATACTGTAGATAACGAGTCGTCTAATATTCTTATGCGTATTGCTTGTTACGGGTGTAGAAGACGAATAAATTACTTGTTCTAAACTACCGTACTCCATCTTAGTCCTTTATACAACTAGTACAGTAGTCACTCGTAAAGAAGCTTATCTGCTATTTATTAGCGCTTTACGATGTGTGCACCTTTCAACGGGAATACTCAGACCTATTGACATAACGGGGAAAGAATGAACAACAGAAGGGGCAAATGATATCTATGAGTGCAAGCACTTGAATCAAGTGAATTGAGGGGAACCGAGGATTACTCTAGTGAGTGGCAGCTCTTACAAGAGGCGTATTTATAGTTGGAAGGGGTTCCCTCACCGGGGAATACGGTAGGGATACTGTAGGTCTACGTGTGGACGATTGACTGCTGAAGCATGTTGTCAACGTAGTCATCGACTCCCCCGACGGTACGAATAGCACCGAAGGACACACGACGACCACGGTTGTGCGATTGGGGGAGGGAGAGACTGAAAGGGAAGGGGAGGGGGGATGAGGGGAGGAGGACTCACGATGAAGTCGGAGAGGGAGCGAGGGAAGGAGAGGGCGGACGACGGGTGGGCAGGGAGTCCCCTTCCAGGAAGAGAGACGAGAGACTGTCGGGAACTCCCTCTGAAGAGAGGGGTTACGGGTGAGAGGGTCTTCTGTAGTGCAGTGGCAGACGCCCAAGGGATTTAACTATTTAAGCAGCTTCTTTTGGGTGGAAAAAAACAAGAAAAAGTTGAAATATTTGCACGGTAAGTGCAGCTATGTGTCCTAAGGACGACTGGATAGAGAAGGGGCAGAGGGAGGAGAAGGGGGACTTACTCGGGAAGAGAGTCGGCAGTTTCACCTCGTGCACCTGCTCATTCAACATGAACGCTACCTGAAATTTCGTTAATCAAAACATTTCAAATGGAATCGCACCTTTTGATACTTGGCTGCAGTACTCATAAAGGTGGTCAAATCGAAAGCCCGGCTTTTTGTTGGAGGAGAGAAAAGAGGACTAAAAGATGGAGGAGGGTAACAGAATATTAGATAGAAAGATACCCTCCGATTAGGATGAGTTCGCTTTGATACTGTAGAAAGGGGGAAGAGGAAAGAGAAGAGAGGAGGTGGCGAAGGGGGAAAGAGAGAAGGGGCCACAAGAGGGAAGAGGCTGTTGACGGGTCCTGAAGCGATATGGTAGTTATTACGGTAGGGTGGTTGTGTCATCCGTAGCTGTTTAGAGACAGATCGATGGGATAATATCCTGACTAGAAGTAGGGTATATAAGAAAGTAAGGTAACCTCCAGTTCCTCATAACAAACTCGTCCGGAGACATCGATGACTGAGTGACTTGTCCGTTGAACATGCACACGAGCCTGCATACTATTTCATTATTTTACATTTTACATTTTTCATTCGGCCATTTTCGGCTGACCGAGCTTTTTCTCCTTCATTTTAATCGCAGCCTTGACAGTACAGAAAGTGACGAGAAAAGTTGTTAGCAATTGCTTTTACTTTCTCGCATTCGCAAATTCAAGTATCCTTAAACTATCCGTAATCCATAAACCCGTTACAAATCTCTCAACTAGCTCATTTCCTATTAAACTACTCGACACTCTCATATGAAATGAAAGCGACCGAATGCATTTTGTATATTTTTTTCTGCGAGTTTTCGGGAATTCGTGCAAGTGGAGTAGACCTCCTACATTCCTCAAGAACCTCTACATGGGATACCTTCTACATTATTGCACTGACAATAAGAATGTAAACTAACCGAATCGTTGGAAATGAGAACGCCGTCGATCCATTCGTATACGGAAGAGAAGAAGGAAGAGGCAGAGGAGGCGATGAGGGAAAGGAAGGAACGGTCGGGGACGGAGAGCGAGAAGGAGAAGCGAATCGTCACTTCCATGTCACCCTCCAGGGCACACGGAGTCCAGTGCAGGTTCTTAAGGCAATCTTAGACTTCACTTATTCCAATTTATTCAATAACTTCATAAAACAACCGATAGACCTGTTCTACGCAAAGATGTACTACATGAGGGATGGCCCGTTCTAAGCTAGAGTACTTCCTATATCTCAATGAGCGATGACGTTGTCAATTCGCCTGGGAATGAGGGCGAGGAAAGGACTCTTCTAGGAGTCTCAGCCTTGAGGGCACAAAGCAGCTTATGATATATGCGGGACCCTTCAGTCGAGAGTTGAGACGCAGATTCGCAACCTTTCACGAATAAGACCATTGATCTATCGAAAAACTGTCGAAGCTTTACAGCAAACTCATCGGCTACTATCGGATTTTATTCAGATTCCGATAAGTTTTTTTGGTAATACCCGAGTCATACTAATGAATCGTGAAGGTTGACTAACCGGTGGCTTCTTCGTGACTTCTGCCTGTGGTTCTTCAAAGGAGGGAGTGGCCACAGGGAATAGTCTGTCCACCTCGTGTCTCAGCTGACTACCGAGTGCCACGACGGAGTACTGTAGCATGGGTACGGTCTTCCAGGAGCGAAGAGTGTGCAATCGCTCGTTCCTCCACTTGCACTCTGCCAACTTCCTGAAAGCTCTCCTCTTCCTATTCCCCCTCCTCTACTGCCTTCTCCCCTCCCTTCCCCCAACTCACGAGACTCTCCCAATCCGCAGTTCATTCTCATTGTGTAATCGTGCATATTCACTTCTCAACCATTTATCGATCCTGTCCTCTTCGTCTCCTTTATAGTCCTTCTTCACTATCACCAATGTCCCCTCCTTCTCCACCTCAAATTACCTCTTGCTTACAAAGGGTTCTCTCCTCCTTAACATTCTTTTCTTAGTCCTCTTCTACTCCCTTCATTGACAAGCTCTATGACATGTGCAAGAGAACGAAGCTAATGAAATCTCAAGGAGTCTTCTCTGTGACGGCGAGGGATAGGATAAGGGGAATAAGGGAGATGAGGGGGAAGGATCGGGGGTAGGGGAGTGGAAAGGGTGGGGTGAAATGGGAGAATGAGGTAGTGGAAAGGGGGAAGAAGGATAGAGAAGAAAGAAGGAATAAGATGGGAGACGAAGAAGTTCCGCTATTGAAGAGAAAGTTGCAAAGGACGGGTAGAAGATGTAATGAGGTACGAAATGAAGGGATGGGATGGAAGAGTGGGGATTAAGGAAGGGAGGAGGATTCCGAGGGGAAGGAAAGGGAGAGGAGAGACCGTCTGGAAGGGACTCACATGTGCAATGTGAAGACGAAGGAGATGAATGAGGATGGGGGAGGAAAGGGAAGAAATGACTACGAGGGAAGAAGATGAGGACGTCGGCCATTCATCCACGTCCTGAGACAAAGGGGATCATCCGACGGTTTACTTCTTGGGATGCATAAGGGAAGACCCGGTCTAGCAGACTACACTCTTCTCCATTCCCTTCCCCCTAACTAGCCAATCAGTCCCTCTACATCCCATAACACAGTCACCACAACGTCCTCTAGAAGTACCAACTGCAATAACTTACAGAGATGACCTCCCCTCCGTATCCCAGCAGAGTCTTGACTTCTTCTCCGAGAGGGTTGTTCTCAGCGTAGACAAGCATAGCGTGTCCCTACTACCCTTCCCTCTGCTCCCTCATTCCCTTTCCTTTCCTCTTCTTTCAGACTCCGCCCACTCCAAAAATACACACGTTGTGGCGCTCGCAGACGTATCGTTTTAATTACTTTTCATTCCAACAATATAGAGACAAATGGGAAGCAACCGATGTGGGAGAGTCACGGGGGGATAAACAGGAAAGTAGAAGAATAAAAGGGGCGAGGGGGGAAGTGGGATCAGTAGTCCTCTCCTCGAGAGACCACTTCCTTGCATGTCGGTCGGAGTAGAATCGTGTGTTCCCACTGTGCCGTGTACGATCCCTTGATGTCACACAGAGGAGGATACGCATTGACGATGCCCTGAACAATGCCAATCCTAACCATCCAAGGATTGATGCTAGCTGTATACCTAACAGAGATTGACTCCACTCTTTCGCGTCTTTAAGAGTGTGTTGATCACAAAATTGCGAACAAGCTGATAATAAGACTCGATAGGGGAGTTGTTTGTCCCTTCCCCCCATCCCCCTTCCCCATGTCATGTCTCGAGTGCATTATCCATCTCATCCCATCTACTCCCTATCCCCTCCGACTCTTGTCTCTTCACTCTCCAAATTCAATCTCGTCCTCTTCTTTCCTCATCCACTCATTCCTCCCTCTCCTTCTCCTTTCCTTATTCCCCCTTCAAACGAATTCTCACAGTAATCACGACTAACATGCCTCTTCTCTCTCCTTCCATCGACCCCTCCCCTCTTCTTCCACTTCCACTCCCTTCCTATCCTCCGTTCCTCCAATTCTCATCTCTCACGAATCAAGTATACACTTCTCCTTTCTTCATTCAACATACGTACATGCATACATTTCAGCACATTCTCCTATTTCCCCGTCTATCGATAATTTATTACTTTTCGCTCTCTGCTATCACTCTCTCGGAACCTCATTATGCGGTAACGGGTAGGATGGAGATGTTAAGAGAGAAACATGTCGAAGTATAGCAGAAGGGAAGGGGAAGAAGGGGAAGACACTAGGATGAATTGGTTGAATGCGAACCTTGTCGCAGAGATCCTTGAGTGACATGAGATACTTCGTCTCCCCGAGTCTATCCACCCAACGACGACAGAAGGCGAGGGTTCCGAAGTTCTTGGCGATTACGTTGAGTAGTCCCTTGGAACGAGCCAATCTGCAGACAAGACTCGTTCCTTCCTTTATTCCCCACCATTCGTACCTCCCTCTCCCTTTTATCCCTGCCCTCTCACAAACTTTGTCTTTTCATGCCAATTTCAGATGCACTCCTCCTCATCAATAATTGCGTAATTGCCGTAAAAGACGTGGTTAGTGAAGAAGGGAAAGAGAGAAAAATGGAGAGAAAGAAGGACGAAAGGAATGAAGGAGAATGATACTCTCGGCTGTCCACTATGTATTCTCATCCCCCTCTGTCCCTTTCTCTTTTGCATCAACAACGCCATACCAGATGGTATAAATTATGAATATCAACGACTACTACAAAAACATTCACTAAGACGCAGAGATAACAAGCACTGTAATACGAATACCGATATTGTAGTATATCGTAGTACGACCCCCCCCAACCAATACACAGCCATTCCCCCTACATTAATACCAGGCCCAACAATAACAGACTCTAACCTGAGAGGAACCTTAGTATCAGCCAGATCGAAGTCCCTCATGTAGTGAGAACACTCCATGTTATCGTGCACATAGGCCCTTCCCGTACTTCCGAAGGTCTCGATTGCATACACCTCAAGAGAATACGAGTGTCAATGAATGGCCACTTTCCATCTCTGTACAGCATAGGTGGGCACGGTTGCAGGTACTGTGGTTGGGTAACCTACTGCAAAACTTGTTCAAGTATTGGGTACACTGCTGCAGAAGAATATCGTGAGTAACGTTTTTGATCGTTATGTGTGGGAGGGTTACTGCAGTAATCTACCAGATCTTTGCACAGCGACCAAAGGTATAAGAATAGAGCACAGTTGCTGCAGCTTCGTCATTGCATCCCTTTACATTCTTCGCCTCCTACCGTACCCCCCTACAGTATCCCCTCCTCCCACCTCTCCTTCCTCCATCTTCGTCTGCTCTCCTCCCTTCACAATAGGCACTGTCTTTCCCGCGTGAATACTGTAATCAACACCTGTCTATACTGTGAACAGTGTGAATCGATCCATTAACCTATGTTACCATAATATTTTTTAACATTATTCCCTGCGCATGCCCTCATCCTCTTTCCCTTACCGATAGGGTCCAATCGAGTGTCCATTCAGATTGCGAATAGGTCTCACGGTGTATGTCTTTCCATCAATTTCCACTTCGTGTGACGTCATAACCTTGAAAGAGAGAAGAGATAAACTCTTTAAAGGGAACGAACGTCTGCCAATCAAAGTATACGGGGTAACTCAATAACAGGCAAGAAGAGAGTAGCGAAACGGTAATAAAAGAGGGTCATGTGGTATGGTGCTACGTTGCTAACTCGAATGGTTCAATTGCATAAGCATCAAGATCTGTGGTATCATCCCTCACATTAAATCCCGAATATCACTGACTCCCTCTAGCCCTAACCGTATTCTATACCCAGCTCCCTTACCTCTTCGATCGTCTCTCCAATATCGCACAGTCTCACATCGATACCGGCCTCCTTGATTCCTGCATTGGTTGCTTCTTTGACTGCATTGACAAGGGGATCGAATCGAGGGTCGAAGTGGAGGGTGAAGGCTGAGTCGATCAGACGACCACGCACGTGCACTCCGTAGTCAATCTGAGGGAGAGGGGTCATCCAGGGGGAAGGGGGGGGGCCGAAGTTACTGTATCACAGTGATCAGTCAAGTATGAATCAAAGCAGGAATAACTGGAATGACTATTTCATCGATGGATAGTTGTCCCACCTTGCACACATCTCCATACGACAGAACTGTCTCATCTCCTGCATTCGGGGTGTAGTGCGCAGCCACGTTGTTGAGGGAGCAACCCTGAGGGGGAGGGGATAGGGGGAGAGATGAGGGGGGGATACTGTAGGGGGACTGCACTTACAGTAGGGAAGGCGAGACCAGCCTCGAGTCCCTTCTCAGAGATGAGTCTACGCGAGCACGCTTCCAATCGCTCACTCAAACACTTCCTTTTCGTCTCTCCCCAATTCCCTCATCTACTATGGAGACATATTGATGAGTGGTTGTGATATCACTAGATCGATACCACCCATCCCCCCAACATACCAGATATCGATCATCTTCATTCCAGGCTTTACCCACGACCGTACGTATTTCCTTACTTGTCTGTGTACTTCAGCTGATCTTCGGTAGTCCTTAAACAATCAATCTGCTTCTTCCCCACAACCCCTCATCTTAGTTCTCCCTTCCTACCGTATCCCCACAATACCGTACCTTCCACATCTCTTCATTCTCCAAATCGGCTGCCTTCTTCTCAGCATTGCTCATTCGATCACTGGCCACTCTCTCGTCCTTTCCAGGGATGTAGTACTCCAATTCCTCTCCCTAAACAAGTCGTCTCCTTGCATATGCATATAACCGAGAACAGTCTTAAAGGGAGGAAGCAGCCTCTAACCAAAAGTTTTAAAATTCGATGAAAATTCTTCTAAGGTGTCAAAATGTGAGAAAAAACATAGTGACAATAAAAAATTCAAGAAAAAACTCGAAAATCGCATGTTTTATTTTTTCGTTCCGGGCTTCCGTCGTTAAGAGGAATGTCGCTTTTGGCTTAATTCCTTTCGCTAAACAC
>LS928644.1:66316-77230 GCA_900490955.1 Micoletzkya japonica | reverse complement strand
ATTCAAGAAAAAACTCGAAAATCGCATGTTTTATTTTTTCGTTCCGGGCTTCCGTCGTTAAGAGGAATGTCGCTTTTGGCTTAATTCCTTTCGCTAAACACAGTAACGTCGTCGTTGGACCAAATTTCAAAAAATCATTTCTCGAATACTATTAATTTTTATTATTTTTCCTTTTGGTTTTACACTAATTACGACAAAAGCTTTCATATAAGCTTCACTTGAAAATCACTTCCGTGTCCCTTTAAATGAGTGAATATCCATACATGAGCGTATGCTCCATCCTTGATCTGTTTATCCACAGGAGTCATGGCATTCACTTCAGCGAGGAAGGATGCTCCATCGGTCTCTGTCTTCTCATCTGATAACGCACCTTCTTATCCTTTCCTTCGCTTCGTAATTTACATTAGCCGTCTAGTCGATGAATTCATTGCCCCATTCATTATTTTAGGAGTCGATTAAATATAGATCTCAATTAAAAGCTTTTCCAAGAAACCCGTGAGTGAGTTTGTAAACCGCACCTCCGCCCTTTGCTCCTCCTTTCGCTTTCTTCTCAGCTGCCTTCTTATCAGCCATCTCCAACTCCTTCAGAATGTCATCCAAGTTGTCATCTTTAAACTCTTCCTTGTTATCCTCGCCACCATGTCCATTCACAATTTGGACAAAAATTAGCCAAGAAACGTTTCCAATACAGGCTAACGCTACAGTAACCAACATTATTCGTTTTCCGTTCATGAACATTTTTGGGCCGGTCTGCCTATTTTCATGCAGCAGTGCCCCATTCCCCCTGTCAACCACAAACCTGCGGGTGCAGCCTTCGCTCCTCCCTTCTTCTTGTTCGAAGCAGCAGGAGCCATTCTTCAACTGAACAAGGGTTACGGTAATAGAATGGGACTTTGTGAGTAGCGAGAGATACATGACATCGGAGTCAACCGAGAAGCAAACGACAACGATGAAGGTAAGATTTTAATCTTTACTCATGCATACTTTGTACAACGTATAACAAACAAAACACCGTCACAAATCAGAAAAAACCCGTATAACATGACTAATTCCCGCAAAAACAACGAAACTAATCAAAAGAGGCTACAGAACTAAGATAAGCATTGTAGACTGTCGCGAAATGCGTATTGAATGAATACGCCCTTTCGAATCTCTCAAGAGGACTAGCACTTGCATTACCGTAGTCTACGGTACCCCCTTCACCCTCGTTTTCTTCCTCATAATACTCCTCTTCTCCTTGATAATCCCCTTCTTCCTCATCGTATTCCTCTTCATCTTCGTAATATTCCTCCTCTTCCCCATATCCCTCCTCCCCTTCTCCAATCTCCTCTTCCCTCGATCTTCCTTCTCTCTTCTCTTCTTTAGTCATTCCCTCCTCTTCCTTCACATTCCCCAATGCCTTACTCAATACATAAGCAAATCGTCTATCGAAGTTTCCCAGCATCTCCCTCGCTTTCGTCACTCGTTGCCTGTATTCCTCAGGAGTGCTTCTTCTACTTACACAGGGCCCCCTCCTCACTTCACCCTTGCTCTCATCCAACTCCTTCTGTATCCTTGTACAGTAGTCATCGAAAGAGTCTTCCCTGATGGATACGGTAGGGGGAATCGTTCCGAGAGACAAGAGACGAATGCGTTGCGCTTTGCGAGAAGCGATCACCTGAACATCATTCATCAAGGAAAATAAACCGAATATTCAAGAATTAAACTCCTGGGTTACTGGCATCAAGTGTTCACCTCATCCCGTTCTTTCTTCTCCTTCGCTCTTTGCAGTCTCAATTGTTCCGTATACGAGCATCTCATCCAATATTCCTTCACAAAGGGCTCCTCTTCTAGATTCCACTTCGACAGTGCATATTCCCTCCACACCTTCAACCGTATCCCTTAGATTGTCCAATACAACCCTCCATACCTTTCCCCCCTTCGACTTCACAATGGCCATCATATCCTTCCTCGTGTACTCCTTTATTCCGTTCCCCCCTCTCGCCATCGAATCCTTCGACTTCCCAGCTACATCTTCAAATTCTCGTATCAATCGTATCTCCTAAATTTTTCCACCTTTACTGAAAGAAGCCTTTGGTTTCTTCCCGTCTTTCTTCGCGAGCTTTACATTAACTGTGAAAGGTTCCTCCGATAGATCGAATCTACAAAAAAGTCAGTAAGTATCTAGAAATTAGTACAGTGTGTTGAGTGACAAATAAAGCCGTCTACTTACTTTTGTTCCGCATAAGTCTTCCATTCTTCTCGAGTCTTCGATTCCCGAATCCCCATAAGTTCGCCTCTCATGTAGAACTTTGTCGACTGAAAGCGACCGCTTGCTGACCATCAGAGAGGGTTCCTCACCTTCTTTGCTCGAGAAGGCACAAACTTGAACTTCTTCGGTTTCTCAATCTGCACAATCTCCGAATCCTTGACTGGCACACTTTGCACACATTTCGACAGAGAAATTGCCTGAAAGCATAGTAAAGTTAGCCGAATTCATAAATACTAATCCTGGGCACCTTCTGTTTAAATGTTCAATGTTTTATTCAACCAACTGCGACCCGTCGTGAATTATAATTATTAAACAAATTTAAAAAAAGATAAATACCTCATCAAGAAGAGTACTGTACGCGACGCTGTCCTTTTTGTCATCAACGTCAACACTAAAATGGCCTTTTATAATAAAAGTTTTATTTCCACTCATAAAGTTGCTCAAAATAAGGAAACTTACTTCTCCAAAGGATCCGTATTCTCCTGTTCGCCACCCACATCCTCCTCATCATTTACATCCTTCCTACTCCTCTTTCCTCGTAATTCAAACGGTTCACACGCATCATAGAATTCTCGATTAGTCGTCAACTAAAAGAAGTGAATAACACAGATACAATAGAATACTTGCCATAACATCCATGTTTTTAATATCGATAACCTTCGCTTTGATTCCTCCCTCTTCAACTAACTGGCAGAATCGCCCCACCGATCGCTTATCACACAAAAGAGTGACCGAAGCACCTTGACCACCTCAAATCAAGGCTAATTCCACTCCTCCGTAATCTCAAACCAAATCTGGCAGCCCTTCCTATTCGATGGAAGTAAGTCTCAGCTTCGTAGGGAGGATCGAGATTAATGACGAGATCGATGTTCTCTGCGTCGATGCCTCTGGCTGTCTGCAACAAGGACATATGTAAAAGCCGTTTTCCACTCTCCCAATAATGGCCACAAGACTTTTATTTGCACTTCCTTCTTCATTATCCACTACTGCTCCAGAACTAAGAAAAATAAATAGTTGCAAAATAAAGAAAAAAAGACCAGATCAGTGGAGACTAGCACTTTGATGTTGGCCTTCTTGAGTCTGAGGATGACATCTTCTCTTTCCCTCTGTGTCATCTTTGCTGAGATGGCGGCACTGTCGATCCCTCCTTCGTTCAAGGCACTGCTCACTTCGGGACACCTTCAATACGAACCCTCCCCCTCGAATCACACCAATCTCAACTCTTCCGCTCTCAGGCAAAAGACGATGGCTTGCTTGAACTGAACGCAACTCAAAACCCGAAGAGTAGCTTGAATGGAAGAAGAGCCGAAAGATAACGACACAAACTGCTTGATTCCCAACTGCAAGAGACATCCCTTGTTCACAAATACAAACTTCTGCTCGAGTCTTCAGTACGTCATAAAGCAAAAGGAGCTAACCAATTGAACATCTTCTGAATTCAGGCGAACGTGTACAGCTGATCGAAGGAAAAGTGACAGGGCAGAGGCGAGTTGAGGGGGGTACGTAGCTGAGAAGACTGTGACTTGGCGGGACTGAGGAAGACACGAGTACAGGTAACTGAAATACGAGATATTACTGTCTTACTCGGAACTGATTGATTGAAAACCAATGCCCTCTGTTTATTGTGTTTAGCAGGATCTGTATTAATTATCTACGCTCACTTTTCGCCCATAATAGCCAAAGTACCCGTCTGATGCACTAAGCGCAATTGTGTGATTGGTTATTCCAGTTTCAAGTACAATCTCCATGACAACTCACTTGACATCTTTCTCAAAGGCCTCAGTCATCATTTTATCAGCCTCGTCTAACACGAATAATGAGACGGAATTGAGGGAAAGATGACCATCGGCAGCCATCTCAAAAGTCACGATATGAAGAGCCTGAGAAAAGATACGAACCTGACATAGTCGACCACTCGTCCCCACTACGATATGCACTCCTCTTTTGAGCTTCTCACGTTGTTCGTTGATTGAGATTCCACCAGTAAGAACTCTTCAAGGGAAAAATTTAGCTACAATTAAGTTAATGATATCTCACGCTGTTCTCACTCCTTTCGGTATCAACTTCTCGATAGTTTCACATATTTGACTTGCAATCTCTCGAGTCGGAGCCACAATCAACTTTTGAACAGTGCACGATTGAACGATGAGATTTTCCACAGCCAGAATAGAGAAAACCAAGGTCTTTCCAGTTCCCGATTTGGCTTGTACGAGCATGTCTTCAAAAGTAGTATGAGAAAGATACGAAAAGAAATACCGTACCGAATCCAGCCAGTCCAGGAGGAATGGCTTTGAGTTGAACAGGGGAAGGCTTCTTGAAGGCATGTTGATTGAGTCGATCGAGAGTGGACTGCGAGAGAAGAAGACTCTTGAAGGAACCGTCTGTGGTGACATCGGCTGTGCGAGAGTCCACATCGATCACTTCACTGAACTGCGTCTGTGACGGACCCTCATTCATCTGAATACGGCCATTCTCAACGGTATAGCGGCAAGGTAAACGGATGAAAAATAAAATACGAACAGCAAAAGTAATCGAAGATGTCGCAGAAGCGCTGCGTAGCAGCCCTTTTACATGGTTAGGCTCCCAGTATCCGATTTCACCGTAATATAGATTTATGAATTATTTAGCAAATAAAAAAACTATATACTGTACTTCAAAACCGAAAATATCAGAATTTGTTTACAATGCACTTATTGTTATGCTGGCTGGTAATATTAATTTTCTGATATTGCAAACAAAGATGAATATATCAAAACACGTGATAAACACGAAAAAAACTTGTAGTTTTTGCAATTACTCGTTCCGAAAATAATATTATTCGAAACAGACTGCGCGCTAAACACCGGATGTCCACGGGCATTCAATTGTCATTTGAACGTTGGCGGTTGGTTTCGTTGTTCCTGAGGTTGTTGATAGTTGATTTCAGTATCTGCATGAGTGCAGATCCTGCCAAGAGTGGCTCAGTCGAAGAACAACTCAAGCACATAGACGGAACATACGCCGCCCTTCACACTCTCGTCCAAGCGTCAGTTTCACTTTCTTTCCTCTTCTATTTATCTATGCTTTACAGGTGCGAAAAGGGCTCGGTTTCGGATCTTAATCAGAAGTTGAAGAATTTCGAGCACTCGCTCCTTGACATACAGAAGATCTACTTCAGCCTCTCCGTAAGCTAATTTATATCTCCGTAAGATAATTATATATATTATTCCATTCAAGCAGTGAAGCGTTTGATGACGTGAACTTCAGACACTAAAAGACAACAAGGAAAGTCAGCAAGCGAAGATTCGTGATTTGAGAAGACAGATTAAGCTGAAAGATGAGCTCATCGACTCGTTCGGAAAAAGAGACAGTGTCTACGACGGAGGAGCCCCAGGTTAGAATGATGGGGATTGCGTGCTTGGGATAATGTAGTACTAGGCTATTTATGCTCCAAGTTGTTCGTAAAAAAAGTTTCTACGATAGGAACGAATTGTCGTTAAGCTAATGCTTATAACTAAACTATCTTCTTCCAGCTTATGTTGCAAGAAGTACGTGGAAAACTCGTGTATATAATTTTAAGGCGGGAAGAGTTTGTATTTTCAGAAGGAAAAACAACCCGAGTCGAGTGCAAAGAAGAATGAACAGAAGATCATCTGCAAGTTTTGCTCAGCCGTCGTACTCAGGTTTCTCGCTAATATCTCCTACTTTTCACGGAGTTACAGCATAATTTATGATCCGTGGAAGGTATTTCATGGCATAGCAGAGATAGTCATGGGTTGTAAAATAGCTAACTTTTGAGTGCAAAAGTAGATCCTAAGTATCTAGAGTAGCGTTGTTTCTTTATTGTGCGTAATGTCAACTGTACATTAGTTACTTGGTTCAGACCGAATGACTCGACATGGAGAGAAGGAGACAAACGGGAGATTCCTCTTCCGAGACAGAAGAAGGATGGAATTGCTACTGAAACGGAGGCTCTCGAGGGATGGTTCGTGCTTTGGTTTCTTGCATTTACAATATAGTAATATTATAATACATTAAACACGATTAATTTTTACCTTATTATCCAGTTTCCAGTTTATCACCTTTATCGGGGCTAGCATTGGATTGGGGTCCAAAGGAGGGGAATCTTGATATAGATAGGAGAGGTAAAATCTTTTTCAAAAACCCATTCAGTCCGAGGTGCCTTGAGTAATCCCCTTGATTCTCGCTCATTATAAGAGCTCGTAAACAACATGATATTCGTTGGGTGCTCTATTCACTCCTTAGCTAAGGCACGTGTCAAATCGACACCTTTGCGAATTTAGTAATATAGCGGTACACGAATAGTTGTCTAAAGCGATTTACTAATGTCATGTGTAAATTAAGGTGGACGGTTGTGGACATGTTTACATTCGAGAACGTGGGTTTCACTCATTCGGTGGGGGGAGTACGGTATCTGACTTGTGCAGAGTGCGACTACGGTCCATTGGGACAAGTGGATGAAAGGGGAATCCATCTGGTAGCTCCCTCACGTGTTGACATGAACTAACTCATTGCCTATATCCCGAAGGTTGTGATTCATTCGTGATAAATTGTGTATATCTTGCTACCCAAGTGCCTCCGAGTAAATGCGTAGCATCGCATTCCCTTACCTCTCTTCCACTTTTATCGTCTTTCTTTCCAAGGACGGGATACGGTAATGGACTTGTGTAAGTGGCAGAATGATACAATGGAGTTGAGATGGCCGAGGAACCTCCCCAGGCAGCAGCCCCCTCCCTTCCTGTACTTGGGACTACGGTAGAGGAACCTCTCGATCTCATTAGACTCTCTCTCGACGAGAGGGTCTATGTCAAGATGAGGAATGACAGAGAGGTGGGTACTATAGGAAGGTACTTGGTATGGTGGAATAAACCGCTATTTTCATTACGAAAAGCTTCTAATTTTCTAACCTTTTCTCTCTTTCTGGCCTGATATTCGGAATGCTATACTGTCGTATCTTTTTATTCCACAATGGACGATTAGGTACTGTACGGGATACTTGATCGATGGATAGGCTAAGCATAATACGCGTTTTGAACCCCTTAGAAATCCTAGAAATTTTTTTGATTCAATTTTTTGCGCTTGAAATTTACCATCTTTACAGTAATCCTTGTATAGTTATTTTTACTGGTAAATAACACTCATAGGCCTAATGACGTTGGGGTTAGATGAAGCCTTGGATAAAGTCTAGAATGAGAGTATTTTGATGAAACGAGAGTGGTCGACAATAATGCCGCGACACGTTGATTTACTCAGAATAGTGACTGATATTTGCAGATCCGAGGACGTCTCCACGCATTCGATCAACATCTCAATATGGTTCTCTCACAGGTACTTTACATCACTTCATTTATTATATTTTGCGCGTTTTAGCCATAAGTCTGTAGTTGTATAACGATTGCTAATAGAAAGGTAATAATTTGTGGAAAGGAGTAGTGATGCATAGAAAGAGGATTGTTGTGGCTATATTGTGTAGCTTACTGTAGAAGATGGTATCGCTGCTGAACAATAGCATGATTAATCTCTTTGTATGAGGTAACAACTAAGCTACTCTGATTCGAATTTTTTTGCAATACGTGGAAAATGTGGGTGACGTATCGAAATGCAGTGAACACATTGAACTCCTGAAAGAAGGCGAAAGAGGGAAAAGGACGGAGAGACGTAGTCAAGGGAGACTCGGCTGGTTCCTCTGTAGTAATTGATGTGCAGGTGGAGGAGACCGTGACGCGTGTGGAAATGGATGAGGAGTCATTCGAACAGGTTTATCGACAGTCCAAGAGACAACTTCCCATGCTATTCGTCAGAGGAGACTGTGTCATTCTTGTCAGTCCTCCCATGAGAACTTCATAATTTGAACATTTTACACTCGTAAGTGACCTCTCTCGGTCTTCATCTCTTCATTGTTACGTTTCGAAAACCTCAACTTTCTTTCGAATCCTCACAATAAGTTATATTTATGCATTCAATCAATAAATCGCATCCCTTCCTTTGAAGTCGCCGACAGGGAAAAGAAGGTGATTGTTGCTGGAAAGCAATCCTCTTTGATACACATGACTGACTACGTATTGAGGAGAGAGGTACTGTAGGGAAACTGGTTGAGAGGAAGAAGAGAGAGGAAAGAGAAGTGACGGGATCGGAAGGGGGGAGAGGACGGAATGAGGCATATTGGTTAGTTACGGGAAGATGAAGGGAGGAAAGGGACTACTAGGGAAGGAAATACACATCATTCATCACTACGCTCAATGGACACTTCTATACGGTGGGGGCGGAGTCTCTTCTTCCCTCTTCCCTCTCCCCCATCCCCTTCCCTAGAAAGGGGGCGGAGTCCCGTCGTGCTCCGTCGAAGCGAGTCTGACTGGCTGAGTGCTTCCATGGATGTGTGGAGAGGATACGGATCAACTGGGTATGGGAGGTTAGGGGAGTAGGGTAGTAGGGGGGTAATACTGAATAGGAGTAGGTTGAATAGGGAGTAGGGTAGTAGGGGGGTAATACCGAATAGGAGTAGGTTGAATAGGGAATAGGAGAGTCCTTAGGAGAGAAGACCTTTCATCCTCTCGATTCATCGTGTATTTCCTCGTTCAAATATGTTTCACCCCCTTTCCTAGATGGCGTCTCCCTACAGAAGCCTCGGGTCATACGGGAGTCAATCAGTTGGGAGGAGTATTCGTCAATGGAAGGCCTCTTCCCGATCACATACGGTATGGGTGGGGGTCAGTTATGTTTCACCTGGCCTCGTGGCAATCTCTGCCTACAGTACTCCCCTCCCCCTAATCCCCCCTTCAGTAACCGTATCGTAGCCCTCGCCCACGAGGGTGTTCGTCCCTGTGACATCTCCCGTCAACTCCGTGTTAGTCACGGTTGTGTCTCGAAGATTCTCGGTCGATACTATGAGACAGGCAGCATTAGACCAGGCAAGACCCTCCCCTTCTTTTCTCTCCTATTTCCATCCCAACTATTAGCATAGACATGAAAATTTAGTTCTAGGCTACGAATTTCTGTGAAACGTAACCCTTCCTGGTTTCCATCGTTCCCTCAACCTTTTCCCTTCAGGAGTCATAGGAGGGAGTAAGCCGAAAGTGGCGACTAATCGGGTAGTCGAGTCGATCGCAGCTTACAAAAGAGCAAATCCCACCATGTTCGCATGGGAGATACGGTAGGCATCACTCATTCTTCCTTCATTACCTCTACGTCTCTTTTCTCACTTTCTCGTCTGGCGCTCTCTCGGTTTTGCCCACTCTTTCGCTCTTCTACTGAATGACGTCATTCAGAGAGAAACTGCTCGCTGAACGAGTGTGCGATGCAGACAACGTGCCTTCTGTGTCCAGTATCAACCGTATCGTCCGCAACAAGGTACCGTAGCCAGTTCAGTTCGCGATACTCTACCGTACTCTCTCAGACGTCGTGTTCCCCTCCGTCATCCACCCCAGTGTCTTCTCCCCCTTCCGACGTCTCTCGCCTTGTCTCCTCTTCGACGTATTCAATCAACGATCTCCTTGGATTCGAGAAGCACAGAGAGTGGTTGGCCAAGCAGATGCAGCAGGTACCGTACCCTACAGTAGCCTCCCCCTACCCGCGTATTTCAGTCGGACCCTCTTCTGCTCAAGCCTTCCCCGCTGGACCCGTGTCCCTCCCCCCTCTTCCCCCCAGGCTATCTCTCCTCTCCCCCCGATTGGTCTCGTTCTCTCTGTCCTCCTCCTTCTTCCTATCCGCCTTCTTAGACTATAAAGCTCTTCTCTTCATAAGGGAATTAGACTCGTTGCCGTGGGCGCAAATGGAGACGCCGTGGGGTCTGTGTCTTCCCTCTCCCCTCTCCCTCTTACCTCCCTCCTTGTCCCAAGAGGAATCATAGAGAGAGCCCATTTGGCCACCTTCCCTTTATGAGCTTACTACGAAAGACACTTAGCCCCCTTCTCTTTCTCTTGTCTCGTCTTTCTTTCTTTCACTTCCCAACAACTTCATTCCTGTATCAAGGATAACAAACAAGATTATCATTACAATTACAGTACTCTCCCTCCTATTCACTCTTCGCTTTTCCCTGTTCACTCGATAGATCAAAGTCTACACTCAAACCAGGAATAGCGGGTTTGATGAGTTGAACTCCAATGCGAGGTCGTTGCACGTTAGATTCATCAACGGATATTCTCACCTAAAAGCCGATCAATACTTCTTACCTTATTCCTCTACAGTATCCAACAGTCCTGACAGTACCCCTTAACATTCTTACCTTAACCCTCTCCATCTCCTTCAAAGTCATTCCTCCACTAGTAACTCTTCCCTCATCCACATCTACCGTAACCTCTGTTCCCTTCACCACAATCACAGCCTCGATACCGTACTTCGGAACGTACACCTTAAGAGAGATTACTGTAGTTGAGAGGGATTACTGTAGTTGTAGCTTGAGGGGATTAGGATTACGGTAACCTTGACTAAACACTTCTTCTCTTCTCTTTCCCTTGTCAAAGTGGGACAGGAAAGGAGAGAAAGAGGAGCTAGAATGGTGCATGACGAAAGGGTGGAAAAGAGAGAAGGGAAGGGACGAGAAGGGAAGGAATAAAGAGACTTAGCTCACGATTCATATCTATTCACGTGGTTGTCATTCCCCGTAGATTACAATATCCCCTAGCCTACCGTACCCCTGTCCCTCCCCCTCCTCCCTCCCCCCCCGT
>LS928644.1:22358-52717 GCA_900490955.1 Micoletzkya japonica | reverse complement strand
ACTGTATTTCCAACTTGGTGACAGAAAGGGTAAAAGAGTGTTTTGATGCAATTTAATCAATTTCTCATCCATTTCCTACCTTTACTTTGTATGATTGTTGCAGTTTGCTTATCATATAATATTACTACGTTGTTTGGTTTAGGGTCTAGGAGGTAGGTAATGCGAATACTCCACGTGCACAGAAACTTCTCGCTGGCGGACCGCACGCACAACTGGAGTTGGTTGGTATTGAAAGTTTAAGCGCTTACACCTAACAGCTCAAGGGCTTAGATACCTCTTCATATAAACATCTGGTAATTTGGTAGCGAGGAAATAAGAGGGGAGGTTAAGAAATATTGCCGTCACAGCTTTCAGACTCGTCCTTTACCTCTGTAAATAATTGTATTGTAATCATTTTCCTATTTATAGATGTTTTGACGGGAAGTTCTGTCTCAGCTACAAGCAGACCCTCTTGCAAAGGGTTCTGCTGACGTCGACTGTCTTCTTTTCGTCTCGTCTCTAACAGGTATGAATTTTGTTTTTTTTTGAACTGGTACAATGTTGATGCCCTCACAACGTAATTTGGTCACCGTATGCATTTCAAAATCTGTGTAAGGCGTGAAATCTCAATGCTCAAATGCATAACAAGGGCAAATTGGGAAAATTTCAAGCCTTTGTGAAAATAGACTAGCTTAGTGTTCATACATGGGCACGTACTCGACGGTGATTTTGTCAGAAATTTAGCTTGGTCATCTCATTGCACAGCCGGATGACCCTACCGGTCGTCCTACCCTTGCTTGGAATGGAATTTTGACCTGGCAATTTGGGACGATATTCAAGACAATAATCGGATAGGTCCTATTGTTTTCATCCGGCTGTGCATTGGTAGGCTAACCAAAACTTCATCTTATTCAATGGTAGGCTCTAGTTCAAAATAATTGGCGGTAAAGTTGCCCACGTATGTTAGTGTTGTATTTTTGATTCCAAAATGTTCAAATACCAATCCTCATATAATATTATAGTAACCGTTGTCCGCCTTGATTATATTATATTTTACTTTTAGGGACTCTCCATTCAACCTCGTCAAGGAATCGACTTTTGAAGAGGAAGACGTTCAAATTGACGAACGGAGCTACCTGGATGATATTTTGTGGCTTTTTAGCTTTCGAAGCTTTTGATTGTTCTTGTGATGCGGCCTAACATAGAATATTACATTAGCTTGCTAAGATTTGTTTTATACTATCCTTCAATTATTATATTCTATTGTGGATGTGGTTGAGGAAAATGTTCCGTTAGTACTCTGATTCCTATTTTTCGGAGAGAGATTGCTCGCGCGAAGCGGTATGAGAAGAATGTAGGCAAAAAAGATGTTACTGATGGAAATCTTTCGTCAACGATATTTAGGCTTAGTTGGTAGAGCAGTCTATGATTCATATCCTATGAGCTATTTTTAACAGTGTCGCTTATGATATAATAAATTAGATATACCTTATCTGTATTATTACATGGGAAAGGGAAAGGGAGCGGTCGGGGTGGGGGTGGGGGTTCAATACACATAACTACCAACCTGGTACCAGATCTGCCTAGTTTCCAATCTGGTGCCAAGGGATTACCAATCTGTTTCCATACGATTTCCTAGTCCAGCCCAAGCTTGTTTCCAAGTTGGCAAAATTCATGGCGCCAAGTTGGTAAAAAATACCAGAGAAGTACAGCTTATTGGACAAACAAGATGAAGAGCGCACCGTTGTAATTAGTTTCGAGGGCATCATTGTGGACTTCGTTCATGGATACCTAAATGCGTAGTTCCATATGTAGTGAAATACGAGTATGATTCAATCAACATCTTTTCCATTCTCACCCCCCCCCCTCCTCTAATATTCGTAGATAATAGTATTGATATCACCTCCCCTTTCCTATCTTAACTGCCCAACCACCGATTCGCCCCCACAAGCGAAGGACATCTCGACCAACTACAGATATTCTTCGCCGTTTTTATCATGTATTCTTACCCCGGTCAAGAAGAATAAATGAACATACCTCCTGATAGCTTGCATCTTCGCGATCGCGTCCAATATCCACAAGAGATTCAGCTTCCATTGCCACTCTAAATATTTAAATGTTTGGGATTACTGTTTTTCATTTAGATTAAAACTTTTTTTATAATCTTATAGTTGCAAAATAAAGTAGTTACGCGAGGGTGCCTGTACAAATTTTAAGACAAGATTAGCCCATGTATGAAGAATTGTGCTGAATGAACAACTTACCCAATGAACCGATCGTTGTTATCAGAAGTGGAGACGGAGACGACTCCAATCGAGTATCGCCTAGTCTCTCCTTGAAGTTCCATAGCAGAGAGAGGAGCACTCATGAACTTGTTAGTGGACAGAACGGAAGATCCATGTTCCATTCCTCAAAACTAACACTCAAAATGCTCTGTTCGTATCCTATCAAGTCGTCTTTTCTTCTATATTTCTCCTATTGTAATAAAACCATTCCGTTTGAAGTACACTTCTTTCATTTTGATGTAATGTCTCTCTCATAAATACCTTCTCGATATATCAAATGAATTTTGCCGAAGCATCCAGCAGGAAGTTTCGGGAGGGTTTCATTCATCCTTTCGATGGCTCTAGAATGGACAATAAAAATTGCTCGCTTGCAGCACCGTCCTTCTAAAAAAGAGAGGTAAACCTACTCCATGAGAGAGTACAACTGCTCGACAGAATCCTTGTCTCCTCCCCAAGTATGCTCCACTTCTCGGTCACACATACTAAATTTTTCTCATATAAAAATGGTGCATCGTGTACAGTTCAACAGATCGCTGATTTATTCCCTCTCCTTAAAAAAGTAACAGCTTACAAGAACTTGAAGGACGGAGTATCGAGATATTCAAGGTGCATCGTGTACAGTTCAACAGATCGCTGATTTATTCCCTCTCCTTGACGAGCGATCAAGCGAATTTCCTGAATTTATAACTTTGCAATCTTCTAGTATTCCTATAACCAGATCTCTTATTTCCAGTGCTCTCGCTAATTTTCGATAACCAACCTTGACTTTCTCATCCAGGATATCCGCAATGATCACCTTCATCTTAGTCATAACATCTTGTGCTTCATGGTCATTCGGATTCCACAGAGTAAAAGGTTTACCTGACGAGGAGGAGAGTATCGGTACACTGTGACATTGCTTACAAGGGAAGTCGTTTTAGACACCGTGGCCTTTCGATATGAGACCTAAACCATTTTAAAGCTATTGAAACGTAGATTAAGAATCTGATTTCAAAATTTGCTGAACGGTCTTTACAATAATTTCGCAAAACTTCAAAAAAACATGGCGCTGGCGGGGATCGGATCAGTGTCGCAGTGGGAAATTTACCCACTGCGCTACATGGACACCAATCTCAGCCCTCTCGCAGAGCCTATGAAGCGACGTGAAATATGTGCATGAAAAATTTAAAATTCAGCAAATTTGGAAAGCAGATTCGGAATCTACGCTTCAAGAGCTTTAAAATGGTCTAGTTCTCACGTAGAACGGCCACAGTGCCACAACTTCCCTTGTTAGTGTGATATTATTTTCTAAATAACGATGTGTGGGATTGTATTACATAACATTAGATACCAATTTAGCCTACCTCTAAGCTTCAATCCCGAGAACGATTGAGGAGGAAGGAGTTTGCGAACTTGCGCGATCTTCGCGAAGACACAGTACACGATTCGAGCTATGTACCGAGCTGGGGACTTCTGAGTGTAGACTTTTACCATTCAAATAAATCACACGAACCTCCAGGATTTGGTAGTCAAGAGTTGCAGTGGAAGACCTTCCTGCGAAGCTCATTTTACTGAAATTAAAGTTTTTTTATTGAGAAGGATATAGCCTGAATACTTGCATAAAACATCTACGCAATATATTGTATCGTGCTAATATATATAACACCTCGAAAAAATGCAACAAATTAAGATAAAAGACAAATTTAAATTACAAACGAAAATACAATTTTTTGAGTACGATTTTCAAATTGTTAAATTTGCTACTTTGGTGAGAACCTACCGTACTTTTCATACACCTTCGCTTGTATCGCGAAGTGGAACAATGAATTCGAATTCGAAAATTTTCGCTTGTTGTTATTTTAATTTTGTGTATTATGGTTTAATGTGTAGCTAAGTTATTGCGAATCGTTATGCGTAACATAGATTATTCTCACTTTGCATTTCCAGTTCAAAAGGTATAGCATAACTTTCACCCTACTATATTTTCCGTATATCTCTGCTGTTTATTCGTGCTTATATGCATTGAATTCGTCGTCTTCTTATCTTCTTCTTGAGCATGGATAACCCTCGAGAAGCGGACATTAGCCGGGACGATGCTGAATCCGTGTCTGCGGAAGATCATCTCGATTCCGATACAATGGTTGCCAATTCGGTTAGTTGTTGTGCTTAGTAAGAGATATAGGGGTATTCAACTAATACGGTTAAAGCGTGTAATGCAGGCGGATGAAGATACGATCGAAGAGGTTCGATCTAAGACTTCGGAGGGGACTGACCATGGAAGTGAAACGGGCAAGTCCATCATGTCCCCTCAAGCGACCCCTCGCTCTGAGGACAAGACTGATTCGAAGAAGAAGTTTCGGATTATCGGATTACGGCATCCCGGAGAGTGGAAAAGGAATGAAAAGGTTTGAATTACTCTTTTCGTTGATGAGTGGAGTATTCTTTAGCTGTTCGACTTGTTCACACGTGCACAACAATTCCACATTTGGTTCGATCCCCATCCCAAGTCTTCTTCCAAACTAGGAGGAATCTCCTTTATGTTCGACACTATTGAATCGGTGAGTGATCATTCCGTATATTTACTAACCTTTCTCTCTGCTCTTACGATGTCTTACCATTCGTTGGCTGCTTTCCCGGCCATATGCAGGGCTACCAAAATCGTGAATTATCCAGCTTAATAATTGAACACTTATGGCAACTGTGAATCTACCAAAGTAAAATTTCACAAATATTTGGGCATACCGCCCGAGGTTCGGGTCGGTGCCCATCTTTTGGTCTTACTGTAGCTAAGATGATATTCAGGCGCGCCAAGCATTTTCTGACTGCCAAAAGCTCATGATCGATGGATCTCCTGTGAAATTACAAGCGTCCAAGTCGTTCTGTAAGTTAGGGGGTTACGGTGGAATTCGTCTTTTCTCTATACTGGGATTCATTATGTCTTTAAGACCGGGGATAAAACTTCAGTTGAGTATGTAGACTATAAATGTAATAATGGAATAGAAGCCCCCATATAAATATGGAAGACAACAGATGAGCCGGCCCGTCGACTCACCCATCACTTCACTGTATCGTCCGACATCGCTCTTCGCAACCGAACCCTTTACGCCCTTCACCTATTAGAGAACACTCCAATGGCTGCCATTAATGCCATCTTTGGAGATATCGAGAGTATGGAGATATTACCGGTTGGAGAGAAGAGGGTGCAAGCAGAGGTGAGATGGAAGGGGTACGGTAGTTATTGGTTGTGAAGAGTAACCTTTGCTTTGTCACTTAATGGTAAACTAAAATCATAGGGTAACTATCTGTATCTAAATATGCTTGTTGTGTTGATAACAATCGTATAATTTGAGATCGTGATGCCTACTGAAGACGCGGCTCTTTCTGCGAAGACGGTGGCCGACAAATTCGAGCAGAGTTATGGAGATGAAACGACTACCTTGAGGTATTGACTGCCTTCCTTCTCAACAACATCCACAAACTTTTTCATCGTTGTACAGTATTCTACAGTCTAGGATAGTTCCGATGTGTGCCTTAATCGACCTCTCCCTTTGCAGAGTGCTGTCCCCCTCCGAGTACAAGGAATGGGTGGAGAAGGCGTCTAAGCCCCAGCCCTTCCTCCTGTCCCCTTCTTCTACCCATGCCCCCTCGTCGTCCTCCCATCCCCTCTCTTCTTCCTCTTCCTCCTGCCATCCCCCCTCTTCTCCTCCCCATCCCTCCCCCCGTAAACCCTCCCATTCCTCTGCTTCCTCTCAACCCAAGACTCCAACTGTCCATTCTCACAATAAGCAAGTGCATCCCTTTCACAAACGAACGAGTAAACAGGCTGAAAAGGTGAGCTAACCTATCATATTTATCCCTGTTTCCCTTCTTTTTCGGGTCTTGTAATCGTTACTATTCAGCCGATTCGAGCTCCTGTTCCTCTTCCAACGGAGATTCCAACGGAAGAACCAGAAGTGAAGGAATTGGTCGATGGTTTGAATAGTCTCGTTGCGAAAGAGAAGATAAACTGGGCAGAGATACAAGAGAGGGACGACTTGTATGAACTGGTTGATAAGGTGCGTTCAAGGCTGGCTATTATCATAGTGAAGTATTATAGTAATGTCTGCCTTGAGAATATGAAGATGACAATAAATAATAAGAACAATAAGAATGGTCTATGTGTAGTGTTGCAGGTATCGTATGCATTCAATGGGGTCCGAGATGCTCTATTGAAAGAGGCTATGCTCACTGTTTTGGAGTCTTCGAAGAATTCGAGTGAAGGGGGGTGGATGAGGAGGCACATCGAGGACCTTATTAAGTGAGATCACTCATTTATTGAAAATAAGTAAGTTAAGATGGTGATCTATGAAAATAGAACGATTTTTTCTGTTGATGGGGATGGGAGTTTGACATTGGAGAAGATGATTGCAGGCTGTGGAAAAAGGAAGTGGCGAGTGAAGTGCTCTTCGATCGTCCCTCTCGGGTTCCCCTCCAAGCACGACCTATTCAACCCCTTCCCGTAGACAAGAAACGAAGCAAAGGGGGAGGAGCTGCTCTCCGGTAATCCTTATCTCATTGGTCATTATGGAGAGGGAAGGGAGGGAGTGCATGGTCTGCTCATTTCTCCATTGCAGACACGCATTCGGAGTGGGCGCTGTTCTCGCTACAGCGAGAGTCAAGTTTGGAACGGAAGATGGCGAATTGGATGTGGATGAGGATGAACATGGAAACATACGAATTGGAGGTGAGCAGAGGGGTGGGGGTACGGTAGGGACAAGGGATAGGAACGGGTTGATTACGGCAGGATGGGAAGTGAATGGAGGTGGTTGAGAGAGTTGTGTTGAGATGAACCACTGTCATTCGACTCGTGGGCGAAATATACGCAACTTCCCACTAAGAGGCCAGCTCCAGTGGAGGATAAGACGAGGTGAGTTGTATACTGATATGAAGACGAGTTGGTAGGGACTTTGGAGGGTGAAAGCAAAGCAAAATATGGACACATAGCTTTATAAAGAGCAATTTAATAAATAGTGTTATATTTTGATTCCGATACCCACCTTTCTCGATTCGCTGGCAGTTTGTATCTCTAGTATTTGTGCAGACTGCGTCTTTCTATCTTTGGCTGCTAATTGGTTCATTTGTACTTTTCCGCCTAGATAAATAGGCTGCTTAATGAGAGCTGATATTAGGTTTACTGAACGCTTACGGAATGGAATAATGGAGTATCATAGATTAAGATAGGGAAGAATGGAGAATGTATGGATTACGGTATGGATGGATTGCAGTGAACAAGAAGAAAGAAAGGAGAACAGAAAGGCCAAGAGAGCGAAGTTAGAAGAGGAGAAGAAGAGGAGAAAGGAAGAAGATAAGGCTAAACGAACGAAAGAAGTCGCTCCTAAAGAGGTGGCAATTATTGGGGAGGGAAGAGATACGGTGGGGTGATTGTGGGGAAGACGAATTTTAGTGTTTGGGAGGATAGGTTACGGTAGGCGGACAACACTGGATGAGATTACTAGATTACTTGTATTTAGTTGGAAGAGGGCGAAATGGACAGTGAAGAGGAGAAGAAAGTGTCGAGTGCTTCCTCCTCCTCCTCCTCTTCTTCTTCTTCTGACTCCGATTCACAAGGGAAGGACTCCAGGAGAAGACGACGCTTCAGACGAAAAGCTGATAGGAATAAGGTGAGGGAGGGAAGGGGGATGGGGTTACTGTACGTGAAGGGTAGAATGAGGAGAAGGCATCTCAATGGGATACTGTGCATAATGCTCGAGTGAATCTCCCTTTCTCTCCTCACTTCCCCTCATCTCCTCCGGAAGAATGTTATTGATAATGACAGTGGGTTAATCTCCCTTCCCTCAAGGACTATTATCCTCATATATCTCCCTTCCTTACGTCTCTCCCTCTCACACCCTCCCTATGTATCTTCCCCATCTTCTTCCTGGATGACTCAATTACTCCATTTATTGCGAGTTGTTTATAAGAGAAGTGAGATAACGAGAGTTGGTAATGAGGACGTGAGGGGGAGTATAAAGGGTGGATATACTCGTGATATGGATGGAGGAGAAGAATGGAGTAAGTGGTATGAATGAAGTAATGAAGTGTCTTGCAGTCGCCTTCCCTCCCTCCACTCTTCCAAAGCATCTACGACAATCGACAGGCTATATTCGCTCAATTATCCGTCGATCACAAACTCGCCTTCTCTAATATTCTTAGTCAGGTAAGAGGGAAGAGTAAGAGAGGGAGGGGGAGGATGAGGGAGAGAGTGGCAAGATGCTTATCTCCCTTCTCACTATCATGTCAATGAGAGTCAAGTCCTTCCTTTATGCATATCCCGACTATTGTCTGTCATAATGAGCTCTTCCCTATTCCCCATACAAAGATGTCTCGTTCAGTTCGTCAATCAGAAGGGAGGATTCAACGATTCGCAACAGAGAGCTATGATGTCTTATATGACCCAGCACTTTGGTCAATCTTCATCCCGTTAATAGACTACATTCTAGTTTATATCTTGCATATCTTCCCAAGTTATCAGTCTTCCTTGATTGCTCACAATTGTTACTCGTTTTTAAGAAGGGAGATGAATACAGAGATATCTATCCAAGTTATTGGTGCAGTTGAGACACTCCTTGAACACATCGCATGTACTTTATGACTATGCAAAAACTCTTGGCAAGGGGAGTTCCTTAAGATGTTCTAAGCACAATAAGCATTACCCCATTCAACTTATACGACCTTGTGGCTAAAGAAATTAAGTGCATTGCGTCGTGTGGAGTGCTTCTTTAGCGTTATGAGGGAAGGGAGAATGAAGGGGAGAACGGACAACTAATTAGGGGAGGGAGGGACGGTTTACGACTTGCCTGCCCTTATCTAGTCTCGTCCCCATCATTCCCCCTCCCAATAAGGGATTCCTCTACCCACCAGCTGTGACTCCCCAACCGAGTCCTACTCCTCCCTCCCCTTTGACCCAGTCTACCGTAATTAAGCTTTGTCTCCCTCTCTTTCTCTGTACTCTCTCACAGGACGCGCTCTCTCGCTCATCTTATAGAGACCAACGGGTCATATGGACCAGAGAGGACTTGGATGGACAAGATGGAGAGTAGCTGCTTTATACGGAACGACAGAGAAACAAATGAGATGGAGGAATACTTAGGCTTGGATGAGATCTGTAGGGGCATTGTTGATACCGTAGTTACGCACACTGATTCGAGAGAAGATATTGCCGAGCGAATGGGTGAGGGGGGACAGGATGTTGGTGACGAGGAAGTTCCAGGCCTGGAGAGGAAGGAATTAGGGGGATGGGTGGTAGGGGAGTAGGGGTGTAGGGGTGTAGGGGTGTAGGGGGGGGGAGAGAACTCACCACTGACAACCATGTGAGGGGAATCGAGGCAAGTTTGGCGATCGGTACAATGACGAAGACGTTGAGGGCTGAGAGGAAAGCGAGGAGGATTCCGAAGATCTGAAGGGGGAGATTAGGGAGGGAGATGGTTAGGGGAGGGAACTAAGGGCCTTAGGATAAGGAAGGCACCTTAGGGCTAAGCAATGACTAAGCACTCACGAAGGCCGCGGGCACACAGATGATGAGAGCGAAGAGGCGGTAGAAGAAGACTCGAGTGAATTCGAAGACACGGTAGACAACCCTCCAGGCACAGTCCCACGAGTGGAAGGTATCGGGCTGGAAGGGAGAGGTAAGGTAGGGGTACGGTAGGGGAGGATAAGGTTACGGTGGGTGACAAAGAGAATACGATACCTCTCCGAATACGTCCTCGAACTGCAGTTTGACGTGGTCATTCAGGTTCTTCTCGTCCCTCATTTGCATGTCGATTCCGATGCTCATCTAGACAGGGCACTCATTATCCCCATCGTCTCCCTTATTCCCTTTCCCTTACCCTTCCCCCCCCCCCCCCCGATCACCCATCACCCCTATCCTCCTTATCCCTTCACCCTTACCTGCTTCTCGTCTCCATCCTTCTTGCATCGGTTGAAGAAGCATCTCTTCTTCTCAGTCTTCTCCTCAGTCTTCTCTCCCTCTTCAGTCGCGATCTTCTTCTCCTTCTGAACCTCTCCCTTCTCCTCTTCCTCATCTACCACTTCCCCCTCTCCTTTCCTATCCCTGTCAATATCCCTCCATCCCCTCACCTTAAAGAACCAGCTCTTCTTCGGCTTCTCGACCTTCTCTTCAGTCTTCTCAGCCGGCTTCTCATCCGTATCAGTCTTCAAGGGAACCTGTTCCATCTCAACCTTCTCTGCTTCAGTTGCCATTGTGATGCTGAAAGGGACGAATGGAGAAGAGTACAATTAACAAGTGAAGAGATAAGAAGAAGGAAGGCAATATGAATGAAGTGAATGGGCAAAGAGCAGAGACAGGTCAACAAGACTCCCTGACTCCTCCCCTGCAAGACTCCGCCCCTCTCCTGTATCCCTCCCCCTCGCCTTTACCTCCTTCTCCTCTCTCTCGCTCTCTCCTACCCCCTCTGCTCCTCTTCCTCCATAAACATGGCACTGCAGTCTTCTCGCATTTCTGTGTGTCGGTATAGGCACAGATGCACTGTAAAGAGTGTGAGAAGACGATGGCAGAATGATGAGTGATGGGAGGGGAGGATTGGGAATGGAGATGGAGAGGGCACAGGAGGCATACTGTAGAGGATGAATGGCACAGAGGAACGGAGACCACTCGACTCCCCTTAGTCGCCGCATCGCCCTCTCTCCTCCCTTTATCCCCAAGGGATTGCTATGTCTTCATCCATCGAGTAGAGGACAATGGAATAATGGACGAAACGGGGTGCAAGAGTCGCACGTTCCCTGAGGGAATGAGAGGGTTGAGAGGGGATGAAACACCGAAAGGAAACGGGGTGACTGGAGGGGGACACAGCATTCCGACCGAAGGGGGAAGTGTCTAATAGCGAATTGGCAACTAATTTTGAATTTACTCCGGTACGGCTGAATGAATCTTCACCAAATTTTGGCAGCTCTGGACTGATGGGTAGGAGCTTAAAGGGTCCCTCCACCCATCTCATTCATTCCAAGAGATAACCAATTAAGAGCGGTTGATTGATTGTGAGAGACAAGAGAGGAATGAAGAGACGCAGACAGCGAGAGAAATCGTTGTACAGCTTTTTCTCAGCAACGGCGAACTTTCAGCTAAAAAGGAGAGAGGATGAGATTTGCATTGAGGGCTATCCAATGGTGTAGAAAAATGCATATGGTAGATATTGCCTGGAGGGGCCCTTTAAGTTTTTAAATTGGTGAATTTTCGCCCAAGTTTTAAATTGGTGAATTTTCGCCCATGTCCGCACTGGCGATAGATCACAGCGGAAACAGCCATTCGCTAATCAAACGCTAGGAATGATGTGGGGAGTGGGGGGGGGGACTTGAGCGGGGAAGAAGGCTTTCACTCTCTTCCCAACAACATCACACCGATTTGCTTTACATGATTCCGTTTGCTCACAAAAATATCATAAAGATGGTCGAATCTCCTTACATCCATTGCAGTATAGGTAGTACAATGTGGGGCAACTGTTCCGTCATTTGCCTCATTCCTATTTTAGATGAGAGAGCGGAGCGGTGTGAAGAGAGTGCAGACAAAGTAGAAATGAGTTTTTGGGGAAGTTCTCCAGAATAATATGAAGAGTATTCCTGGGCATCGGTGGTAGGAGGTGATCGATGGGCCTTGCTTGTAGAGGTTCCACATTTCATTCACTCTTGCTTGAGCATACATTTGATTACGGTTGTATTGTCAAAACGGTCCGTCAGCAAACTGATTCCTACTTCGTCTGCACTCTCCTCATACGCTCCGTTCTCTCGTCAACAGTAGGAATGAGGCAACTGACGGAATTTTTCCTCAACTATATCTGATACTGAAGGTCAACTGTATCACAAGGATCTACATCTCTCCACTCCCCATCCCATTCTGTGAAATGATCTGATCAAAGGGAATCTGGGCACCTCTTCACAGGGAAGGTCGTCTCTTCTTTCTTTTTGTGCACTCTCATGAACACATGCATTAGGTCGATACTCTTTATGCCTGCCGCACTACTTATTAAGGGGTGAAGGGAGGGAGGGAGAGGGAGAGGGAGAGAGATAGCAAGGTGTTCATCCGAGGAAGGGATTGGGTCGAGAGATAATCGTGCGAGCCCTTCGCTTGAGAGACGTGTCATCTGCATCGGTGAGGGGAAGAGACTCCAAGTGCTTGTCTGTAATGAGGGAGGAGAGGGGAGATTGGGAGGGAGTGGGGAGTAGAGGTTGAGGGGGAAGAGAATGAGGGAGGAGAGGGGAGTAGAGGTTGAGGGGGAAGAGAATGAGGGAGGAGAGGGGAGTAGAGGTTGAGGGGGAAGAGAAGCAAGGGAAAGGGAGAGGGTAGACAGGGGAGTGTGACCTGGAAGGAAGAAGAGAGAGAAAGGACTCACGAGGCTTGTCACATTTGCCCTTCTTCATGTAGATATTAGTGTAAGGCGCTGTCATCGGTTCCCGAGTTCCCTATACAATCTTCCTTCTTTATAGGATGTACAAGGATCAGATTATCCTTCCATGACTCTTAGATATAACTAAGTGGATGATCAAGTCAAAGGATGGAGAGTAGCAGTGTCACTTAGTCCCCTCTCCGTTCCCTTCCCTTCTCACTTGTAAGTTGTCGTACAGTTCACAAGTGAACACACTCCTTCCCCCGACGAGGCCGTATACCGCTGCCTTGCACTCCTCAACACACGTTCGTTCCTTCTCCCTCATCTACCCCCCACTCCCTCCATACCTTCTCTCTCAAGTCTCTCTCCATTTCCATTCATTCTCTTCCTCGATCGAGTATACACTCTATCCCATTTGTACTCTCTTCTCACCTCTCCCCGGCCCTTGTCACAGTCCCTCTTCACTACCTCCTTCTCTCTCCCCTACCTCTCTCTTCTCTTTCTCTCCTGTTCTCCTCTCACGCATCTACTCAGTTGACCAACAGAGGTCTCATTTATTCTATCCCTCTCATGTCACAGTATGAAATGCAATGAGATCAGTCAGTATCTCAGCGTGAGATCATCAATCAGCTCCATTGCATGTCACAAAGTCTCAAGTCTCTCATAGGTTGCAATGAAGAACACAACGTATATTATACCCAGACTGTCAATATAGTTTATTGCACCCTACTCACCTCTTCCCTCAAGCACGTCGCCAAGCACGATTCCTCACTCGATTCGTACGGAGTTGCAGCTTGTGCGTATGGTCGGAAGGGAAGTTGAACATCTCTGATTGGGAGGGATTGAAGAGAGATGGAGGGACGGAGAGGGAAGCTAGATAGGGAAGGACGGAGGGAGAGTTCGAGTAAAGAGGAAAGTGCAGAGGGTTGAGTCTACTGAGGGAGTCGGTTGAGTGGAAGACAGAATGGACACAGGAAGGGACGAGGAAAAGGGGAAGGGTTGAAGGGGGAAGAAGGGAAGGGGAGGGGGACTAACGAAGGAGGACTCTACCTGTCAGTGTATTCTACGAAGCATTCACACAACGAACACGTCTCTCCGAAGTGTCGTTGCAAGCCTCAATGTATATATGATATGTACACTATGCATTTCAAGTATCTGTACTCAAATTTATTAGTGTTGGGTAACGATAACTACATAATGACTGAGTATCCCTTTCTCCCTTTATCAGCCAGTCACTACGTATCCCTCCAGTCATCGTGTCCCGGAATGCGCGTGCGGTCTGCCAAGCATTGAGAGCAGACAAGAGCAAATTAAGGAAGGAGACGGGTATGGAGGGATTGGCTCTCGAAGGGAATTCACTGTGCAATCCCGTGTGTACCTGTGAAAGGAAGGAGAGGGAAGAGGGCGAGGAATAAGATGAAAGAGGAGGGAAGGTAAGAGGGACGGTCGAAGTGGGACGAACGCTTAGAGGGGAACGAGAGTTCCTTGCATGCCCTTACTCCCAATACTCCTATGCTAACCTACGAGTGAAAGCGACAGTTCCATTATTCATCCCCCACTGTCAGCTGTCTAAAACGAGATTTGATAAGACTTGAGTGAGAGGATTGCGTCACAAACATTCCTTTCACTTCAACTTGAATTATTATGCACACCAGAATAGCTTCTACAAGACTGTCTTCGCAAAATTCGACTAGAACAAATCAATCCTTTTTGGACAAAGTTACATAAATCTTCCCAAACTCAGCATCAGTAGCATATAATATTCTGCTGCTGAAAGGAAAAGGCACCGCTAATGAGATTTCTTTCGTATTTAATTTTTCATCATTGTAAATTATAACCACTACTTATGATAGTTGGGCTCAAGATAAAGCTATATAATAGATTAAAAGAAACATGTGCATGAAGCTCTTTTCGCTTTAATTTCAATGTGTCAATAATTTGAAGAATAAGAGCCTCAAATACTCACTGGGCAGTGCAAGAGTAGAAGGCAGGATAAGAAGAGGAAGAAGAAGCAGCGAGGGCATGGGACAAGAGGGCTAAGTGATCGGGGGAGACGATGAAGCTATCAATGCTTTCTCGATAAGTCGCGCCTTTTCTAAGCAGGTCAGTGAAACAGGAATGAGCAGCGAGAGGAGGGGGAAAGGGAAGGACGACGACCTTGCCATTGAAGAAGACACATGAGAAGACATGCTAGAATTTGGGAAACAGAGGTCAACTTTCGTAATAATTTCATAATGCAATTCATGCAATTCTCACACTAATACGCGCTATCCACAGACATTTTAACAGACACCTATTCCGAATCTGCTGGGATACTGCATGTACAGTACATAAAAACACATCTGAATGTTCCACATATTGCCACATATTTCACCATAATTATTATTATTATTAAGGAAAGGGTTCCAAAATTTTATAGGGTAAGCACTCACTGAAGTAGCGAGCACAAATTGAGATTTGACTGATATAACGGCCGCGAAACATTGTCCACGAAATCACGAGATTCATCTGAAATTCGTATTTTTTATAAGAGCTCTTACATAACGATAAAATAAATAAAAGACGAAGAAAAATAGAGATAAATGAATAGACTGGAAAATGAAAATGCCGTACCTTTACAAGTACTCCGCACGGGATAATATATACATTTGGTACATTTGGATACGGCTGTACCTTAGAAAAGTTTGGACAAGATGGATAACAAAAATTTCAAGCATAAAATTTCTATTCAATCAGCCTACAAGTGTAAAGTTCAAGAACACGGCTTACATAATAGTGAAGCGCCGCATTCAATGTCACAAGTGTTACATTTCAAGAAGAAAGATGAACTCGTGGATCACACAGAGTCGTGAGACGAAGTGAACAACCAGTCCTTCAGTTCGCTCTCCTCCACAATATTATCGGTAGACATCACCGTAAACCTCAAGGGAACGACTTCAGACGGAGTAGCCTTTATTACAATCTTCTCTCTCATCGCCCGTCACATTTTCCTCTTCGAGTCCTGACTTGTTGTGGGAGTGCCTCCACTCGGATTTCATGTCCCTTCATACTCTCTTCTCCTGCTAACTACCCACCCTCTTACCCCTCCTTCAGACCCTTCTCCTTCTTCGGAATGAAACTTCTTCTCCATAAATCTCTGTCTCCTTAGCCCTCGGACAACTGCCCTCCTAACACTTTCCTCGTCTCCCCTTGAGGCCTGTCCGAGAGGTCTCCCTCCTTCTTCCCCTTCTCCTCCTCCCCCTCCCCTTCTCCTTCACCCTCTACCTCTCCCTCCAAGTTGACGAGTCCTGTCGCATTCCCTTAGCCCTTCCCTCTATCCATCATCATCCTCCAATATTTAATATCTTTGCTCTGTCTCTTTGCTTAGTCTTCCTCCTCGTTCTTTCCTTCCCTGTTCCTCTCATTCCTTCCTCTTTCATCCTTCATCTTCTCCTTTCTAAACACACTCTAAATAATCCCTCTCGAACTAGCAACAATAATGAGTTTCGGTGCTTATAAAGCTTAGAGGTACGAGAGGGGAGTGAAGGGAGGGAAAGTAGTGAGGGAGGGAGTCCTCCCTTCAAATGTCTGTGGTTGTGATCAAGAGGGAGAGAGTGAGATCACTGACAAATTGTCCGTCTCTCTATCACTTCTCTCCCCTTCTTCCGTATGTCAAAATGCCCAGTCTTCCACTTTCCTCATCAAATTGCTTCGCTTCACTCCTTCGACTTCAAAGTAACTCAAATTTTACATGTGTGATGTTTACAAAATTTAGTTTACTGATTTACTGATATTCTCTGAGCTCATCATAACAATTATTCATTTCTGATAACCCAGTCTGGGTATAACCATAAGAAGAGGGTGCGCCGTGTGAGTGGGCATAAGGACACCATGTTACTCAGGTGTCCCACTCACACGGCGCACCCTCTTCTTATGGTTAACCCATCTCATCGGGATCAGTTGCAAAGCTTGCATAATCACTCGTGCACCAACTCGGTTTCTTATTTGCCTCCCTCCTAATCCTCCCCCACCTCGAACCCTTCTCCAGTCCTTTTCCTCCTCCCGACCTTCCCCTTTCATCCTCTTCCACTCATTTCTTCGTCGGGTGTGCTTCTCTTTCCCCGTTGTCCTGGTCTTTTCGAGAGATGTACTTGTGTATTGTTCTTCTTCTTCATTTCCATTCTCAACACGCCTCTCTTGAGTCCTTCCCTCAAGCCGTCATAGGCGCATACTTCTTCTTCTTCTTGCTCGCCTTCCTTTACTCCTTCTATCTCCTTCCTCCATCTCCTTTCGTTCGCCTCGACTTATTTCTCAGTTGCTCTTCGGTTTCCCTTCTTCTTTTCCTCTTCAGATGGATAAAAGTATACCAGAAAGAGACAAGTGGTCATCATGGGCAGACTTCATTATGAGCTGCATAGGATACGCCATCGGACTGGGCAATGTCTGGAGATTTCCGTACCTATGTTACCAGAATGGAGGAGGTTGCAACCTTTTGCTTCCTTTTCCATGTATCGTTTCATGTATCAGGCGCCTTTCTCATTCCGTACACCATTTCTCTCGTATTCTGTGGTGCTCCCTTGTTCATCCTAGAGACAAGCTGGGGTCAATTACTGTCGATTGGAGGGCTCGGCATGTTCAAGATCTGTCCGATCTTCAAAGGTATAAAAAAATGTTTTTTTTATTTTTTTTTATTTCATAGACTTCGTCTAAACCATTCGTTGATAAAAATGATATTGAAAAAGGGCAGAGTGTGAGAGGATAGTGATGAATGAGGGTTGGGTGAGTGTTTCTCATCCGATGTTCCTCTCTCGCCCTCCTCCCTCACCAATTCCCTTGAGGCGTTGGCATCGCAGCTGCCGTCATGGCCTTCTGGCTCAACATCTACTACATAGTCGTGCTCAGCTGGCAAGTTCGCTTCTTCTCTTCGCTGACCTTGATAAGGCAGAGAGATGGTTGACAGGTATTCCTTACAGGGCACTGTGCTATCTGTGGAACTCCTTTCGGATTGATGATAATGTTCCCTGGAGAAACTGCAACAACGAATGGAACACCCCTTTGTGTCGATCGGAATACGAAAAGCTCCCATGTGATTCGAACCGAACCATCGCCGAGTTCTTCAATGTTAAGGTGAGTGGAAGCGGAATCGAAGCACATTCCGTACTTGAGGTGTTAACAGCCGAACACCTTCTTGAATACAAAAAACAGTTCTTTGTCGGCAGCAAGTCCAACTGGACAGTGTGTTCAGCACAGCAACTTGCAGTGGTATCTCCAGTCAAGGAGTTCTGGAAGTGAGTTGCACTTCTTCATAGCACAACGATAAACCCAACTTCAGCTTTAAAGTCTTGGGTATATCTTCGGGAATTGATGTTCCCGGAAGTCTTCGTTGGGATCTCGCTCTGTTCCTTTTTCTTGCCTGGGTTATATGCTATCTCTGCATATTCAAGGGAGTCAAGTGGACTGGAAAGGTCAACACAACTATCCATCAGTACTCAATATCGTATTCAGGTTGTGTATCTCACAGCCTCATTCCCATATGTCATGCTCTTTCTTCTTCTCATCCGTGGTCTTACTCTTCCTGGTGCTTCTGTTGGACTCGAGTTCTACCTCAAACCCGATTTCTCCAAACTCTTCAGCTCCAAGGTTCCTCCACTTATTGTTGCCGAGGTAACGTCTTCTATTTGAGGTGTGGGTTGACGCAGTAACACAAGTCTTCTTCTCATACGGTCTTGGATTAGGAGCACTCGTTGCTCTTGGCAGTTACAACAACTTCCACAACAATGTGTACAAGTAAGGAAGGCATCATCTTGTCTCCTAACATCTTCATTCCTCAGACAAGCTCTGACAGTTTGCTTCGTTAACTCGGGAACTTCGATCTTCGCGGGATTTGTCATCTTCTCGTTCATTGGATTCATGGCTACTCAGCAAGAGAAGAGTGTCCAAGAGGTAAAATAGTCTAATCCTCCAAGATCAATCCTGATTCAGGTGGCTCAAGCGGGACCCGGCCTGTTATTCCTTGCGTATCCCTCAGGAATTCTTCAGTTACCGTACACTCAAGTGTGGTCGGTTCTCTTCTTCTCCATGGTTCTCTTCCTTGGAGTAGATTCGCAGGTAATTAGTTGCTGGATTCGAGAGTATTTTACAAGTGAAACAAACAAATATCTTTTCAGTTTTGCACCATGGAGGGATTTTTCACAGCTATTATCGATGAATTCCCATCACTTATACGAGCTAAAAAGTACGGAAGAGAGATATTTATACTCGTGATATGTGTCATATCGTACGTAATCGGGCTAACAACTGTGACTCAAGTAAGACAAGTTCCTGCTTTTGTAGCTTCAATGTCAACTTTTCAGGGAGGTTTCTATGTCTTCCAACTGTTCGATTTCTATGCAGCCTCTGGCTGGGCTCTACTGTGGCTTCTATTCTTTGAATGCATTGCAATCTCATGGAGTGTTGGTAAGCTTAATAAGAAACACACTAGTATTTTAGCACAAGCTGAGCTAATAGAAAGATTCAGGAATCGATAGATGGTACGACCACATGCACTCGATGATTGGATACTATCCAAGCAGTTGGTGGAAGTTCTGTTGGGTCTTCGCAACTCCAGCTGTTTGTATGGTGAGATTAGACAATATCTGTCCCTTGAAGATATTCTTCTTGCAGGGAGTAATGATCTTTGGTCTTGTCAAGTACCATCCCCTTCGAATCGACGCCTACAACTATGACTACCCCCTATGGGGCCACATCTTCGGATGGTTCCTCTCCCTCTCCTCCATGTTATGCATTCCTTTCTATGCCATATATGCTTGGTGTACCACCGATGGAACATTCTCAGAGGTTCGCGTTCATGTGGATGAAGAGAAGAATGTCTTTCAGAAATGCGAGAAGTTGTTCCGACCACAAATTGAGATCGAGAAGGTGAACAAGCACATAGAAGATGATGATAACGAAATGGAGACGGTAGAGCACGTTTAGTTGATGAGTACTCCTCTATATTCTGTTATCTATGTCATTTGTCAATTGCCTCTTCCCCTTCATTCACTCACTTGCCCCTCGGTCCTCATCTAACACCCCTTCATTCTTTCAAGGAGTCCTTCAAGTGTACACCTCAGTCCATCTTTCAGCTTACGCTTCTACTATATTCAATAATAGGCTGTATATTTGAGATTCATAGAAAATTATCTGACTTTCCGACTAACAATGAATGCATACTGTAATAAGTCCTCGAGAAGGTCTTTAGCCCGTTTTCTAAATTTGATTCTCCATCCGATCCTCATCTCCGTTTCCCTTTTGACTTCTATCCCCGTGCCGATTTCACCAGGTTGCATGAATAGCTCAATTTATTTATTTTGTTAGCCATTCTAGTCAAATAAAGAAAGAAAGAATGATCAAGGGGAGGAGGGTGGGAAGTACCTGCTGCTACAGGAAGGGAGGAGGAAAGAGGGAGAGGACGAGGGAGAGGGTTGGAGGGAGAGGGAGAGGGAGGGAAGAGAAAGGAGGGACTCGTATCGTGAGAGATGCGACCAGTGAATACCTTCATCCTACTTCATCTCTTCCTTTCCTTACTTATCTCCATAAATGCTCTACGGTCCATCGACTTCAAAGAACACTGGAATCGACAACCAGGTAAGTTATATTAACATTATTTCTACCTTCTACTCTCCAAGAAAACCTTCTTTTGTAGTGCGTAGACGCTTTAGAGACAATTAGTTTATAGACTGGAAGAGAAGAAGTTTTTCGAGAGTGGTTAGGGATAGATTAAGGAGAAAAGGAGTGGGATCCGGTCGAGAAGAGAAAGGGAAAGGCTAATGGGTGAGAGACAGACAAGAGCCGAAGAATAACCTCTCTCTCCCAACAGTACACAGGGAGAGGAACGAGTGGCTTACGATGGCATTGAGGGAATCCCGCGATTCGGATACGATTGACGAAGAAGGGAATGAACCAGCTGAAGACGGTGGGAGTCAAACTTCTCAATGAGAAGATTGCGAGACTCGCGGGATTCAAGACTGATACTCCCTTCTCCCAGCCGGGTCTCGATGGGCACGTCTATCTGTCCAATCTACGAGTGCTTCGATTCGCCCCAGCACAGGTATTCACTCTGTCGGTCATTGTGTTCAATGGCACACAACAAGGATTAGATGAATGGCAGTTTTTACAACTCACTCATTATCCCCCTCTTCTTATTATTATCTCTTGGTCTTCGTACCTACGATCCCATTCACCGCAGCTGTAACAGAAGAAGATATGTAATAAGGTATCGGTAGTCAACTTCCTTCCTCCACGATCGGTCATCTTCGGAATGGAGAATATGGGCATTTCGTAAGTTCACCTACTAGTTCGAGATATTCAAGAATGCTAATATTAGACTCGCTGGAGACTTCTTCGGGACTGCGAACAACAACATATTCCAAGTGAATGGACAGGTAAGACAGGAGAGAGCTATAATTTTTCCGAATAATTTTTCTTCATTCAAAATATGCGACTTTACAGGTAGAAGGATCGGTCAACGGCCTAACTATCGCCCTCACATCTGAATTAGACACTCGGAACGGAAATGTACTCGTTAGAGTAAGTTCTGCTCTTCGACTGTGTCAAAAGGATCATTGAAGGTGCCGAATTGTTCGACAATCATCGGTTCATCACACTTCAACCTACACCCGCAAGGTCCACTTGGACCTATCGTCAAGTTGTTTGAAGTATGAATACTTCCCTAATCCGCATGATATCCTATGAACAGGGTCACATCAACGATGTAGTGCGACACCGAATTCCACTTCTCTTCTGCAATAAACTTCAATCGCTTGTTGAAAAGAATTCACCTCGACTCTTCGCTAAGATGAGCAGAACTTCACTAGAAGACAACTTCAACACGACTTCCATCTCCGAAAGCGAGATGATGCAACAGTAAGCATTTCAATTCCGAGGAACAATCTTATACCACCAAGTGTAACGCAATATTCAGATTCATTGCCGATCTCATTCACAGCTTATACATGGACAACGCTCATCTCAGTCGCCCCATTGTGACGTATGACTACTTGGAGACACTGCAGAAGGGTAACATATTATTTGAAAACCCGTATCATCGCCATATTTAGGTGAAATTAAGTATGAAGACGACGATATTTCTATACCATTCTTCCCAAGGTACACATTCTAGGCACGTTGCATAATTGATTTACTTCGTAATTCTAGACCAATGGATGTCACTCCATCATCCGATAGAATGCTCTACCTCTTCGGATCCGACTATATTTTCAATTCCTTCCTTTTCCACGCATACGAAAGGAATAAGTTGAACATAAAGGCGAGTCGCAGTTCTTACATTGTTCAATAATTCAGTCGTTAAGTTGGACAAGACGAACATTCCTCCGCCGTACCAGAAGACGTTGGAGACCACATGTTCGGCCCCTGCGGGAGATGTTCTGGGGTCTCTATGCGTAGGGAAACTTCTTCCAGCGGTAGGCACTGCTTACGTTCTTCAGTCTACATCCATCCAAGGTCGCAGAGGCATATCCCAATTCGACAACTTCCTTCCTTCTGGTTCCTCATTCCATGCCCGACTTCTCATTCAATGGAGAATCTGCCGCAGTCGGACTGAATAGTAACGATTTCACTTCTTCCATTCATTCATTTCGTACTTCTTAAGCCCGTATCCTCGCATACGTCCATTCGGCTGGTCGAACTCATCAAATGATGGTTGCATCGGCTGAAGGACAAGCAGATGTGAGATTGCACGCGGACTCGGAGAGATTGTGGGGAGACATCAAGTTGAACAGGTTGGGAGGTGGAAGAGGACTGTGGCATGACTCTACTGCAGATTAGCTGTTCATCTTCATCGAACTACGATCAAGGGGTTCGATCCATCGAGTGTCGCTGAATTGTCTCCATTAGCGAAGACCTTCATCGGACCACAGTTGAGTAGTAAAATGCAGAAGGGAATGCCTTTCCCTCTCAAGGTTAGTTCATTCATACAAATACTGAAACAGTGTACGTTTGAGGAGTCTGTTAAACTTCTTCGACCGGAGCTGAAGATTCACGATGGATTTGTCGAATTGGGAACTGACTTCATACTCAATGAAAACGTTATGAGGGAAAAGATCAATGAAGCTTTCACGCGTCTAGAATTCTAGTGTATGAGTCATTTCGTTGACAACAAGCGCTTCGCTACTATCACTTGCCGGATCTCGATCCACCTTTACACTTTATAGTGCAATACAAACAGATCTTTAATTGAATTTCATTACCGATAAATTATTGGTCAACCTGTAGATCATCGATTTGAATGGAGACCAAAGAAATTGGATGGCCATGAACATGTGCCATGGGCTGAGGAAGAAGAGACAGAGTGTGAGAAGGGGGATAAAGGGGAAGCAGAGGATAGGCAGGAGGAGTGGATAGAGAAAGAGAGGGAGAGGAGAGACTGAAAACGTCTCCCGCCCCCTCACGCATTCGTGCCTTCTCGACCCGATCGATCAACGATGGCCGTCGTCGCTGCAGCGAGGATGGCAAGGGACGACGCGGATCAGGAGACCAAGTGGTGGTCGGCCTTTCCCCGGACGTGAGTACACCACCTTATACTATGGCACTCTTATGCATTTCACACTTCTATCTTATCCTCCGAGTCTGTTAACTGATACATTACCCAGAGAACGTCCGTTGTAACAGCGTAATGCAACTAATTCTTAGCCGAAGCTAAAATGAAACGTTTTTACCACTATTCTTTCAAAAAGAATCTTGTTGATCGTGTGTTGTAATGACACTTATCTGCTGCTTGCAAATCAATCATACTCTGTCGGAGTTCATTTACTTAACCTTTCAGACAGTTCGTAGAACGTGCCCGTGCACAGGATACATACGATCAACTAGTGAACGATGTGTGGACCAAGCCGAAGTGTCTGGCGAGGAGCGCTTCCGTCACGAACCTCACCTATATCCGAGTAAGAGATCCTTCACAACATCAACTGTTCAGAAAAGCCAATTAATCACATATGTCGTTGAGGACAAACCAATGGACTTCCCTATCCATCGCTCGCCTACCGTATCCTCTCTCGCTCCGTCTCTTGCCCTTCCCCAGTATTGCAGGTTCAAGCTATCAGGAACTGAATAGAATATTAATAACTCAGAGAAGCACAGAGGATCGTTCACACGCAGAAGGTGTACAAGCCCCACTATGACAACTTCTCGAGGGAACATGCAGTGCACAAGTGGAGGGTACGTTCCACTGATCAAGATTGTCCATACTGACATCGATTGTGCAGGACACTCTGAACGAGGTCGGCCGTCCCTACTCTGCTTATCTGTCCCCCGATGTAGCAAGTCACGTCCCCTTCTACACCTTCCAGACCAAGAGAATCTTCTTCGACGAGGTATGCACTCTTCTCTGCCACAAGACCCTCTTCTCTCGCAGCGTCTCAAATCCGCACGATCATATCTGAGGGGATCACAGAAGTACCTCGACTCGTACGTCAGTGCGAGACTCAAGGCCGACGATTTCGCTAACCGATTTGCCTACAGGTATAAAGGAGGATGACGACTGTAAGAAGTGTATGCCTTTTAGTGCATACGAATGGAGAAAGCCACAAGACCATGCATTCAACCGCCACTTCATGTACAACCAGGGAGTAGAGATGCCTCATGCAACCGGAACTCCCGTTTCCTTCTACGATAAGCTCGCTCTTCGTAGAATGTACAAACTGACTGGTCGTTTCTACTTCTAACTCCGACACCGTTTCTTGCCTCGTCTCATGCCCATTCTCACTTCGTTTATGCGACATCGCTTATGGTTCTGGCTATGAGTGCACGAATAAAGACGATCGATGCCTCATTGATAAGGATTGCACGAGAGAACAGAGACGAGAAACCGACTGACACGCTCCTTTTCCCATGAACCAAGATATTTTACTTTTTTCTCCTTGTATACATCTCTTTATTCCTCACGACTGAGTCTTAAATCTTGCCAGTTTATATCAAAACGTTTGCACTTCAGGAATCATGATTGGGATAAAATGTTCTGGCTTCATGTGTTTCATCGGATTGTGGGGATTCATCTTCCTGGTGAGAATGAACGTAACCTTGGAATATTTATTAATATTTATATTTATGAAAGAGTGCATAAATAATTAATATTTATGCACTCTTTTCACTTTTCATATTGTTGACAAAATATTAATAAAAATATCATATTGTGCTAAATATCATATTATCATATAAAATATCATATTGCTTGCTCAATTTTAGTCTATCCTCGGTGGACTTTTCTACAACCAATCTGTTGGATTGTTTGAAGACCTTCCAGAAGAAGAATATTCCGACGTGAGTTCTTATTTAAAAACTAACCTATTTTGTTAATCAACTCTGACAATTGTTGAAACTATTTATTTTTCTTATTTTGTTAATCACGGTTATCCTTAAAAATGACTTTTCGCCTTCAGATTATCAACTATACGTGGGACGAGAGAGTGGCCAACTTCACCAAGCAATATCACCAGAATGCATACAATTCGTGGATAGCAGCAGGTGCTCACCTTGTAATGGGACTAGTTGGAATGCTCCGACTCATGTGCATCATTCGTCGTTAAGTATATCACCGTCCCTTATCATCATAGAATACATCTAATAGATAGATCCTCTCCTCTTCCTTGTCCCCTCACAGTCTTCCCGTCAGCGATGCATGCAGTAAAGAGTGGCAGAGTCAGTTGCTTCTGGCTCTCACCCCCTCAGACTCTTCATTCCTCCCTTCTCCCTCCTTTCTACACTCTTCTCTTCCTCCATCACCGTTCATTCTCTACCCGCTGTGATCTATACTCGTGTGTTGTTAATTTTCAATAGGATATTGTGAATAGGCGTTCGTTGCTTCTCCCTCATTTCAAGTGCCTTCTTATATTCTCGTGTAAATAAAGCGTGAGTGTTCGATCGCGAGAGTTGCTCCCATAGTCACTTTCACAGCGTGGTCAACAAATGCCCACTACACACTCTGTCTTGCAACTACTTCCTCGCCTTTCCTCCTTCATCTCCCTCTCTCCTTCTACCCATCTCTCGTATCTCTTCACACATGGTCTTTCTGCCATCGGTCAGATTGCCAGTTCCGATCCAGAAAGCTTTCGCCAGTACCTCGCCCTCTCCCTTCTCTTACTCACACCCCCTTCCCGATCCCCCACCCCTACACAAACGAATCCCCGTTCCCAAGGTCTCTTTTCATTCAATATGTGTTTATAGAACTTTCGATTGGCATAGCGACAACATCTGTACCGTCAATTGAGAACCCTTGACAGGTTCTTCCCATCGTTCCTCCTCCCGAGATGGCTCAGCCAGTCCATCTGCAGTACAACTCCCCGATGGGACTATACAGCAGGTAGTATACCCTTCCCTCTCTCTTTACTCATCCTCTCATATCTCACGCCTTAGTTTTACACCGAACGTCTGTTCTCCGTCTTTTCTCCTTCATCCGATCGATGTTTCAGAGAGGCGGCAGAGGAGCAGTTCCAGCAACAGTTGGGTGGAGTCCTTCCAGGACAACCCATTCCTGTAGCCCCCGCGGCTGAGAAGCATTTCGACCCCCATAAGAGTCAAGTGCTCAGGGTAGGGAGTGGAGAAGAGAATCAAGATAATTTGCATCTCAGGAAATCAACAGAAACGAGGAAGATCACTTCGGTGAAAACTTTGCTGAGAAGATTGCACGCGCTGAAACACCGAAAGCATACAGAGATGAGGTAGGAGTGAGTCGATAGGAGCAGAGGTTAATGCAGTTGCAGGAACCGGCGTGGGCATCGTACGCTCGTGAGAAGTCGGAGAGGGCTCGGTCGAGGACTCCCGGACCGAGAGAGTATAGTTCCGAATATCAAGGAGGAGGAGGAGTGCCGTACCAACAACGACTGGTATGTTGGGTGAAGTTGATACATACAAACAGATATTATATGAAGGGATCGGCAGCAGACGAAGCAAGGGAATACGCAGAGAAGAGCAGGACATTCGTACACACGACAGACGACAACCGGTACGGACCCGCCTACTATCAAGTACAGCAACGACCGAGACGACAGTCAGTCCCTTATTTTCGCTTTTCAACGTTCTTCGCGCCTTATTAAGCCAATCCAAGCATTTTGATTGCAGCTCAACCTCAAACCTTCGTGATCACGGATACGAACTTGGAGGATCCGACTATACAAAGGGAATGTACTTCGAGGGAATCCCGTATGGAGAGTACTACACGAGCCAAAGACGAGACACGTCACAGCCTCCACCAGTAGCCGGTGTAAGTATTGTTTTTCTGCTTCTTCTTCATATCGCTATATTTGTGCGTAAATCAAGCGATTGTTTACTTTGCACCATAAATGTTTTCAGTCTGACTTCGGGACCGGAGCACTAGGCTACGGTCCTTACCACGGACACGGCCCTGATCCCCCGAGACTGCGACCTAAGTACACTGCCGATCCTCGTGCCCCTCTCAACCCCTACGTCGCTCCGAATGTCGATCAAGTCGACTCCTCTCATCTAGTAAGTCGGTGGGAAAGTTGAAAAGAAGTTCTGTGAGGAAAGGAGGAAGGCGTGTTTGGGGAGGAGCTTATATTGCAGGTGGGCGACACTCTCTCTAATCAGAAGGTTCCTCCTCCCGTCTCGCAACCCGACAGTTCTTTCGGAACGTCTTTCGCCCCTCCCGAAGGCCATAAGTAACTTCTTCTTCTTAATACTTCTCAGCTTCTTCTTAATACTTCTCAGATACGAACACCAAACCTACTTGCCTGCTCCGAAAGCACCCGAACCTGTGGTTTACTCTTTGTCCGCCCCACGCAACATGCAAGGAGGATTCTCGTCCGCTCCTTCCCATCAAACTGACGTGTTCCGTGAGCGACAGGCCAGAAATGACAAGGAGGTGATAGATATTTCATATTTTGCTTGTGACTATCTATCTTCTTCCGAGTTGACTTTATATTACATTTATCAGTAATGATGTGTTTTTAAATCGTAGTTGGTAGTGAATTCTACACGACGCCGAGTTCGGACCTTCGGTTCCATCATTCAATGTGGAGTGTCGCCTGTTATTGGTGTCGTCTATGCATGTCCGCTATTTCTCAGGTTTCCCCTCGAACACTTTTGACGGATGAAGCACTGGAGGTGTACAAGGAAGAGTACACTCCCGATTGGGCAGATTATTCTCTTTCCAAACACAACAAATGGAAGCACCGATCGGATCCCCGTCTAGATAGACCCGATCCCGAGGTGCGAGTTGCGACAATGTTAACTGCATGTGTGCCCGTGAAGGGATGTTGTCTGCCCCACTCACACTCACTCCGCCTGACCCCTTCAGGTATACTACACCGAACCCAACTGGAAGCGAAACGTCGACCAACGAAAAAATGCATGGGAGAGAAAGGCCTTCGAGACGGAACACAAGCTCAATCGTCCCGCCATCGCAAAGGTCTTCAGTTACCTTCCCCTCTATTCGTTCATTCCCTTCCCCAGCACGAAACAACACAGATCAAGTCTTGCTGTTATAGATTCCGCCCGAGGAACCTCCCGAGTGGACGGCGAACGCGGAGCAGAAGCACAACACGTGGCAGAGAGCTGCGAATACCGTCAACAGAGGGTACAATTCAGCGAACAGAGGAGGAAACTCCGCATACTACAACGTATGAAGATCCTCTACTTCATTATATCTCCTGCATTCAAGGGAGCCTCGAACGGAGGAGCACAACAGGGCGACTACAACAATTGGAACAACTCCAACCAAAGAAACACGACATCCAACTGGAACACTTCTCAGCAACAGAATAACTACTCTCAGCAGCAAAGCAACTTCGCTCAGCCGCTATCCGTTTCTTTCCCAGACAGAAACAACCAATCGCTCATGCAACATTCCCCTGGTGAGCCATTAAATGAATGAGACGAAGAACGGGTATCTTAGGTGGATACAGTGTACACTCCACCACGCAGAGCGGTGATAGGAACACGGGCAACTATGCATCGAGGTATACAGAGAGTAGCATGGGGATGTCAAGGAAGACTTTGAGCGAGCATTTCGAGAAGGAACAGACAGACGCCAATCGTTATGAGAAGAGCAGCTACACTCATTCTGAATCCAAGTCGACGAGTGTCAATGGAAGACCTATCGACTCCGTCCCTGTTGGATCCTCTTCCGTCTTCGCTCATCCTTCTATCGGTATGGTAACATTGTAATACCTTACTTATTCTCTTCGTCCAGGCAATAATCAGTTCTCTTCCTCTTTTTCGAACTCGAACAACCAGACATCGCAAGGTAAACACATTTTACTTTGTCTGTAATACTATGAATAAACACAGGACAGCGCAATTTCACGACGGCACACACATTCAACAATCAACAGCAGCAGCCTTCTCCAGGTTACACAATGCGTGAATGACTAAACAGCAGCTTCTTCAGGAAGTCGCGAAGCACACTGGACCTCATCCCAGACAAACACCACAACGCAGCAGACAAGAAGCCCATATTTGGTAAGAGGATAATTGGGACGGAGCTAATCTGCCTCATTCAGACCTCGTCTCCAAAGCATGTTGCAAACGGGATTGAAACCGATATCGCAAACAGAGGATATAATGAGAACCAAGTAAGGAAGCGCCTCATAATCTCCCTAGCAGAATAATTCAGCTCAAGTACTACAACGAACGTCGTGCTGCCCCCAGTCCCCACCACCATTCGCCTGCTCCTCAACCCGCCCCTCATCGATACACCAACATCTCATCTGAGACGACTGGACAGAAGGGAGGACCGAACTACTCTACTAACGAGAAATACTCATCGGAGACGAGGTCTCCCGATGGACGATCCTTCGAGACTTCCTCTTACTCTCGATCCGAACAACGATCCTCCACTACTCATCCCGTTCCTGTTTCAGTGAACACCAGGTATTGGTAGACTCATACCTGGCTCTTCTAACGCTTTCCCGATTGTCTACTGGAATGTATTGCTCTTGACCTTTCCCCGCCGAGTGATTGAACCAACCCATGTCGATTGTCGTTTATGCATAAAGGATTCGAAGTGTATCGAGTTGCGTGTTCCTTGGTTGGGTGTGCATTACGGTGAGGGTGATCTGTGAGAAGTCAACATTGGACAGAGGGTGGAGTGTCTGATTGCAGTCAACAGAACAACAACAAGCAGTCATTCCAATCTGCTTCCAACAACACGACAACCACCACTCAGCGTGCACCGTTCACCTACGCACAGGTTGCAAATGATTATCGGATCGGGAACACATGCCATTTCAGCAATCTCTCCCGTCCCAAACCCTCCCAGGACAGACTCGCTATGAACACTATTCATCAAATAGAAGCGAGGTAAAGTTTATTGATAATTCAGCCTCATATAATATAAGCAACAATGTTTTGTTTTGAGAAGAAGACCGAGGAGACACGACCGATTCCTCTGCCTGCACCTCAACCTGTACAGGAAACACGATACGAACATTACTCTTCAAAGAAACACGAGGTATATAAAACTGATATGCAATACTATCCACTCATTGATCAATTGTATCTATAACGAAAGTAAAGCACAGTAGTACTATAAGATAAGTTCTTTAACCCGTAACCATAGGAGAAAACCGAGGAGACCCGACCGATTCCTCTACCCGCACCCCAACCAGTGCAAGAAACTAGATATGAACATTACTCTTCGAAGAGACATGAGGTAACCGCGTGGGTAGAGATTAGCGGAATAACCTAATCTTGTAGGAGACAAATGAGAAGACCATTCCAATTTCCATACCAGCACCCCAACCTGCGCAAG
>LS928644.1:0-19896 GCA_900490955.1 Micoletzkya japonica | reverse complement strand
TGCGCAAGAGACTAGATATGAACATTACTCTTCTAAGAGGCACGAGGTATACGCCACTAGTATCGTAGTCGCATAACCCGTCACCATAGGAGAAAACCGAGGAGACCCGACCGATTCCTCTACCCGCACCCCAACCAGTGCAAGAAACTAGATATGAACATTACTCTTCGAAGAGACATGAGGTAACCGCGTGGGTAGATTAGCGTAATAACCTAATCTTGTAGGAGACAAGCGACCATTCCCATACCAGCATTACATGCGCAAGAGAATATTTACAAACAATAAAAGAAAACAAAAGGCATTAGAAATCCAAACTTAACACGTTTCTGGAAAATCTGCATTTGAACATCTTTCAAAAACACTATTTGTAAGTAATGCAACTTCCACACGAAGGTAGAATAATAAATTTAACCCCCTCCAACACTTGGGTTTTGTTAGATTTTGGTTAGAAGGAGTGCAGTTGGACTTTCGTTGTAGTTTAATTGGTTAGGCTCCTAACGAACCATTACTTGGCACTAAAGATAAGATATTTTTAGGAAAAGAAAGAGGAGACTCGGCCTGCGGTCATTGTCGCGCCCCCTGTACAACAAACTCACTATGAGCATTACTCATCCAAGAGACGAGAGGTGAGGGGTGGTTATGATAACAAGGGAACGGAGAGATTGTGCAGGAGACAAAGACCGAGGAGAGCAGACCCGTTAGTCAGCAGAGTCAATACTCGGAGAACAGAAGCTATGACAAGTCGAGTAATGAGAAGACCACGTGAGTACGGGACAGAACGGGTCAAATGAAGAAATGAAGAAGCACGGAAAATACATAAGTTATAGGAAAACGACCAATGCCCCTCGAGTGGTCACTACCTCTTCTGTGAGCAACGACGCCTTCGATAGAAAGGCTGAAATGGCCGAACGACTACCGAAGGGAAGCATCTCCAATACACTCAATAACACAGAGGTAGGCAGAATGGGAAGGACGGGTGAAGAGGGGAATTGAAGGGAGGATATCGAGATCAGAAGGGACATGACGTGAGCTACAAGAAGGAACTGGCCACTAGCACGGATCCAGGAAGGGAACTGACTCTGTTGAAGGAAGAGGAGAAGCGAGTCATCGAGACTCCTTTGGAACCGGGAGTTATCTCGAGGTGAGGGAGAGTTGGGAAGAGGAATGAAGGGAGTGGTGCAGACACGTCACTACCAAGTACTACAAGAAGAAGACTACGACGGACACAACAACGACAACGACTCCTGAATGAATGAACTGTCTAGTACTGCTTGAATAATCCTAGACTTTACTTCGTAGAACGAAGCATGTAGTTTTCATATTGTGTTATAACCCGATTGTTACCCATTCGTCGATACCGATGCTTTCAGTATTCATTCTGATGTTTGAGGTCAGACAACAAATTAAATAATCCCGGTGTTGTTTTCGTATTACCGATGATAAGATTCGAACCGTAGTTATAGCCATTGTGTGTTGTTTTAGATAATCTGCACTGAATAAAATTACTTTCGATAGTGTGCTGTGCATGAGTGTGTCTTGCTAGAATGTGGTTATACTGTGCCTGCCAACACTTGGTGATAGCACAACATTAAAAGCAAACATAAAACAAAAAGGAGAGTGCAAGCGTGTCAGTTGAGTCGGGAAATAAGCTACAAACGTGTAACTTAAAAAGCTAAAAAAATCCCAACTTTACCAACAAGTGCAAGCATGCAGGGGAAAAAATCCGTACTGTGTACTCTTGAGACACCTTGTCTTCTCATAAAAATAACGACAATTTATTCAAACACAACAATACGATCTATAAACGATCCCAGTATTCGATAAAGCCTAAAATCATTATCCCAATCATTTGATAATCCATTAGCGGCATCCTCGAAGCAAAAAAACATAATAAAACGAAAACTGTAACCATTAACTTGCGTAGACTATCGCGAACCCCACTTACGCAACGTGAAGAGTGGATCCCTTGAGAGAAGTGATGTCAGTCGTGTATCTGACCCGTTCTCCGCTCTCCGTTGTCACAGTCAACCCTCCCTTCCAGATATCAAGCACTGACCGAATCTCAAAGGGAACGTTCTTTGCATTCTGGCTATGCACAATCGTGATCTAGCAGAACGAGACTAACTTCATAGATAAAGTCGTTCAAGGGAATGCCGTTATCGCCGATCTTGAGGGTAGCCTTCTTGTTTCCGTTGACCACGACCACTCCATCCCCTCCCCCGACTCCTCCCGCACATACCAGATACAACTAAACCATCCCTCCTCCCCTACGGTATACCTTCACTTACCGTAATCTTCTCGTCCTTCACTTCTACAGTACTCGTTACCGTAGCCTTCTTTCCCTCGGGGGTTCCGATGACAAAGGGAGTGGAAGTGGTACTTTCCAGTCTGCTCTTCTCAGCCTCCACCAACTCCTTCACCTTACTTCCCTAGAATACTTCCCTTTTCCATCTCTTTCACCCTTTTCTCCACCTTTGCACTGAATTCAATGTAGAGAGTGGCTTCATCGGTTCCAACCAACTTCGCTTCCTTGCGAACCTTCTGCACTCGATTGACCACCTTCAACCCATACTCTCATCCAGACCCCTCCCCCCTCCCCATCCCCTTCCTATCTCACCTCTCGAATGAGTCCTTCCCTCTCCAATTCCTCATCCAGATTACAATCAAGAAGCACGATAGTCTACAATTAACCCCTCAATATCCCTTGTTCTTCTCATTCCTTCTTCCCTCAGCATAAATGGGAGAATCTAGGCTTTCCAACCTAATATCTTATCCTCTTCCCCCTCTCTAACCTTGGTATCACTCGCACTCTCATATCCTTCACAACCCGCTCCCGGGCGGGGTGCATACGAAACAGCGACGTCTTCCGTTGACAGTTGGTGACCGAGAACATCCAACGAACCTGCACATCATAATAAATTTGTCTTACTTGTAACAAAACCGTTCAAAGCTTACTTTAAAAGAATCACGAGAGAGAGACTACATTACCTAGCTACAGTACCCCACTCCTAGTACCAACCTTCAGCCAAGAGTTTCTCCAGTTCAATCTCGCTAATCTTCGTCTTGAGATACTCCGTAACCTTCTTCTGGTCTCCCTTCAGCCGCGCACCGAGTAGTTTGAAATTCGGTTCAGCCTACAGTACTCCCCTCCCCTTCCCATCAACTACCGTACCCTCACCTTGAGAGAGATACCGTACTTCTCCTTCTCCTGACTCACAACCAATTCACGGACATTCGTCTCGTTCAGAAGGTAAGTCTGGAGACTTTGAAGGTCGGAGAGGAATTGTTCCGATCGATTGATAACAATGACACGACGGAGTGGAGTCTGCAAGGGAACTACTTCATCAGAGAAGACAACGAAATAAAAGGGTTCAGTAGCCGGTTAGACCCGCTACTGAACCCAATCTCTGCCTAATACTGGACAAGTTAGCTCACCTTGAGCGGTCTCTTGTTCCTCTCCCGAATGACTCTGACAAGATCGATAGTCTCCCTCATCGCAGCCACTCTTCTCTCCACTTCCTCATCGATCAGATTCGATTCTGCTTGAGGAAGTCGTTCCAAATGAACGGAAGACGAAGATGATCCCTCCACCTACAGTAACCACTTTCCTTCTACCGTATTCCGAGAACTGAATATCAAATAGCTCTTTGTGAGAGTTTGAAATCTGATGGCAAAATCCATGATAAATGTCGAGTGTAAAAACTGACCTTAGAGAGATTGGCCCATATGTGTTCACAGAAGAACGGAGTGAACGGGGCCATAAGTCGAGTGATGGTGATGAGGACGAGACCCAGTGCAGAGAGGGAATGCTCTCGATCCTCTTCCCCCTCCTCTCCCTGGTCAATATCCATTATCGTCTAATGTATTCCTAGAAGACTAGGCTAGAAGCGTTCAACATCACATTGCAAAAAAAGGAGAAATAGGTGCAATATCAACCTTGATGCGACGTCGATTAAGTCGAATGTAGCAGTTGGTGAGAGTGTCGAAGAAGCGTGTGAGAGGATTGACTACTGCGTAGAGGTGGTACCTCAAATCATAATCTCCTTCATACAGTCTTCAGTAGTCTAATGACCCCCCCCTCAACTTACTCGGACATTTCCTTCCTGACAAACTTGACGAGACTGCTAGTGAACGACTCGATCCACCTGCATTCATCCCCCAATCTCTCCTCCCTCCCCCCTTCTCCTTCCCTCTTCCAACCTGTCCATAACATTCTGCAGTTTGAGATGAGACAAGGTGAACTTCTCTCCAGTTTGCTGTAACAGTTACTTTATCTATGCACCCCGTTACAGTAAGACATACGAGTTCGTAGAGTTGAACATTCTGCACGAAGAACCGATACGCATTGAACCACGGAAGGAACACATCCTAAATGGTATCATATTTCATAGGAATACATCAAAATATCGTAGCCCTGAACATCAAACAATAATAATCCGGCTACAGTACCTTGAGAATATCTCGGACTCCCTCCTCTCGGAATCGAAGGTTGTCTCCTCTCACAACAGGAGAATTGATGAGATAGAGACGAAGAGCATCTGCACCGTACTTATGCACAACCTGAGTGGGTTACGGTAGAATTACGAGGGAGGGAGGGATACGGTAGGAAGGGGTACCGTAATGGGTGGGAGGGGGGAGGGGTGTGCTGTACCTCGAGGGGGTCGGGATAGTTCTTCTTCCTCTTCGACATCTTCGTTCCATCCGAAGCGAGAACGAGACCATTGCAGATAAGATTCTGAGGGGAGAGGGATATTGTAGTGATTTAGGTTGGATTGAAGTTGAATAGGCGACGAAATGTTATAAGGGATACCTTGAAGGGAGGTTTGTTGAAGAGAGCAGTGGACAGTACGAGAAGAGTGTAGAACCATCCTCTGCAACCGTGGGCAAAATTCAAATCGAATAAATTCTGACGTAATTTTAAAAGTTCTTGAACTAAAACATAAATTTGCAATACCCTGTCATATGTACTATCACAAATGCCCAAAGGCCTTCCTTTTTCTCTTTCTCTCTTTCCATCTCTTTCCATCCCAACCTCGTCTGATCGATTCCCTCCGCAATGAAATCAGCGGGGAAATTGTCTTCGAAAGCTTTCTTGTTCTCGAATGGATAGTGATTCTGTGCATAAGGCATAGAACCCGATTCGAACCAGCAATCGAACACCTCAACAGACAATACTAAAGCGTCTTTCTCGAGATATCTTCCCTCAAGATAAAGCAGACTAACCTCTGTCACTCTCTTCAATACTCCTCTTCCAGTCTTCGAGGGAATCGTGATGTGGTCCACACTGTAATCATTCAACTAGTCCACTTCCCTCTTCCCCTCCCACCTCTCCCTATGAATGTCCGTGATCTTTTGTCCAGATAACTCTTCGAGTTCCGCGATCGAAGATGGAGAGACAACCTGTAGTTCATCATATTCGGTATACCGTTTAATAGTGCGTAACCGTACCTCTTCCATATCGTCGGAAACCCACAGATTGATGGGTGTCCCCCAGAACCGATTCCTGCTCACAGCCCAATCACGAGCATCTCTCAACCAGTTTCCGAATCGCTTTTCCTTCACGAACGTAGGTACCCTTAACCCGACTTACTACATATCATTTATCAATCTAATAACCATGTAAATGGGTACAAATCATCTTCCTAATCAACCCGACCACGTCACAAACCAACCAGTAAGTCTGTGCATTCGTAGCTAGAAGTTGAGGGACGAGATTCTCGACTCGAATGAACCAAGAGGGGACGGCCTTGTAGAGAAGGGGAGTGTCCGATCGATAACAGAAGGGGTACGAATGCTTCACCTCAAGTACATCATTGACTACAGTAATCCAATATTGAAAGATTACAACAAAATGATTCTTGAATAGTTTACCACTCGAAAAACCTAATATATCGCAACGTGTTATATTCTTCAAGTTCATCCAATTCAAACTCACTTCGCCTTGTCTTACAAGATGACCAGTCTCCTTCAGTTTCTTCATGATACTCTTATCCGCCTCCTTCACATGAACACCTTGCCAATCGGGAACCTACAAACAACAGTAACCTACAGTAACCCGTTGGAAATGAATTACCTCAGAGGTGAACTTTCCGGTTTCATCAACGGGACATACAATTTTCATTTCCTTCGAGATGACTCCGTTGTCGAGACAAGTTTGGTAATCGATCTAAAGAGAGAGAATAAGTTGTGACCCAACGGACGACCGAGGGAACCTCTCCGAAGTAGGGTGCTTGATGGACCACTCCAGATCCTTGGTCTGTCGTTACAAAAGTAGCAGTGAGCACTCGGAAGGCCTTCCTCTCCTCCTGAAATCGATTGACTACGGTAGGAAAAGCATATACGGACTATTTCGTCTACCAATTAATCCAATATATCTAAGTTCTTCTAGATTCAAAAGCGCTAAATGTCAAGTTAGGATTCTGACCTTGAGATGTGCAAAGTAAGGGAAGAGTGGCTGGTAAGTCTTTCCCTCGAAGACCTTTCCCTTCAGCTTCTCCACAATCTCCAAATTGTCGTTCTTCAATTCGTGCAGTCTGCACTCCATCACTACGTATTCAACACCACTCGTCTTGTCTACAACAACAAACCTTACTATGACACTAGCATTGCAGTAATTGGGATAGGGACAGTCACCAAAGAGTAGCGTACCCTTAGCGATAACATAGTCGAGATCGGGATGGACAGCGAGGGCTAGATTGGAAGGGAGGGTCCACGGGGTAGTAGTCCACGCAACTAACCAACGGTTAGGGTTCTCATCCAGACGGAATCCGATGAGGACTACAATAGAAGGGATATACGAAGTTAGAGGGGGGAGAAGACATACCAGCCGGATCGACCACATCCTTGTAGTTCTGACCGGCTTCGAAGTTGGAAAGAGGAGTGGAACATGATGTAGAGAAGGGCATTACCTACAAGAGCAACTAGATCGAAGCCGCCCAGAAAAACATCAACTACTCCAAGCCAACAAGATGAATACCTTAACTCCCCTGTAGACGAGACCCTTCTTGACTAGTTCAGAGAAGGCCCACCAAACAGACTCCATGAACCACGGATACAGAGTCTTGTAGTCGTTGCGGAAGTCAATCCACCTCAACCACCCCTCTATCTCCTATCCCACCACTTGCCTTCTCCTCTCCTACTTACCTTCCCATCCTCTCTACCGTCTTCTCCCATTCCCCTGCATATCTCATAACAATTTTCCTGCATTCAGCATTGTATTTGTCGATTCCCATCGCGATAATATCCTCAGGTCCACTAACTCCGATGATCTTGTCCACCTAAAACAACCACTTTCTTTTTTGTGCTTACAGCAATTCACTAGAGTTTCTTTCAGATTCTTGCTCCTTGCCGTTGCACCGTATACCCATCGTTCATAGACTCACCTCGAACTCAACCGGAAGTCCATGAGTGTCCCATCCGAACCGTCTCTCAACGTAGAATCCATCTTGGGCGGCCCACCGAGTGATCACATCTTTGATGGTTCCAGCGAGAATGTGACCATAGTGGGGAAGACCCGTCGCGAACGGAGGACCATCAAAGAATGTATAACGGGGACGATCCTTCGTCTCCCTTAAAATTACATTTTTCGAGAATCCGTTGCCTGCATTTTATGTCACAAAAGGTCTTGCTAGAATGTAAAAGTGAATAAAGGAATTCAAGCAATCTGTCAGTACAATCTGTCAATCAAATTCTTACTCGAGCTGCTTCTCGAAAGTCTTCTCCGTTCTCCATTTCTCAAGCACGATGTCCTCTTCTTTTGCGAAGTTGATGTTGTCCGGAACCGTACTGAGATTACTCATCCCGAAAGACGAGTATTACCCTCAAGGTGAATTTATATGCGGATTCACAGCGTAAGAATGATGTAATGCACTCGCATTTCATAGATAAACACACGAAAACCGAATGAGTCATAGCTATGCGGTCCAAGCTAACTATTTGGTACACAATATTAGCAAACATACGTGAAGAAAGCCAGCAGAACATAGAGAAAAATTTTAAAACTGCAAAAATTGCCATAAACTACAGTACACTACGCAAAACGTAGCGGAGGAGGCTTCGCTGTGTCATGTGTCTGACTCTACCGTATCCAGTGCAAGATGGACAGCTCTTCCCAGGTCTTTTTAGGCCAATTCAATGCTTTCCATTTCATAGTGGGATGAATAACATCCTTTAGGAAAAAATAAGAAGCTTAACATTTACGAAGACAGAAACTTTTTCAGACAAAGAATAATTGGAGACAACCGGCCCAGAAGTATACTGTCCTACCGATCTCCACGTGATAACCACCGTGTTTCCGTTTGTTGTTCCATGTGCCGTCATTATTGACAGAGTGTGTACTCTCCCTTCCCCGTCCTCTCCTCCCTTTTATTCTCGATCAGAACGTTCTCTTATCACTGTCACAGTCAAGATGCACAAGTCCTCAATAGCCCTGTCTACTATTTTCGCTGCATTAGTCTACTGGAAGACCTTTCCCCACCATGAAAGTAGTAGTCAACTCGTCGATGGAATGGTCAAACCGGGATTCGAACGAGTCTACGATGCCTTCCGGTATGGCCTCTTTGTAGATGGAGTGGAAGAGCCGTTCAGATTGAACTTTGCCGATTCCCTAGAGAGAGAAGGTGCGTCGGTGGCAGTGTATCAGAGGGGAGAACTGAAGGTGCATCTATGGGGAGGCTATTCTGATAGTTCATCTATTCGCAAATGGACTAAGGACACGAAAACTATGCTATTCTCTGCTACGAAGGTTCAATCACATCTATAGACCACTTGAACAACCGACAGTTTAGGCCATTGCTTCCCTCTGTATCGCAGTTCTTGTCGATCGAGGGAAACTACAGTATGACGACCTAGTGGTACAGTATTGGCCGGAATACGGTGCCCATGACAAACATGGAACTACCATCGAAGATGTGCTCACTCATAAGGTACGCAGTCCCCCCTTCATTGTTCAGTTTGCGATTCAGGCTGGACTACCGTACCTCGATGAGATGGTGCTTATGGAGGACATCGGGACGGACTCGATTCGTCTGAAACTGGAAAGGGCCAAACCCGCATGGCCCCCGGGGAGTGCCTCAGGCTATCATGCAGTCACTTTCGGATTTATTCTCGATGAACTCGTGAAGAAGGTTAGCTGCTCATCTTAACTACCGTAACCCATTAGCTTCATTAGACCTCGATTACTTCTGCATCTTTTACTTTAACCCTTTAAATCTCACTCATTTGCATATTCCTATGTTTTTTTCGATGGTAGACTGCAGTCTCTTCAGGTAGATGGTCGAGACATCGCAACGTTCTTCAAGGAAGAGATCGCCTCAGTCCACAGTACGTCCCCTATCAGTTCCCTGCGTACTGTTATCTACAGACCTGGACGTGTCCATCGGAGTGCCCTCTTCTCAATTTCATCGAATGGCTCGTATCACTCTACCCGATACCCTCGAACACATACGGTAATTAGAAGGTGGAGACAAGTGAGATAGTGAAGTGTGGACAGGGACACGATCCGAGACCCTCGAATGCTGGCCATGGCGGGTATCATGCATGCTCGATTCCACGTTCTCGAGAAGATCCTGGCTACTCATTCATGGATAAACTTCGGCTACGTAAGTACTATTACAGGTTCCATGGGAGTTGTCCTCAAAAACGGAACGATTTAATTCTTTTGATTGAAATAACAAACTATTCATACTGATTCCGCTGTCCAATTGACTCCTTACGTGTTACCATGGCAGAAATTAATAGAATCGCAAGAAAATTGGAGCCGGAGAGGTAGATCAGCGCGCGTATTTGCATAGACAGTTCGCAATCGTTTGCGTACTTTTTGTCAACTTTCGTGGAATTTGTAATAGTGTTGGCAAACCCGATAACGATTCCTCGGGTATTTTCCGCAAGAGTGAACGAGAATGAAAAAAACGAGAATATCGTTGACCTTTATGCATTCAAATACCAGACCCGATATTCTCGCTCATTGCGAGAACCTCGCTATCTCATTCTTGCCTCGTATCAGTCGGTCGGTCAATCTTTTCCATCATCAATCGCTTGTCTTTTCTAGCATTAATTGAATTATACCGCACTTCAAAAAGAGAACCACTAGGAATGAATCTCGTTATGAGCGAGAACCTCGGGTGGAGAACGAGAGACCCGAGATTATCGTTGCACTTTACCTCATTACATACGAAACTTTTTTCTCGGGCGAGGAATGGGAGGGGGATCAGTCCTGACCGAGGTTCTCGTTATCGGGTGGTAGTCACTAGTAAGTACCGTACCCCTCCTCCCTAAACCATCCCCGCTTCGTACTCTACCGTACACCTTCGTCCCTAAAAGCATCCCCACTTCGTACCCTACCGTACCCCCAGTGCCACTCTTCCCCTCAGGACATGCTGACCCTCAACGATCCGTCAGTCGCGTCGCTTCCGTTGTCAGCAGTCACAGGGGTGGGGACAGCAGAGGAAGTAGCCCGATTGTTCTCGTTGCTCCTCGAGGTACTCCTATCGTCCATCTCAACTAGACTCTTGCTCTTCAGGGTTCCATCGTGTCCAATTCCACTCTCCATCAACTCTCCCAGCCAACCCTTGACACGTGGCACATAGAGAAGGTAAACAGGAGTTGTGTCTCCTCTCTTAACTCCTTCCCCCCGTAATCCCTCTATCTCGCCACTTATCTCAGGTCGTTCTCTACCCAGTGGTCAAAGGTCACGGCTTCTTCTTCGATCCCCATCCCATTGTCTCGGTGCGTGCCATCTCAATCTCCTCCAATCAATGCTCTCTTCAGAATGCGTATACATTCGGTCATCCAGGATACGGTGGTCAAATAATCCATGTCGATCCCCTCAACGACCTCGTTTTTGTGTATATGAGTAATGGACTGAAAACTGGATCAGGAGAATTGTGTTATCCCTGCAAGAGACTTATACGAAGTGTCTACTACTCAATTTAACTTATTCCACAAATATCTGTATTTATATCACTATATGTCTTTCATTCCCTTGTACGATCTCGAATGTAGTTGTTAGATTTTTGTTAGAGCTTCTCAGAGTATTGTATACAAATAAAGCGGGCTTCTGTTATACTGTAAATGGGAATATTGCAACTAAATACGATTATGACTAAGTTTGTGAGCATATAAAAGCTTCAGATTAGAGTAGATCGATTTAGTGTGTAAAGCTATAGCAAAACTTTGCATTAACCGTAACTAAATGCGGTTATCTATTTGAAAGTTTTTGAGAACAGCAAAGGATAATGCACCGGCCGGGATTCGAACCCGGGTCTGAACTCTTTCCGGGAGACCGCCTTAGACCACTAGACCACCTGTGCTACTCTCTGCGTGAAAGTTCTCAATACACGATGAAATAGATTATGACTAGAAGAATATTGGCAAAGAAGTAGTACTCGAAGGATAAAAGGGAGGGGATTACGGTAGTTATCCTTGTGATTCGACCATCTGATTGAGCTTAGCTGCAACTTTCTCGTGGAAAGTACTCGCGTGGGTTGGGGAAATAACAGCGAGGAGTTCACGGGCATTCGAGTAGTACTTCGTGTGCAAATCCACCTGCAAACACACGAGGAATAGTCAGTTCGCGATATTACGGTAGTCCGTTTTTTTCAGCACAACACCATTTGCCAATCAATTTGAAACCGTCAAGGAAACAATCACGTTAGTCTCATTCTCTCCTGCACGGACTACCGTAATCCGTCCCGTTTGAATGACAAACAGGATTGTAGGTGGTAATAGATCTACTGTATACCATTCAAAATAATATAATCTACCTTCGTGTAGTCTCCATTCATGCAGTCGGAATGAGCAGAAGCGATTCTCCATCCCTTCATGGTCAGTTCGAGAGTGTAAGGTTGCCCCTCTTGAGTCTTTACATTAACGAAGATCAAATCCATCGTTCGAGGAAGCATCTCCGACACGCTCATGGCCTCTACTTCCGTTGCCAATTCGTGCACTGCTGCGATGGCCTTAATCATTTTGACTATTAGTAGTGAGCCCATAAGTGGGCACGGCCCGGAAGTGCGGATGGTAGCCCCGATTTTCGAGCCGGTAGGAAAGAAAATTTTTTTGGATATGGTTATGTGAAACTAGAAAACCGGTTTTACATGACTGGTAACACCGTTTTTTTGGGATGGCACTCCATTTTAAAACTTTGGGGAGTCAGTTACCGGCAGACCCTGCCCACGTATGTTCAAGGTGAACGTACAGCGGTTGTGTACAATACACGAAAGGGACTAACCTCTAATTCGAGTGGACCCTCATTGTGACAGGACAGTTTCCCTCCATCTTCTTCATGCCTTCTTCTGTTATCACGTGCAATATCTTCCAATGAAAGGGGCGTCCGCGGGACTTTCGCTACCTTGAAATTCAACCATTTATACGTTACTAATAGTACTAACCTACTATTGAAAATATAACGAGATTGAGCTACTGAGCTTATATACTAATAGTCTATATTACTGCAAGAGACTGTACAAAATCGGGGGACTGTATTCTACTATAACCTTTTTATTTCTTACATTTTCTTATACTACTTGTTAGATTAAGATTTCGGCACTTACAAGATTTTCTGGTGAGTGAATTCCATCTCCTTCATCAAAGCTTCTTCCCGAAGTGGGAGAATGAGCACGCGACGATTGGTACGCTTTGACTGCAGAAGTCCAACGGGCAGAACTACAAAAGGGAAGCATCAAATCCATTCCAGAGAACCAACAAAAAGGGCACGAACTTACTCCGCTTGTTTGTATGCAGGAGATACACCAAGAGAATCAGCGAGGGTATTGGCAGAGAGAAGAGGCATACTGCCACAGACACAAGAAGCCGAGGGAAGGTCCGGGGTGTTGGGAGGGGATTCGGCCATGGGAACTGAATGTGGGGTTACCGACTCGGACACAGCTTGAAGGCAGGATCGATTAACGTTCTGCAAACTGGAAAAGCATAAAAAGACGATAAAGAAGACAATTACATCTTCATTTCGTATTTTCACGGCAACCGATCAACTGCGCTCGCCCCAAAATAATGAAAAAACGCTTGTAACGTTATCTATCGCGAACTGAAATTCAAACGCTTGAATGGCCTTTTTGCCGCGCAGATCAGTGAAAAATTAGAAAAATACGATAGAATTATCGAGTTTTTCAGGATTACCCTATCACACTCTTCCGTTTTTGGAATTACCGCCGGGTTTTCATAGCGAGTCTTGCAACGATGACTATGAAAATCCTCTACAGTAACTAATTAGCATAATTCCGCATTATTGACATTTGGCAGCTTTTGGGGCGGGCGCAGTTGACGGTTGCCGTGTATTTTTCTGTTCCGGGTGAGATGAATGTTGACGAATGTAGTTCCGGAGCCAGTTGAAAGTGCTTTGGTTTTTGAGCTAAAACACGGTTATGGGCTATATAAAAGACAGAAAGTAGTACACTATCTCGTTCTCACTTTTCTTTCTTATTTTGCCTTTCTTTGCGTCAAACGTTTCAAAAGTGTGTATTTATTGCAGATATGTCTGGTGCTTCTCAAGAGCAAGTTAATGTAACTGCCGAAGACCAACAGATGATCAACAAGTTCGCGAGACTTCATCAGAACTTTGTCTCCTTGACCGTGAGATATTATTTATATTCATTAGAAGCACAAAAATATGGTGCTTTCTCAAGCAACTAATCACATATTTGGCGAGGCTGAAACATTTCAATAGCCTCAAAAAAGTAATAAGTCCGTTCAGTTGATGATTGCAAAATATTTACGAATAATTTTAATATTCAGGACGAGGTGAAGTCTTTGCTGAACGATGTTCAAAACTTGAACGAAGCTGCCGATGAGATCATGCTATTGGGAGAAGAGGACGAGGTTCCTCTCAAGATGGGCACTTCCTTCATTCACTTCTCTCCGGTATGTACTACCGTATCCATCTACCGTACTTTCTTCTTGCTGCTGAGCTTCCAATATTAGCTTCGCATCAGATTACGGTACAAAATTAATTAATTGCTCCATTTCGAACGTGCTACTGTAGTTAGTATGCTACGGATTAATATAATAGTTATACATGGGCGCGGACCCGACGGTCGGGTGGTAGGCCCCTAATTATGTCAAAACTATAAGTTGGTAGGCCCCGCATTATACAAGAAACTTAATTGGTAGGCTACTCTCATAAATCTATGCGTTGGTAGACCCCGGTCGAAAAAGTTGTCGATAACTCTGCCTATGTATGATAGAAGTACCCACAGTGTTCTAAATGTTAAGCAAACGAGCCAAAATGCTTAGGATACGGTGTTTTCCGTGCGAGAGTTCCTACTGAAATCAGGGTTATTTTTCAGCATCTCGTTCGCTTAACATTTTCACTTTTGTCAGAACACTGTGTACCCCAAAAAGGAATGGCTGTTTTGCTTTAGTGACAATGTAATGTATCAGGAGAGTGCGGGAAACCGATTGGAATTGATGAAGTCGACGGCAGAAGAGAAGGCAGAACAGAAGAAAACGGAGAAGGTTAGTTCTTTATTCGTGTTATTGACGGAAGGGTACCGTATACCATACCTCACTATAAATATTTTTGTCATGCTTTCGCAATAATGAGAAACCTACATTCCTATCCGCGGGATAGTATCCAGTGGCTTTCTATTTAACTAATTGTAAGAAGAACCAAATATTCGATCTTAGAGAAATTGCCTAACCAAAACAATGTAATGATAGTCGATTAAAGGAGCCGGACCACGAGGTTCTGACCATATTGCATCTATACGTCATTCAGTTGATCTAATCATCCTGATCGGGTATTCCGAGTTTCATGCGATTTCATTCACTCTCCGCGGAGTAGTGAAGGTGCAAAAGGCAACGCGCTTTTCACAAAATCGGATATATTAGACGGCTGAGAAGACATACAGCTCTGATTTATTGACAAAACAATTTTTTACATTCTTCTGATCATTTTAGTGAAAAGAACGATCGGAAAATATGGGCGGAAAGGCCTAAATTGATATATCAGGGTAGCGCGGGAATTCAAATCCTACCGTACTCGTGGGCCGGCTCCTTTAATGCTCTGTAGCATCACTTACGCGATTCCTCTCTTACAGACTGTAATCGATGCTGAGATGAAGCGACTGAAGACGACTTTGTATGCCAAATTCGGCGATCGTATCAATTTGGAGAGCGAAAACGACGAATAATTGTCTCCTCTGCTGTTGTTGATCCCTAATTGTTCTATTCACATTGCTTATTCTCATATAATCGTATGTTCGATTGTGCTAATTGTCGGCTGAAGTAAAGAATGAATGAAATAACTTCGTGCTTATCCAGGTAGTCCATCCTCTCCTATCGGTTAATCCTCGGATGTTGTTGGGGTAGAGTACTAGTAGTCAAGACAACGTAGAGAGGGGAAGGGGGGAGGGGAGGGATGATAGTGTTCCTAGTCTGGGGAAATGCATGTCTCACGCAGAAGCTTGTCTAAATCCAGTACCAAAAAGGGCCCTTCTACATCCAAAAGGTTGCTATTACTGTCTCTCCTTCATTCATAAACTTTACTTTCAGAAACGGCTCGAAATCCGTAGACAGAGGACCAGGGAAAACGGGGAATTCAAGCAGTCAAGACAAGCTAAAGAGTGAGTTGACATTTATCGTAGATTTGGAAAGGTGGCAAGGGAAACCTCTATGAGTTGTGTGATGACCAAGGTTGGCAGTCCACTTTTCATTCGTATACTTGTATGCTACTTTCTATTCGTTCCCTTAACTTGCCGACTGTGCCAATTGTGCATCATATTAGCCCCAAAAGAGCACGTAACATTGTGTGCTCTGCGTGTCTCTCGTATTCCCCTTTGTCATTCCATGTTATCTCCTCTATCCTTTACTCTCTCATAATATTCTCTCTCCATTCCCTCTTTCTTCTTTGCCCTTTGTGTTTCGCTTCATCTTTTTACATCATGCTCATTTTACCAGTCCTTGTATGTTCCTCATTCCATCCTCTCACTTCCTCTCATCTCTGCACTCTCTCCCTTTCCCATACTCTCTCGCCCATTCTCTATCGTTTCCTTTGAATAGTAATCATAGATCGTAATATAAGTAGTGACTCGCTTGTGTACTCTTCGTGTCTCTTCTCTCTAGCCTTCTCTTCTCCCCTTCTCACCTTCCCCTGCAACTCATTCATGTACTCTTGTTTCTCTCTTTCCTCTTACTCCCTCACCCCATTCCATTCCACTCTGTTTCGTATGAGTTTGTGACCAGTCGAACACAGCTATTTGCAGAATCATTAGAGCATTTTATCATGACTCTAACGATGTTGATCTGTTAATTTGTTCAGTGAATGGAACAGATGTAGTCATTCCTGTCTTTATTCATTATCTCCATCCTGTCTATGTAACCGCAGTAATGGTTGATCCCTTCCTTGCCTGTTCTTCTAATTCCCACGACAGTCTTCTTCCTTCTTCTCTCTTCTTCTCCTCCCTCTCCTCTCCCTTCCCTTTCCCTTTTGACACCCTTCCGTTTGTAGACAGTCTAGACTAGTCTTTGAGTATCTCGCGTTCGGTATGCCAAGCTCAGCTTGCCTTGTCATCATACAAAGTGCTCATCTAACTATGCTTACTATTTTTCTTCTGCTTTATCAGAATGGTATAAGTATGGAGTAGCTAAATAGTTGTTCAAGCTGTGTATAGTACTTAATCCTGTCTCGCCGTTACTATGAATAGATGAGTCGATCTCTCGATCCATCTCACTCCCTCCCCCCATTCTTCCCTTCCCTATGATTCATCTGTTCCTTGTAATATTGTCCATTCAGAAATGCCTTCCTCATCGACGTCGTCTGAACCTTCAAATGAAATGAGAGCGAGGTTCGTTCCCTTTTATGCTTTCAGTTCAACATTTCTAGTCACTGCATTACAATGGAACAACTAACTGTATGCATTCTACTATCACCTTCAAAATGCCCGTTTCCTCCTACTCAAATTTTTTGGAAGATAATGCGTAACTGACCTTTGAATATGAAGTGAATCATGCAAAAAGTGAGTAGGGGCATTTGTGTTTCTTTCCTTCGTCCCTCTGCCACTTCTCGCATTCTTCTTATTCGGTACAAGTGGAATAGTTAGTCTCGGTCGCTTCTCTCCTCCCCTAGTGCTAATCTCATCGTCGACCTATCTCCATCCCTCCAAACTCTGCCATTTCGTACCTCAGAAGCTCTTTCACAACAACAACCGCAGTTAATGTCATCCCCCTGCTTAAACTGTAGTCTCTCGTAGTGCACAGAGAACAAAATGTTGTGCTTGAAAAGTGTAGTTTGTAGTCACTGAGTAAACAAACAAACGGAATAAGAAAGAGGGAGAGAGAGTAAGGACAGGGCAGGAAAGGGGATTATATGAAAGAGAGAAAGAAGAGGTAACTCTGATCGGACCCTTCGCTCTCTTGCATTCAGCACGCCATTTCCTTTCGATTCTAACACAAAACTCTATATAGTACATAGTTACTTCAATAATAGATTCATTTCAAAGGTTTGATAATGGATAATTTTCCCCATGTATATGTTCCTCCCATACATGGGCAGGTGTTATCCGAATATTTTTGCAGGCTCCCTTACGTAATTAGAGGAAATTAAAAGCAGCTATCCTAACAAGCGCTTTTCATTACAATTATCTAGCGGGCAAAGACCCATCTTAACGTGCGATTGGACAATGACGCCCATGTATGGTTCCTCCGTCAGATCCCACTCGACCTCGGAACCACTCGCCCCTCAATTAGTAGCCTATCTCCGAGAGAGCATGAATGGAGTAGTAGAGGCCGATCCCCCATACGTTTTCGTCGTCTTCGGCGCTTCCGTAAGTCTTTCGTGTATATCTCAGGAACAGTCTTGTATAGCTTGCTATAGTATTTACTACAGTACTCTCTTAGATACCCTATTGTTAGTCATGTTGAGTATGCAGAGGGATTACGGTAGTGGCATTATTGTTGCTTCAAGAGGATACGGTATGCATTGAGGGAGATCTGGCAAAGAAGAAGATCTATCCAACGTTGTGGTGGTTGTTCAGAGATGCACTTCTGCCGAATAACGTCAACTTCGTGGGTTATGCACGGTGAGTGTACCCACGTCCTTTTCATTCATATCACTCTCCTTCTTGCTTAATTGGACCAAATTTTGAATCGAAACATAGTTTATCTTTTTGCAGATCCACACTTACGATGGAAAAGTTGAAGGATTCATTCGAGAAGTACTGTAAGGTAAGTCTAGATTCTTTATCTGTCATTCATACACTACTTTATTGTTCATTCAAAAGGATAGTGTGAAAGATATCTCGCATGATTACACATTCTTTTAGCTTTTTTGTTCCATAGTCTCCATATTCTGCTTTACTCAACTCCTTCTCATTGTGTGCCATCTGAAATATCCATCATCTCGATGTCACAAGGGTTACGGTATTCCTTGAATAACCTGTCTCCTTCCCTTATGGTCTGATCTGACTGGTCTCGTTTCCTCTCTCGTCAATGTTTATTTTGTAGGTTCGCGATACGGAGAAAGAGACGTTTGATCGGTTCTTGCGGAAGTGTGCATATGTGCAGGTAATGTGGAGGGAATGACAAGAGATCCGGGGGAGCTTAGCTATAGTTACTGAACTGTTCTTTCGGGTACAATCTGAATGAATGCATAAGAGAAAGAGTGTTGACGGTTCGACGGGGAGTACTGTAATGAGTGATGATGAGTGAATGTCAGGGAAAGTACGATAATGCAGAAGGATTCAAGTGTCTGCAGACCCTGATTGATGGAATGCAGAAGGCAGCGAACAACAGTTAGTCATTTATTGCCACTTACTTTATTCATTTCTTTTTGGAGAAATTACTATAATATCGATGTTATGTGTATATTATTGCTTTCGGGACGTAACTTCTTCTGATCTCTGTTCTATTTGCCATCCCCTACAGTATACCTACCGTACCCTTTCAGTCCCCGTCAATCGTCTCTACTATCTCGCCCTTCCTCCTTCGGTCTTTGCTGACGTCACAACTCAACTGAAGGAGAACTGCATGGACTACGGGTGGGTCCATGTCACATTCCATGTCATAACCCATGAATTCCCCTCCGATCTTAAGACGGCGTATCCCTGCCATAGTAGTTAATGCTTACAGTGATTCGTGGACTCGTGTCATAATCGAGAAGCCTTTTGGCCACGATCTCCAATCGTCGAGGGAACTCTCGGATCATATTGGAAAGCTGTTCAAGGTACGGTAGTGTTATGTAACTTCTTCACGTCGTGTTAACCAATGCACTGTAGTCCGGGCCGCGTCACACACGCGCAGCACGTAACACTCAAGCAACGCGGTCGAACTTTTGGCGGGAAAATTTGAATGGGCCATATGGCAACCATGGCCTCCAACTGCTGCTCATTCAAAATGATCAAAACAAATTGTTTCTTTATATTGTTGCGATCAATGCATTTATCTGCGTGTAATGCGAGCCATAGTTATTTCAAAAGATGCATTCTAAAGGTTTGCGTGGCCTTTAATTTTTTAATGTTAGAAGTTTGACACAGCGCTATGCCTACTTTATAAGCCTACTGTACTTATGCAATCGCGCACATCGCGGACTGGAAACACGGCGTGCTTCTTTGATGGTATACCGTATCTCTGGAGGAATATTAGGCTGTTTCATAAGTCTTGTATCACTTTTTCAAAATTATTTTTCTCAATTCCATTGGTTCCCAACTAAAACCTGTTTGCACCAACAACACAGTAAGGGGCCCTAGTATTCATTCATTCATTCATTCATTCATTCTTTATTTTCACCTTCATAGAGTAATAAGTACATTTTATAATGGGCAGTAATGTGGTGAAAGGTCCGTCGCAGGCGAATCGGGTGGTTGGGCAGAGGGAATTATAATCTAATAAGGGAAGGGTGATGGAGAATAAGAGAATTTTGTGAAACAATAAAGTTACGAAAAGCAT
>LS921034.1:406939-427153 GCA_900490955.1 Micoletzkya japonica | reverse complement strand
ATGAGACCACCACCATTCGATAGAGCACATAAAGATTGGTAGATCCTGAGAAAATTAGCTGCCGACGTCCACACATCTTCCAGAAATCCGATGTCAAAGATTCCGAAGGATTCTACACGGTCCCGACCAAGCCTCGACTACGGGTTCCTCTACCCCAGCCGGCGGCACCACAACAACTGGTCTGCTGCGCAGCAGGAAACAGGTGGGACTGGGGTGCGGTAACCTATTGGTTCGGTTCCCTGTGTTGGCCAAATTTTTGCAAGACTCTGAAACTTGTGAATTTCAAATTTTTTTTCATTTCTTGAAAACTTACGGAAAATGTTTCAAAGAACACTTACACTAAAATTCCACGAGATCTCATTCTGTGTTATCAATTTTTCGACTTCTATAAAAGAGAACTCTGGAAAAAAAACTTGGAAAATCAGAAGTCCCAGAGACTTGCAAAATTTTGCCACAGCGGGGAATCGAACCAATAGGTTAACGCACCCCAGTCCCACCTCTTTCCTGCTGCGCAGCCGACCAGTTGTTGTGGTGCCGCCGGCTGGGGTAGAGGAACCCGTAGTCGAGGCTTGGTCGGGACCGTGTAGAATCCTTCGGTATCTTTGACATCGGATTTCTCGAAGATGTGTGGATGTCGGTAGCTAATTTTTCAGGATCTACCAATCTTTATATGCTCTATCGAATGGTGGTGGTCTCATGTCTGGATCTGATGATAACTATTTGCCCTTCCTTTGTTAGGATACGGTGTTTTCCGTGCGAGAGTTCCTACCGAAATCAGGGTTCTTTTTCGGCATCTCGTTCGCTTAACATTACGATTGTTGTCAGAACACTGTGGAACGCAAAATGAGAACCCTCTCGCAGGTGATCAACAAGCACACCGACTTCGAGATCGATCCCAGCCTGTGGAAGGTCAGTGGCTCAATGAAAACTGTGATATTCAGCTGTTATGTATTTATTTATTTATTTTTCAGAATATTTGCAGCATTCTCATTCTCAGGTCTTCTTCGTGCTCTTCGTCGACTTTCTCGACACCAAAGGCATGGTCTCGCCGGCGGAGAAGGTTCGGCCTTACATTACGGTTGAGGAAAAAGCGTTCGGCTAGTTGTTTCCTGCTCTTCCGACGAGAGAGCGGAGCTGCCGGAAGAGAGTTCAGACAACGTAGGGAATGCCTTTTTCTGGTGGAATGTTCGATACGTCGGTTGAGAAGTGCGTTCACTAGGCGCACATTGTCGTGAATTTTCGCTCTGTGTGTACTTCTCCCAATCCAGGAGTCGTGGCTGCATCTCAGTCGACGGTTCAACGAGCACGCACAGATGCACCTCTTCGACGTGGGCCTGCCCACCGACTCGGAATGGGTGCACCCCGGGGGCGAGCGAGGGGGAACGACGGTGACGACGACGACGACGACGACGACGACGACGACGACGGTGGACGAGAACGAGAACAGGATAGGGGAGAACAAGGGCGATAGAGGCGATCAGGCTGACATCAACACTGTCGAGTGATGATGGCTACTTGCGTAATGTAGTGTTCTCTCTTTGACGGTTATTAGATATGTTTCAGACTTCGATGATGAAGACTGAGACATAGACATAACCGCGGAAAAGCGTGAAAAAGAGCAGAGTGGAACAAACCGATCCGTCCGTTGCTTCCACTCCTAAATGAGTCTAATTCTCTCACTTTTGCACACTCTCTCGCTTGATATTCGGAAGCATTTTCCGACGGATCCTTTTATTCGACTATACCCTAGTGTAATGGCTACGTTTGGTGGTTCTGATAAACGTTCTCTTGTTCTTTTGGTCACGAAGACGCTGACTGATGCTTCCCCCGGGGTCGATTGGTTGCCTTCTGATCACACGAACCTCCCCCCCCCCCCCCTTCCCAAAACAGCATTCCGACACACCATTTGGCCATACAAAACCATCGGGGGCAACGAGGAGGACCCCCCGAAACTTGACCTTTGAAGAGAAGGGCGACTGAAAAAGAAGAAGAAGTAGAAGGCGACCGTCCAGGGGGAAGGGGGCGGAGCTTCGGTCTGGTACGGAACTAGAAGAGAGACCGAACGACAGTTTACAAGGGATAGAAGGGGGGAGGAGGGGAGGGAGACCCTCCTTGCGAGGGAACAGGGAGAGAGTGAGAGAGTCTGTGAGGTGTGGTGTAGGTAAACCCGCGCGCATGTCTTCGTCTCGGACTGTGGGAAGCTCACGACATTTAGCAAGCCAACCCCCCCCCCCCCCCTCCTTGGCCCGACTGTTCCCCTCCCCTCATTCTTTCCCCGTCTACACCTACTATTCCCGCTCTTGCCTGTGTTCTCTCCTAAAATGACGATCTGTAATCGCCTATTTTTTTGCCTCCCCTTCATGTTCAAGCTGGAATTCTCGTCCATCATTCCGTGATTCCCTCCCCCATTTCCGGGAGAGCATACCATATCACCATTCGACCCCTTCTGCGACCCGTGTACCCGGCAGTCCAGACATGCTTCGTTTCGGGAGGTTCTTGTTGGTATATCGTAGTCCTGTTGATAGTTTATACGTGCTTTCGCCGAAACCATTTGATGACACGAAATCAACGGTCATCCGTAGCTTCGTTATCGTTGCACCATTCAGTTTTTTTCTTACTCGTTCAGTTATCGTTTATCTATCACCAGAAAAGAAGACCATCTAATTTGAGCTCATAGCCCTGCCATTGATGTGCTCTTCAAAATGTTCTAAATATTAAGCAACGAGCCAGATTATTTGAGCAGAATTATTTCAGTGCGAGAGTTCCTACCGATATCAGTAGGTATTCCTAGGCATCTCGTTCGCTGAACATTTATGTTTGCTGTCGCTCCTTACTGCCCCGATGTGCGCTTTCCCCTCCCCATCGGATCATTCAGTTTTTGCGCGTGTCTTGGTGATCGGACAAACACGACAATGAGGCACAGGCATTGCACCATGTTCCGGTGTACGAAACTTCCCCACCCCCCCCCTGACCTTACTGTTTGCTCAGTTTCTGTGCCCTTCCAAATACTCCTTTCCAATTTTAGTCCTCTCAAAAAGCACAAAAATACGGTGGAAATCGCCTACATATGTTCCTTATAAATGCCAAGGCTCGTGGAGTTATTGCTCAAATAATAATCTTTAAAATGGGATCGCTCGGAATCATTTCAAGCTCCTGACGACAACCCGGCTGCTCTTCTATGTTCCTATCTCTCTAGCAATAGCTCTAGCATAGTTTGTCCCCATTTGGCTGATTACGAATCCGAACGAGCCTTCTTTAACGTTCGCGATCTTTCCCCATCGCAAAATGGCATCTTCCCCTGCACCGACAAGGGAAGAGGTTCCTATTCACCCGTGCTGCACCCAACAGCCATCCCCTTCCCCCCTCCCCCCTTTGTCACTTCCACACAGCCTACAGTTCTATTGTCGTCCAACCCATCCTATTCTTCGACCCCTTCAGCCTTGTCTGCAGAGCTGATCCTCTGTTTTTGTGACCTTTTGCTCCTCGCCTCCCTTCTTGGAGCGTCCCCCCTTTGCCTGGTAGCGTCATTCAGCATCCATGGTCACATACTTGATCACCTGTGCTCTGGTCCGCAACTTGCCAACCACCTACCTCTTCCAATACGCTAAACTACAGCACAAAGAGCGTCCTCCGAACTTCTTCTTCCTCCTCAGCTCCTCGTATAACTTTTCCGGCATCTGTATAACTTTCCTGGTCCCCTTCCTTCGTGCCATGCCTTTCCTCGCCTTTGCCTTCCATCCGCTACTACTCACGTCCGTGCAACCCGAACTCCTCCTGCTCAAACATCGTGTGCTCGTACTCCCCCCCCCCGAGAACTTGTCGTTTTGCCCCACGATGTTTCCCCTCGTTGTAACTTTGCGCAAAACGCCCGAGAGACCACCGCTCCACGGAGAGTTTTCCAATAGAGTGTCATCTAACCCCCGGCCGTCTTTGCAGAGAGTACACGCTCAAAGTGGTCAGCACTCGTCTCGTCGATGGCCCGGCTACTGGTATTGGCCCTTGCGATGGGCGCGCAGGCACTGAATTACGGCAAGTCCCCCCTCGAGATTGCATTTCGCCCCGCATATGGACACTACCAACAAGTTTTAGCTATATTGTAGTGGATTAAAAAGATCCCCGTCTGAAAATCATTCCAAATATAAGGCGAGAGATTGTGCAAAAGTGAGAGAATTAGACTACTCATTTTGGAACGAAAGAATCTGACGGATCGCCGTTTATTCCACTATACGTCTTTGTCATGACCTATGAGTGTTCAAAGGTCGAGTTCAGATCAGGAGTGGTGCAACTTCTGGGCCAAGAAGGGCATTCTGCGGCCGCGATGTCTTCAGAACGCACGGCCTACCGCCAGGCAAGCTTATGAGCGCCATTACAAGTATAGCAGAGAAAAGCATAGTAAAAGTTTAAAGGTATATAGACGGGGCCGTATTCATTCCCGCATCTTCAACACACACACACACACATATTTGTTTAGCAAAATCTTCCACCAGTGGCCATCGTCCTCATTTACGATGAGATATCGAAATAAGAAAGGGCTGTAGGCAACGTGGAAATGGCTTTATTGACGAAGCTCTTTCGAAGATCTCCGTTCGTAGAGCCTCACAGAGCGTGCGAAAACGCCGAACCTCTCACGAATAGATCGCTCTAGTTGTCAGCAATTTCGCGCGGTAGTGTGGGTGTAGTTTGGCGTTGTTGCAAGAACACGACGTAGGCGCTTTTTTGTGACCGTCGTTCGTTCCCGCAGCGCTATTTCCTTCTCTCCATTGGGAAGGGAAAACGCGTCGATCTCCCGCATATCGGGTTGCGAAACCCGTGTTTGTGACGACTCCTCACATTCACTGAAGACTGAAGTCTCGCTCCTCTGTCCGTCGTCGTCTCTTTTTTTGTTGTCGCCGCTCACTGATCTGTCCGTCCTTTACGTGAAACTGGACAAGGCAAAGAGTTCCTGAACCGCGCAGCGGTTCGGTTTCGGACCGTTAGTCACACTGCCCGAGGTTCTGCAAACTAACTGTCTAGACGCTACTAGCCCGACTCGAACACCTAGAAGAGCGATACGGCTAGAAGCCACGCACATATAGAACACGGTTCGCTGTAGATACTTGCAATCGATGATGTCGTGTAAAAATAAGGGCAGCGACCTTCACAGAGCCAAACCTCATCCTCCATCTATATATCAGGCCGCAAAGCGCCAAGCATATTTTATAGGCTTTGAAAACCAAACCTTTTAATTGCATTATGAGACCGCAAGAGCGATGAATAGAATGGAAGAATGAAGAGAGTCAGGAGATAAATACGCTAATCGCGCTTGTTTTTCAAACCCTAATATTTTACATAGTATACTTTCAGACCGCGTCCCTCGTTCCCCTCCCTCCTTCCCTCGCAGTCGTCCTATCCATCCGCTCCTCCCTTCCCTCCCTATTCCTCCTCCTTCGCCATCCCCACCACCGCCCCTCCCGTGCACTGGTCGCTGCTGACGCTGAGGAAGCGAACGTACACTGATATGGAAACGACCACCAGTAAGCAGAGATTTGTTGGCAAGCTGCCAAACTATTTGACCACAAGAGAATAACAGTAGTCCGAAGCTTCATGGAACAAGGCGAAGACGAAGCGAAGCGCTACGTGCGTAATCAGAGCCTGTGCTGAGGTGTGCTCTGCAATGAGGCACGCGAGTGACAGAGAAGGAGAAGGAGAAGGAGAAAGAAGAGCCGGCCGGGGGTCTCATGGTCCATTATTGCCTCTTGCTAGAGTATTTTGACCAACGCGCGCGTACGCATTGAACTGTGGCGACAGAAGAGTTGCGGGTGCAAACTAGAGACTAGGGGGGGGGGGGGGCTAGTGAGAGCCCCCCTAGAGCGCGCATAAATCTTATGCTTCGTCATGAACTATGCCCACTACAGAACTACTATTGCAGAGATTCCGACCTGTCGGTCGATCAACAACCTCAATCGGTGCATCAAATCACGACATTGCCCCGCGAGTCCCATGTGCTGGGAGGTATCAGCAACATATTATTGACGAAAACATTCCGTCAGTTAACTCATTCCTACTTCGTCTGCACTCTCTTCACACCGCTTCACTCTCTCGTCGAAAGTAGGAATGAGTCGACTGACGGAAGTTTTTCCTCAACCATACTTTGCGTTTGCGAGCCACGCAATTATTTACCATAGATCCATTTTCGCCTCTTTTACATCAGATCTGCCGAGTTTTCATAGAATACCTTGTAAAAAAACAGCCGATATAATCTACCAACCTCCTGATATATCTGTCTTTCCTCGCAGTCGAGTCGTGCGTGCTGCACGCCTCCCTTCGCCCACCTCACGCCGCTCTTCTCCACTCCCTCGTCCGTCGTCGTGCCCAACACCGGCGGCTGTCCCCTGCCCGCCGCCATCGACTACCAGTGCGTGTCGGAGGTGCTGCCAGACTTATTTTATTTTATTATTATCTTTATTATTATTATTATTATTATTATTATTATTATTAATATTATTATTATTATTTTATTATTATCGACGAAACGTTTCCGTCATTAAACGTAATTCTTACTAACTTTGCCCGAATCAACTATTATATAGAAGGCTAAAGTAATTGGAATGAAAGGAATTTAGGGAAAAAAGCAATAAAATGGGCTTCGTGTCAGAGGTAGGGCCAGACTTGGTAATATTATCGACGAAACGTTTCCGTCAGTAAACGTCGTTCTTGCTTTGCCTGAATCAACTATTACATAGAAATCATTGGAATGAAAGGAATTTAGGAAAAAAGCGATATAATGAGCTTCCTTGCAGAAGCCGGTCTCCTGGTGCTCCACTGATGACCAGTGCTCGCTGAGCGCCACGCACAAGTGCTGCCCAACCAGTACGTTGAACGTTTACACGTTTCCGCTTTCGACCTCAAAGGACAGGAATACTTATACCTATACTTTATTTGCATAACACAAGGATATGCGATAAAAATCAATACTATTATCAATACTATTATATAATTCGCCAAACGTCTGTCCGTGGACATGATCAAAGATCACTCAATAGATGTTTTCCAAATTTGCAAAAGCTTCTCCACATAGCGGTGTTCGAACCCGCACCGTTCCGCTTCATAGTTAGCTAGCTTCCCAATTGAGCTAAACTGACACATTTACGATGGGTGCGGGGATAATACATGATAGCAATCGACGCCGTGCGGCCTATTCGCGCCTGTTTTTTCGCATTGATAGCGAAGCTTATCGTTGAGAAAAGAGATATTGGTAGAATAGATAAAAGAATGGAGAAGAAGAAGAAGAAGAATGATTGGATAGCTTCTAAGTGCGTCCATGGACTACATTCGACCCCTTGCAGAATGCGGCAACCGAATATGCGTCAACACTGCCGATATGTCGTACTCCTACAGGAATGGTATCTACTCTTCTTAGTTGTGCGCATCTTCGCAGCGTATCGCTCATAGCACACGTAGCGAGAGAAGCGCATGTCACCCGTTTTCGCCATCAAGCCAAGTCTAGAGTTCGGCAGATGACCCAACACCAAATCGTGCAAAATGCCTTCACCTACTGCGTCTCTTCACTCTTCACTCCTATCTCGGTCAAAGCTCGCACTTTCATGCGGACCCAAAAACGGACCCAACAATTACGGTTCCTTTGCCCCGAACACTAGCCAAGTCTAGACCCCTGCTTCATTCAGTACGTCTGGGCCAGCCGCTGCCCGAGTACGCGCCCTTCAACTGCCTGCTGGGCGGCACGTCGTGGTGCGAACGGGACACCGACTGTCGGTGAGTACATCACACCAACCCGGGCATAGCCCGAATAATGCACAGCGTTCCGACAACAGTGAGAATGTTAAGCGAACGAGCTAGGTAGGTACTGTGGTTGCGGCGCAGATATAATTTATGCCATGATGCCTACTTACCGCAAAACAACGCGACGCGGTTCACGGAACGTCAAGTAGGCGCAACTTTACCGACGAAAATCTTTCGTCGTCAATATTTACTCGAGATGTCGTGCACTTGAACGCGCCGCAATGCAGCGCTCCAGAGCGGATCTCAAAACGCGTCCTACGGATGCGCCACATTGTTCTGGCAACAGTCAAAATGTTAAGCGAACGATCTGCCGAAAATAACCCTGATTTCGGTAGAAACTCTCGCACGGAAAACACCGCATCCTCAGCATTTTGGCTCGTTCGCTTAACATTTAGAGCACTGCGAATGGAGACCGTAGAGCCGCGCTACCTACACTGAGCGAAAATTCACCACAAATAACACCACGAAGTGCACTTGGGGAATAAATTCCCCCAGCCCGCTAGGGAACAATTCCCCAAAAAGTCGAAATTTCCCCAGCCGGCTGGTGAATTATTCCCGACGTGCAAATCGTGGGGATATATTCCCCCCCCAGAAATTTCTCTGAGTATACGCATGGCTTGCATACAGGCAAACGGGCGTCCAGCGCCGGGTCTGCCGGTCTACCAAGTGCGGCTACAACGTGTGCCTGCTGCAGTACGGAACACAGTGGATCATCGCGTAGTGAAGCCGCGGACCGACTGATTCATGTTGGAATTGTGGAATTGTTGGAATTGCACAACATGCGCTCACTCCTGTTGGAATTGCGCGCAGCACCGTCGTGCATGCTGTTCCAACTAATCCACTTTGATCTAGCCTAATTTCAGTGTTCCACTAGGTGCTGTAGGACGGTGAAATGTAGCCGCTGCCCCCAATCTGCGCACAGTCTTTCACTTACATACTCAGTCTTCGTAATATGTGGCGATATCTGCATTACGTATTTGTAGAGACATGTGGTAGTGTCTATTTGAACTTCTATGTTGAGAAATCTTTCAAGTTTATCGTACCAGTGATATTAGCGCTCAACCTATAGAGGGCTGTGTACTTACCGCTGAACTTGCTAACCTCATTCATCACTTACAGTTCGAGAGCGCCACTTACAAGTAGAGTGGGACTAACGAAAAAATTTACATTCTCTCCATATCTCATTCTCTTCATTCTTCTACACTCTCTCGGCGGCTGTCATAGTGGATTAAAAAGATCCGTCGGAAAATCATTCCGAATATAGGGCGAGAGAGTGTGCAAAGGTGAGAGAATTAGACTCCTCATTTTGGAACGGAAGAAACTGCCGGATCGGTTTATTCAACTCTCATTCGATAGTCTCACCCTACTTATAACAGATAGTTCGTAGCTTACTTATTACCTGAACCAGACTTACGATACTATACGTTGGGTAACCATTTCTGTACATAGGGACTCGTCATACAACTGTGCATGTTGGCAATATGCGATTGTTAACTGAATAAATTATTCTGTGTTTGAGCATAACAACAGAAAAAGGGCATGTTACCCAGTCGAACTGCAATTTGTGTTCTTTCGCCTTCGGTCATCCAATACCGAGTCAACACACCTTGTCCCCAGCCCCGCAACACATTGTTGTCATATGTTGCCTCTTCTCACCTCTAATGTTTGCGTTTCCGCATGCCCCCCCGCAGGGCAGCACTCAAGAAACTGAGTGTGCATTGTTGGGGGGGCAACAGTCGTCCCTTTAGTGGACTCTCTCACTCCGACCATCCTGACCACACTATATGCACCCGACGAAGAAGACTCTAGGCACAGGGGATCCGGGTACAACTCTAGGTGGCCTGCGGACAATCAGGTCATCGATTCGGAAATGTTCGTCACATTGGAAAAGCTTATCTGATTATACGCAGCGCCTTATTCTTTGGAGAACTGTAGCGCATTAGCTGCTAATGCTAAATGCAGCTGTGTTCAGTAATCCTCCTTCGAGTCAGTCAACGAAACCTCAGAGTCCGGCCACTTTCGCCCTCACAATTAGAGGGAGGCTCTTCGGAGGGACAAGAGAACGACCGAGCCGTGACTCTGGTAATACATGCGCGAGTCTCGCACCGAGACTAAGTGCACTGGGTTCTTCTCGTAAGGCTCTCGAGAGGGGGGGGGAGTAAGATGGACACTCGTGCTGTTATGTTGTCGTGGATTGTGCTGCATGTGCGCGTATTCAAAGCAGGATTCAAAGCCTTTGCTACGCATTGCCCTGTCTCAAGTTGTTGTTATCTCAGAATGAGATATTGCCTGCCCTGGAAACTGTCCACTTGCTCCACAACAATTATATCTTGTAGTTTGCCGTAGAGCAAAGAATCGCAAAGCTTTGAAATGGTCTCCCATCTGAAGCAGACCACAGATCGGCCAGCGGTGCAATTGCATTGGCTGCCCAATGTACAGCGAAAGGAAGAGGAAGGGAGTGATTGTGAGTGCCCTCGGGTTCCCTTGCTAATTGCATTGCGAGACGTGTGTGTATCTGTCGTTCTCGAATGAACGTCTACTTGGGAACCGAAAGACAATTTTTTCCTCTATTATTGTAATGATAGCTAGTGCTCACCTACGCATGATCTACGGAACCGACCATACTATCTAGTACTATTAAACGTGATCGATATTTTAGCTTGTACAAAGCATTGTAGTGAAGCCAAGGGGGATCCTCACTTCGTTCTCCCCTCTACAATTCTTACGCCTCTTCTCAAGTCATCCATAGCTGGCTCTGCTCCCCGCGCTTTATCCCGTATGTGTCATGCATAGCGAAGGAAGATGGCGCTATCTGTAGAGGAATGAAGGGCCTCCAGAAGCTGGCCGTTCATTGCTTATGTTCTTAGAAAGATTTGCGTTTTATGTTCCTTTTAGAGATTATTCAGTGGTTATCATCTACGAAAAAACCTTTCTGCAGAAAATGTACAGCATAAATTGGCAGCATATGACCAGGGCTGAATGGAAAACTTCTATGTTCTCTGTTCACTGAGCATCATTCATTTCTGGCCTCTCTGACCGCCCATTCAATACCCTAGATTACGGGGCTAATATATTGAGCGCCCTTCTAATCTCCGCATTGTTCTTTGTGCAGCCGACCGCTCTGCTGTATGTACATATGCTGTGCTCGTATACGTATGTACCTTATAGGCTCCGCATGACGTCACTAGATCAGCGCGCGGACGGCGCGCGGCTGCTGGTGGACGCGCCGCGCATGGTCTCGGGCGTCGCGGCAGCGGCCATCGGCGGCGGACCGCCGCCGGCGAAGAGACCCACCTGGAAGCAGCGCGTGCAAACGGTACGTCCAGCACAGGCCAAATCGGTCCTTTTCCCAGCTTTGCGATGACCATGGACACATATCGGCTATGTCTCTTGACATAGTGGATTTTAATCTATCATTGTTTAAATCTTAGGCTTATCGTTGTGCAAAATTTTGGTCGATTCTAAATTTTCGCTTTTTCATCCCATCCGTGGGGGTGCTCCCATTTCTCATGGAATGTCTCTTAAAAAGATACTTCGTTAAAGCATTCCGAATATGCGGCCAGAGAGTGTGCAAAGTAGAGATGTACAGACTGGTCGGTGCAATGATTATGCTTCATGCACCTTATAACCGCGACGCGCCTCGTCGCCAAAAGTAATGAAACATATTGGCCCAAATGATCAGTTTGCACAACTCTAGTGCGAAGGCGAGAGAATTGGACTCATTTTGGAACGGAGGAAACTGGCGGATCGGCGTATTGCCCCGATAACTCAGCATGCATATCTCTCAGCTGCTCGCCTCGATCGGCCTCCACGGCGGACTGGTCATCGGCTGCGCCGTCTACGTGTGCGTGGGCGCGGCCATGTTCCGGATTGTGGAGCGGCCCTACGAGGTATATTATTCACAATGCTCTGTATGTTAAGCGAACGAGCCAAAATGTTTATGGTACTCTGCTTTCCGTGCGAGAATTCCTACCGAAATCACGGTTATTTTGCGGCATCTCGTTCGCTTAACATTTGCTATGTTGGCAGAACATTGTGTATTGACGAAAACGCTACGTATCTACTCCGGTCCTCCGACCTCTTAAATAGCGTAAAATACGTACGAATGCATGCTATTTAACCCTTATTTAGCATAATTCACGACGAGATATAGCATAAATTCATACGTATTTAATATTATTTTGGGAATTTACGTATATTACGCTATGTTGGAGCACCGGAGACTTCAGCAAACTCATACATTCCGAATGTCGGATGGAACCTGTCGCACTGTTTCATCGATTGCCCAATATTGAACAAAAAAAAGAAAAAATAACTGCGCATGGATTGGGCTTAGTAATGAAGTAGCACATCATTCCGCCCGGTGAAGAATGTGTCTAATAGCGAAATGACCACTATTTTTGAATTTTCTCAAGAGTAGCTCAATCAATCAGCACCAAATTTTCAGAACTTGTTGAATTCATAGTGACGAGCTTATATTTTTAAATTCATAATTTTTCGTTCACTGGTTCGCCGACAGGATCGGATCCTATGCGCGAAAACCGCTATTCGCTATTATGCTGTGGTAGGGGATGGCAGAATGCGAGTGAACGTGCACCACTAAGATGCAATAGTGAAGACGAATGAAAAGAGTCCGGTTGTTAGACCGTACATATTTGCACTTTCACACCCATTTTTCCATCCCTACAATAAAGCACTTTTGCAGCTGGAGATCAAGAACCGGACGCTTTCGCGGCTAGCTCGGATGCGAGAGGAGTTCATCGACCGGACGATGAGTCTGCAGGACGAGGAGCTGAGTAAGGCAATGATTTTGACTTGAACAGCTTCTCGTTTTATTGCTAAATGTCCACTCCCCGCCTATTCACAGAACAATGGTTCTGATAACATTAAAAAATCATGAATAGCTGTTTGACCGATTTGACGAATACCGTCAAAACCGAAAATTGTGGGACAAATACAGTATTTTACCGTATTTTTCGTTTTATCAGCTTTAGAATGAATCTAATCGAAAAGTTCCTTGCATATTCGGAAAGAGCAGCCCAAAATACATAGGTAAGCGTTGAAAAAGTTTTATTTATGGATTTCGTAGCCGGATGCTAAATGCGGGATCGAAATGACTTCCAGGAGCAGTCGAAATATCCAAAATTTCAGATTTTTGCAATGTTTAAAGATGTTTTTTTCAGTCTCGGGATACTCAAATGAACCGATATAGGTTGAAAAATAGTTCACTCAATGCTAGAAATGAGCTTTTACCCAGATTTGATTTAGATAGTGTCGCAGCGGTATCATCGCTTTCACTCGTTCCATACACAGCATTCTGCCCGGTGAAGAATGTGTCTAATAGCGAATTGACCACCGTTTTTGAATTTACTCAGCAATGGCTGAACAAAATTGCATCAAATTTTCAGAGCGTCTTGAACGCATTGTGACGAGCTTAAGTATTTAAATTCATAATTTTACACTCACTGGTTCGACCACAGGATCGGATCCTATGGGCGGAAACCGCTATTCGCTAATCGAACGCTAGGAATGCTGTGCATAATGAAGCATGGGCTATCAATTTCAAACTTTTCAAGCTAGGATGGCTCCAAAAGGTCCAAAGAATAGGCACGCAACATTTCATATGTCATTTCAATTTCGCCGCAGTACAATGGCAAAAATACGGTAAAATACGGTATAATACCGTATTATACGGCATTTGTCCCAGAATTTTCGGTTTTGACGGTATCTAAGGTATTAGGAAAACCCCGCGAGTCCGTTGAAGTAGAGTGCGGCTCTCGCATGAGATAATGCGATGAGGAACGCCGAGAGAGCGGAGACGAACGCAGAGAGTGCGATATGGAGAGAATGTAAATGTATTCGATAGCCGTACTCTACGTTGAAGGCGACGACGAGTTCGACTACGCGGCTCGCCGTCTCATCGACGACTACAGCCACGAGCTCTTCGAGATGTTCGTCAATCCGGTATGACTCGTCAGCCAAGATGAGATTGACCGTGCTTCTTATAGCCTATCGCCCATCCATCTGGATATAGCGCACTCCCATTTGTCTATCATAGTTCATCTTTCTCAAGTTCTATGCTCTTTATCACGATCAGCAGGGCAGGGACCAGGTGTTGGGGGTCACTCGATCTGAAGCGCCATGCTTGTCTGCCATTCTGCCCGGTCTTGTGTCTTCCTTCCCGTGTATGTGATAAATATTTTGAACATTAAAAAAGGCGAGTAAGGCTGGCTCCACCGTACACTCAGCGAAATTTCACCACCATACAGCATCTAGTGAATCATTCACCACACAAATTTCACCAGCCCGCTGGTGAATTGTGCTCCATTCACCAGCGGGCTGGTGAAATTTGTCTGGTGAATGATTCACTATGTGCTGTATGGTGGTGAAATTTCGCTCAGTGTAGATCTCGGCCAATGTGATGGACAGTGTGGCCTACGATCTGGACTACGTCGACCTGTGGACCTTCTCGTCGGCTGTACTCTTTACGAGCACGACGATGGTGCCAGTCGGTGAGCGCATCAGTCACACACTAGGATTGAAAGTAGAAGGTTCTTGACGGTATTAAGTGAAAGTATCGTTGAAAATAATCATGGATAACGTTGGGTCTGCGTTCCAGGCTTCGGACTGGTAACGCCGCTGACGTGGCAGGGAAGATTGTTGCTGGTTTGCTACGCACTCATAGGTGGGCATTTACTTGCACAATAGATGTTTAATTTACATGTGCAGTCGAGATTCTGCAACCAAAAAAACATAAGAAGGCGAGCATTGATTTACATTTTCTCGCAGGCATTCCGCTTGCACTGGTCACCATGTCGGACCTTGGACGGTTTACCTGCGATCTGGCGGGCAAGGCCTTTGGGACGGTTAGTAATCTCCTAAATGGAAGAACAGACCAAATGGAACAACCTCATAAATAAATAAATATATATATATATATATATATATATATATATATATATATATATATATATATATATATATATATATATATATATATATATATATATATATATATTAGAAGAAAAGTTTCATTGATTTATTGGCTCTGCATAATAAGAAAAGACAACGTTTTTATAGTTCTACGCTAATACTGAAAATCGACTACCAATGCTAAACGGTGCAGAGCTGTTTCGCCTCCTTCTGCCAGACAGCTATAATGGAATAAACCGATCCGTCAGTTTCTTCCGTTCCAAAATGAGCCTAATTCTCTCACTTTTGCACACGCTCTCGCCTGATATTCGGAATGATTTTCCGACGAATCTTTTTAATCCACTATGTACACGTGTTTGATGCAGCACACAACGGCCTTCGTCATCGCGCTCAGCATAACCGTCATACTGTATCCGCTCTGCGGCGGAGTCATCATATCGTACGTATCGGGACTCAAGGCAAGTGTTTGCAATATTATACTTTCCGCTCCAGCTACCGAGCTGGATACTAGCATGTCTGTTCCAAAATTTTATATATTACAAAATTTAAGCTAACCGATGCCATCTACTACTCCTCGATCACCATTCTCACTGTGGGCTTTGGCGACATGTGGTAATGCTTTCGGTGCTTCTTCATCGTACTACCGTACTTCTCATAGTTGGCCTAGCTCAACTGTGAGAAGTACGGTAAACTGAAATTAATGCACAGACATTACGCTCCGAAACCGTCTTTTCCTACTTTCCGGCCGCCGGTCCCCATTCCCTTCCTGATCGCCTACATCATCGTGGGCGTTATGCTGGTGACGATCGCGGTCGACGTGGTCGCGGCGAACGCCATACACCACGTCCACTTTATGGGCAGGCAACTGGGACACGTGAGTCTCAAAGATCAAAGATCATTCATTTACGCATTTATCATATAAATCATATATTATATGATCCTATATTATATGGTACAGCAAGAGAGAGATGAGCGGGAGGGGGGGGGGAGGTAAGGGGGTAACTCTGTCGCAGCTTTGTTAAGGGTAAACCGTAATGGGATTCCAAGTAAGGCCCATCTTTGCAATGTTCGGCGAAGCACCCGTTTCTTAGAAACGATGAATGCCTCGTTCATCGTTTCTAAAAAAACGCTTACTGTACTCGTTTGAGGCCCGGGTGATCGCGACCCGCATGATCAAGATGGCACAGAAGATCTCCATCTCGAAGGGACTGGGTCTGGGCATGGCACAGCTGGGCGCCTTTGCGAGGATGGGCCTCATGCAGGTATCTAGGCGGAAGACCAGGGTTTTTTCCAAAAAAAATTAGAAGCCTTCGGTTCATCAACAATCGATTAAGTATGAGGCGTGCATCGCTTCGAAGAAATGGGTGTTTCTCTAAACATTGTAAAGCAGGCTAAAGCCTGAACGCTCCAGCTCTTCCCTTGCAGCTCTCCTCCGACCCGCACTCCTCCTCCTCTTCGTCTGCTCCCCGTCGGGTCCTCGTCGTGCCCCAGCGTCCGTCCCTTCGCTCTCCGCTGGCCACCGCTCCCTTCGACCCGCCCATGCAGCTCAAGTGGATCGATCGGCCGGCCGACATCTTCAAGCTAGCCGGCGACCGCAACTGCGCCTTCATTGATGACGACGACGACAGTGGCGGATACTGCGAGAAGATCGTGCGTTTCTAGAAAAAGCACAGTAAGATTGAAAATAATTGGAACAAGAGTAGCAAAAAATAGTCGATGTACTGCACCTTCAAGATTACAATAGAAAGCGTACGTTTGACAATAAAAAGCATAGTCCCCCCATAGGCATAGCCTTTTCCGTGCAGCTGAATTCCAAGTTGAGATGGACGCGGACACGCTGTCCGACCTCATCGTGGACACGTCGCTGACGCCGGTGGAGGACGTCCTGCCAGAGTACATCTGACGGGCCGCACGATAGCCCCCGCATTTATTGTGGCTCTTTAATGACGAATTAAATGATGACCTCCCCAGGCTCTCTCGTTTTTGCACGATCTCTTAACGAAGGTCACCGTCAATTGTCAATTTTTTTCGACGGATTAAACGCGTGTACTCACTGAAAATGTGAAAATATTTTTGATTAATTATCTGCAGAATAAAGGTTATATGCTACCTAATTTGCCACCTAATAAGCGCAGGGTTACTGTATTACCTAATTTGCATATCTGGCGCTCTCTGATACAACTCATTCCTTACTTCCAATAAATAAAGCGAGGGGTTACTGTATTACCTAATTTGCATATCTGACGCTATCTGACACAGCTCATTCCTTCCTTCTAATGAATAAAGCGCAGGATTACTGTACTATGTAATTTGCAACTGTACAATTCAAATCGGGAAAAAACTTTATCATGTAACCATTTCAATTTTCAATTTTCATGCCGTGCGCGGCATCCCCCTTCTTCATCTGCACAGAACATTCTACCCCGTAGAAATGCAAAACGTGATTGATTACCTTCTCAACAGGTTCGGCCTGACTCGGGCTGAATGATCGTGTAGGCGAACGGGCCATCCTGCAATGCATTCATCTATCGCCTTGGCCAGTTGATCTCTAATCTAGTTCAAATTGTGCGTATTTTTGAAATCTTACCGTCCACCATCCACCCTCCCACTGTCAATGATTCCCTTAATGGGTCCCTCCACCCGTCTCATTCATTTCAAGAGACAACCAATTAAGAGCGGTTGATTGATTGCGAGGGACAAGAGAGGAAAGAAGAGAGGCATGCAGCGAGATAGATCTTTGCACAGTCTTTTCTCAGCAACGGCGAATTTTCAACTAAAAAGGAGAGAGTACGAGACTCAGGACATTGAGAGCTATCCAATGATGTCAAAAAATGAGATATTGCCGGGAGGTACCCTTTAAGATGAAGGCGGGGTGAAGCATTTTCGGACACACGACTCCGTCGTGCCCTTACCGTCCACCATCCGGACGGAAATTGATTGAAGATTGAGAATCCTGAGAAGATATAATTGTCTACATTTCGTTAGCTTACTGTTGCATTCGTATGTTAATGTTTGTCGTCTTATTTCGATAGAATTCGCTATAGTAGAAAAAAGAGAAGATATAATCGTTCCGGTTGTAGCGCTGATTCCGCTGCCTTTCAAATTGATCTAATCAACTTCTAGTATGTATCATGCGAAAGTCTAGATGTTACTGATCTCAAAAACATATCCATGTTCCTCATATCTTTTCCTGGAATAAAATTGCACCGTTTCAAAGCGCGAAAAATCCGCTAAACACCGTAGCGGCGGAATCACTAATTATACGTTCCAATTTTCCAGACTATTTTTGACTTACTACTTGGCGGGTCTCAAAACCGTTGAGACGACTGCACGAGAAGGCCTCCATCAGCGAACGCCAGTATCATATGAAATGTGATTATTGTAAATAATAGAGATGTGCATGCGATTCTTTTGGTCAATATGTTTCAATACTTTTGGCGACGAGACGCGTCGCGGCTATGAATGTGAAACATGGGCATTAAGAACTCTCATGCACAACTCTATTAAATAACATCATCACTATTATAGAATACGGCGGAGGATCAATAGCTTGGTCATGAAAGTGCAAGAATGGCGCGAGACAGGGCAGGAGAATGAAGAGCAGTAGAGAAGGGATGCACTTTCATGACTGGTCGTGAGTCATCCACCGAACTCTAGCCATCATGTAAGGTTAAAGATTGCAAAAATATCAATAGGTGGTCATCATGAGAAAGTCCTAAGTTAATCAGCTAATTACACTATACTAATCGTATACTCTTGGTTTCCGCCGAGTAGACATCCGAGCAGACATCCATCCGCGAAGACGAGGAAAAACCACATTAGGACCCACTCAGGACGCTCGCTCACTCATAGCCGCAAAAATCTTTCGCATTACACTCTTTCAGTAGTAAACCAAACCTCTTACATATCCAATCTCTTTCAATACGCGCAATAAACCTTAACCAATACAGACCTTCACTCGCTCTACTCTTATAGTGTCAAATCTTTTACACCACACACCAGGTCTCTTCTCACAATACACTCTTTTTCCTCCAATACTCGCTCTTATAGTGCCAAGTCTCTCACCAAACACAAAAATCTCTCACAATACACCCTTTCTCTCACATACTCACTCTTATAGTACCAAGTCTCTCACCAAATACACCAAATCTCTCAGATCACACACAAAATCTCTCAGATCACACACAAAATCTCTCACAACGCACCAAATCTCTCACAACACATACCAAATCTCTCACAACAAAATCCAAATCTCTCACAACACATACCAAATCTCTCACAACACACATCAAATCTCTCACATAACATACCAAATTTCACACAGCACACACCAAATCTCTCACAACACACACCAAATTTCTCACAACACACACCAAATCTCTCACAACACACACCAAATCTCTCCCAACACACAAAAAATCTCTCACATCACATACCAAATCTCTCACAACATATCAAATCTCTCACATCACATACCAAATTTCTCACAACACACACCAAATCTCTCACAACACACATCAAATCTCTCACATCACACACCAAATTTCTCACAACACACACCAAATCTCTCACAATACACCCTTCCTAACACATACTCTTATAGTATCGAATCTCTCACATCACACACGAAATCTCTCACAGCACACACCAAATCTCTCACAGTACACTCTTTCTTTGTCATACTAACTATTATAGTGCCAAATCTCTCACAGCACACATCAAATCTCTCACAACACACCAAACCCTCATAAAGCACACCTCTTGCATTCCACCTCTCCCGTAGTACTCTCACCGCTCCTTCACTCTCTGACTTCATTCACGCCGGATATCGTCCTCCAGAGACCGAGAGGCTGTAAAGAAGTGATTTAGCGACGTGATTGCAATGAGCAGCCCTCCCAATCGCGCGGTATTCGCAAGAGCAATATAGGTAGCAATGCGCGAGAACAGTGAAGGGCACGGTAAGAGTAGCAAAGTCGTGTCCCACATTGTGACGACGAGACGGTGGAATCTGAAAGCTGACTGTTCTATTATTGACGAAAATTTGGCGTCGGTAAACGTTACTCCTATTTCCCTTGCATTCTCTCTCCACGGTGCACCTCATCGTAAGTAGGAATGAGATGACTGGCGGAGCGTTTTTCTCAACCATATGTATGTGCTCATTCTCAGGGATGTTGTATGGTTGCTCTCCGTGTTTGAAACGATGGTGAGAGCTACACGGTGCGACAACGTTTGGCAAGACTTACTATATCTTCATCTTCAGAATAGATAGACCTACGGTTGACATTCATGGCCTTCTTAGATGGTGATTCCTTAACTTATAGAAAAAGCGTAGCGTCTGTCTTCGTGTCTGTCCGACGTTGGTAATTCCGTGGGTCACACCGGCCAAAATTGACTTTGGCAGCAAAATACAAGCGACCCAGAGAGAGTTGCGAATTTAGGCCCATATCAAACTGAAGCCACGATAAAGGCGAAGCGAATGATATGCGAAACACGTAAAACAAA
>LS921034.1:387157-400253 GCA_900490955.1 Micoletzkya japonica | reverse complement strand
CGGACGATAATTATCAATTCTGTAGGTTTGGTGCGCCTCGCACAAAGCATACTGTAGGCGACGTTTCCTAATTCCGCCAAGTCTCCAGCTTCACGTTGTGATTTTGAAATTTTTCCCTTCATATTCGTTTGTTTTTATATGTTTTGTCATGTTTGTCCATTTCACAATGCTACCTAGGCAGGAAGCTGCCTCAGTCAGAGACTATCCTGGAGAAGAGGAAGCAGAGGACCGAACAGCTTGCTAAGGTTGTACAGAACTCACGTAAGTTACTTTGATTATTGGGTAGTTTGTAAGTTCTATTATAAAAAACGCGGCGTAAATAGGTTGATTGCAGAAGCAGAAGGATAAGCGGCAGAAGATCTTCAAGCGTGCCGAGAAGTCCATCCGCGAGCACAGACAGAAGAAGCATGAACAGCTGTCTCTGTCGTGATTCCTCCAAGGTTCGCAATAGTTATTTGTTATTATGCTTGAAGTACTGTTTTATTTTACGTGCATGTTTCGGGGTATTCATTAATAGGTATACATGAACGAACAACTGTGTTCATGCCCCGAATTATTTTGGTAAAATTCATGCGTTTTTTAAATTACTCCTTTGCTTTGCACGAAATGGTTGATACTTGTAGGTTGGAAACTTCTACGTGCCCAATGAGCCCAAGCTCGTCTTCGTTATCCGTATACGTGGTATCAACTAGATGCAACCTGGTCCCCGTAAGGCGAGTTATTTTCTGCGGATTTAACTACGTTTCTTTGATGCTAAAGCGCTGTGGAAAGCGTAGTTCTTTGTTTCCGTTTCTTTGGCAGTTTATGATCGCATTATATAACGTATGATTAGCATTTGTTTGGAGGGTTTACAAGTCCCCAGAGCGGCGTAATTTCGGTTCAAATTGATAGTAGCCGAAAGCAACGCTAACTAAAAAAAACTGTTCCCTCTAAAATTTAATCCGTTTTCTTTTTTTTATTAACAGAAGGCTTTAGGATATAAATATAAGTTTATGAAATTTTCTGATGTTGCGTTAGGTGTGTCGGAAAATACGCATTATTTTCCCACTACTTTTGATTTTTTTAAGTTTCACCTTTGTATTATCGGGGGAACGGCTGTGCAGCGCATTTAAACGCTATGGAACCAGATGTAATATAATGCAGCATAGCTTGGTTTTGGCTAAAATACGAAAGAAACTAAGGCTTACTGTGGTTAGCGGAAAGAGCTCAACAGCTTTCTGGACGTTTAGTTTCCAGTGATATTGTGCAAGTGTAGGTTGTATTCAACCAAAAATAGAAGGAATACAAACTTTATGTTTATCATTAGTGCTAAGTAAATATTTGCTTTCAGGTTCTTTGTTGAGGCTCCGTCAGATCAAGTACGGAACTTTGCTCAAGCTCAACAAGACTGTCCTTCAGATGCTCCGTATTGCTAAACCGTGAGTCGATTGCATGACCATTTAATATTGTTAGTAGAGACGCGCATCGCACTCTGTGCTGCACTGCAATCCAATTTATCTTTGCGCTATACTAATCAGTAGGTTTCAAGCACGCAACGAGTTGATCGTGCTTTTTGTATTTCACCGTACGGACAATGTGATCTTTTGCCAGTTTTGAGCGCAACGCACTCTACAGCATTCCAAATAGGCACTCTATCTGGGTAAAAAAGCGCCTGGAGTTCGCGATAGGTGTACAGTATCAGTTAATATTGGTTCGATTCTATGGTTTCAAATTTACAAATTTTGATGTTAACTGCATGATGGGTTGCCTATACTGTATAGGCTATACATCATCTGCAAGTACAAAACCTTGCTGGAGTCAAAATTCGCTTTGCAAAAGGCTACCGTATTGCCTGAGGTTACGGTAGAGAACGCCCCAATCAAGAATTTTGTAATAACTTACTTTAAAATAGCTATACCGAGCTGATATTAAGATTTACTCAATATCTAACTTCTGTAAATACGGATTTCTAATACTTGCATTCATATGACCGTCGTTAGAGGTTACGGTAGCATGTAAGTTAGCTACCGTAACCTCTAGAGATGTTTTGTACTTGCAGATGATGTATAAGCAAACGATAATTCTAACAAAGATTAACGAATACCCTCTCGTAAACTTCGCGGATGCTTAATAGAGGTTTAAAATCGGTTCCTTTTGATATTTATGTTTCACACATCATTCATAACGGCGACTCGCCTGGCCACCGAAAACAACAAAACATATAGATAGATAGATAGATATCGTCGAAAAGGAACCGATATTGAACCTAGATATGCTCCTATCTATGTAAGTTGCATCTTTCAGTCTACTTACACTCGCTGTTTCAGGAAAGGCCGTCTGTCTGGATTATTTGGCACGCGAGATCTTCACGGTCGGGCCGAACTTCAAGAAGCCCCTTCAAGCCCTTCAAGCTGAACAATCCCCCGATGGACGAAGAAGACGAACTACTACGTTGAGTGAAGAAACATCGGATACCGATTTACTCTGCTTGGCCATTTGGGGCATATTGTTGTTGTGTGCATAAACATTTGGAACATAAGCTTGGTCATGTGGGGCATAGCTCACGTTGGCAAGAGGGGAGGTCAAGGGGGATAAACAAATCAAGAGGTACATAATCAGCTCTATTCATAAATATTAATGACGTATCAGACTTTCCCACTTCAGGTGTGGTGCGCTGAATTGAGTAGGAAGAAGGACGTGTATACTGTAGATGAATGTTGTTGATCTTATTGCTTATGTTGGAAAGTAAGGTCTTACAATTAGTCGTCGGCATTCGTCAACGCACCACACCTCTACCATAACAACCTCAAGATCTTGGGCGAGCTATGGAGCGATCAGATCGGTATGGCCCTGTGGCCTAGTGGCAACACGTTTGCCCCGCGAGCCCGCTCCCACGGGCTCGACCCCCCGCCGCCGCCAAAGCGGCAAAAATGACCACCATATTCTCCCCCTCCCCCCGCTGGCTTTCCAAAGGTCCAGAACACTGTGAAGCGGATGCTGAAATGAAATCGGAAAACTAGACGTGGAAGACTTTTCCATCAGATGGGTGTCTTCTACTTCCCCGTGCTATATGTAACTCATCACAAAGGAAAAAAAACACTTAGTGCTCTTTCTAGAAATGTGAAAGTAAAATAAAATTAAGGCGACGAAATTGAGATAAAATTGCGGAAGTCTCTTGAGTCCTGCATGTTGCGACTGCAATTTTTGTTGAATTTTTGTTGAACTCGAGTTCCATTTTGTGTTAGGAAGCTTCTTTCGTGAAACCCCCGCGAGGCAGAATCAGATAACAACCATCGACGACAATGTAATCTGAACAACCACCCAATCTCCGTTGACCGTCTAATTGAACATGCCGGAATACGACGAATAAGAAGGACTACCATTACATCTTTTAGGGTTTGACAACTTCTGTGGCCATCCCGATTTTGGAAGACGTTTCATTCTGTAGAACTAGTGAATTCATGTTGCCTGATTACTTATTTAATGTCCCCTTCCAAGGTTCTAAACCGGGTTTACTCACAATCAGAAGGTCTTCGAAAGTCTTTTCGGAGACACTCCTGAATAGTAAAGGGTGGTAACTAAGCAGAAGGTGAGCGACTTATGCAGGAGAAGACTATTCAAGGTATACACACAGGGAGAGAGGACGGAGACCGAGGCTCGTATTGTTGAGCACAATGCGTGTAGCGTTGAAGTGTCGTACGAGCTAAGCTAAGTTATCTGTACACATAGTTGGAAGAGTTGGGAGATATAGAGCAAGGGAATCCAATGCAGTGCGAGAGATGCTTCAATAGTGAGGATGATACGGGAGGGGTATGTTTCAGAAGAATGTGGTCATGGGATGTGACAGTGAAAGAGATAGAGAGGGGAAAACGGGGATTGCAATAAGCAGAACGAGACTGATCTAGGAGGGAACAGGCAGTGTCTCCCATGCGTCTAGCACGGCACAGCAGTGAACTACTCCGATTTTCCAGTTTTACACCTTTATCAGTGAGCCGTTGCATTAACGAATTACAATGAAGAGATGCTACTATTAGATAAACATAAATAATAACACAAATACAATATTAGCACGTAGACGCTACAGGCAGAAGAATGGCAAGAAAAAAGAGCAAACGAACGGAGAATGTAAGTTCAATCAGGAACGACTTGAGACACGACAGTAAAGAAGAATTGGACAGAGGAGAGGGATGGGAAGGAATGGACGTAGGAATATTGTTATCAAAGCTTGCGCATCTCATTTGCGTCTTCCATTCGTGCTGTTACTTACCCATAAGAAGAAGGTCTGAAGCGCCTCATTTCACTATATTTATAGGCATTATTCTTACCGCATTGACGAAGTTTAAACCATCATCAATTTCTTCGTCTACAATCACTGGGTCTCGGTAGTAAGGCAACAAAAGAACGTCTTGAATTCTCCTTATTTGGTGCTTTGTTCGCGGTCCCCCGATGTGGACGAGGATGTTGATGGTCTGACGTGGTTTAGGCACGTCATACTGAAATTGAGAACTTTCTTACCATCCCTTTGATCTCTACTTACCTAATTCCCCTAATCCTATTCTAAACATTTCTCAACATATCTAAATAAATATGAGACCAGAAAATGTGCAAATGCTTTTTTTTCTTCTGTATATCGTGCCTGAAAGGGCCTTAGCTTCTTTTATTAGGATAGAAGGGGACTAACTAACTGGTGGAACGACGACTGCGACCTCGACTGACAATTGCATTGACCTGCTCAATGATGAAGTCTATCTAAACGGCCAGTAAACGTGTATTAATTATTTGCGTATTGTTATTAGCTTAGTCTTCTGGGATTCGAGAGTTGCAGCTCTCGCATTTATGATGGAAGGAGGATGAGATAAGAAGAGATAAATTAGTCAAACCAAGTCAACGATCAATAAACCCACGTCACTCAGCGCGTTTTCTATGCTTTCGATCACTTCGTTCCGGAGATCTGCGAGAGAAGAGCACTGCATAACCACCAAAACTACGCACAATCCCGCTCCGTACCTCCTTTTACATATATTTACCCATCCCCACCTGTTTATTCTCCATCGTATCTCTATTTTTTTTCTTCAAATGCCTATCGTTTTTAGAGATCACACGACCAAACCATCGACTTACTTCAGAGAGCTGTCATGCTTATGAGTTGGCGTGATAGGTTCTTCATTCAAAAATCCCCGATATAGGCGAGGTGTTCATGATCAGACGTGGTGTACGCACGTCATACTGAAATCACGCACAATGCCATCACGTGAGCTATTAGTTGCATGAGACTTTAACAGGCGAAGGTAAAGCAGGGCTATAGTCATTGAACACATAACCGGCGAGGGGAAGCTGATAAGAAATAGCGGAGAGTGCTGATCGATAGCGGAATGATAAGGAGAAGGGCAAACTGTAATGAGAGACGATACGAATAGACAGGATACAACTGTCTATTCGGCTAACTATACTAACTATGCTAACTATAATATACTAACTATACTAACTGTCTATACTAACTGTCTATACAACTGTCTGTGATAGGATGCAACTGGGGAGCGCGGTTTGCGCAAGTAGGTAAATGGGATAAGATACGAGGTCATAAGAAGAGGAGAAGCAATCGGTACGGTAGTCCAAACTGCGATTATCGGCGTGTTCGAATACACTTCCCTCCGCCTTCATCCTGAGGATTCAAATGTTTGTCCGCTAACACGACTGACCTTTGCAATACCGGAACGCAGACGTTCTCCTCGTGGCTAATGTTTTTTAAAACGCGAAAAACAGATGAAAAACTATTTATCGCGTTTTTTTTCAAAAGCCTATATTTTTTTAAAAAATCGAATAGGCAAATCCTCGAATAATCGTGTGTTTTACGCGTATTATGCTACTCGTGCGCAGCGGATATAGGTATATAGTTGAGAAAAATGGAAGATATAATCGTTCCGGTTGTAGCGCCGATTCCGGTACCTTTCAAACTGATCTTATCAAATTGTAATATGTACTATGCGAAGCTCTAGTAAATACTGATCTCAATGAGCGACCTATCTTACTGATATCTTGTCTTTGAAGGGAATGGTATCGTTTCAAAGCGTGAAAAAATCGCTAAACACCGTAGCGGCGGAATCACGAATTATACGTTCCGAATTTCCAGACTATGAATATCATATAAAGCAATGTCGTTCTAATATGGTGACTAGACACAGCATTCTGCCCGGTGAAGAATGTGTCTAATAGCGAATTGACTAGAGTTTTTGAATTTACTCGGCAATGGCAGAACAAAAGTGCGTCAAATTTTCAGAGCATCTTGATCTCATAGCGACAAGTTTAAGTATTTAACTTCATAATTTTCCATTCCCTGGTTCGCCCACAGGATCGGATCTTATGCGCAGAAACAGCTATTCGCTAATCGAACGCTAGGAATGCTGTGTAGACCTCCTGAATCGGTCCGTGTCCACTTTCGGTCCGGAATGACCACTCTCTTTAGAGCGCTGCCCGGAATAAAACCGAGAGAGGAATGAATGGGCGGATTAAAAGTGGACACGATTGAAAAAAACCGAAAAAAATGGTTGCTGTTTTCTGCTGTTTTTAAAGCGCCCCTCCAGGCAATATCTACCATATGCATTTTTAACATCATTGGATAGCTCTCAATGTCCTGAGTCTCGTACTCTCTCCGTTTTAGTTGAAACTTCGCCGTGGCTTAGAAGAAGATGTGCAAAGATTTCTCTAGCTGTCTGCGTCTCTTCATTCCTCTCTTGTCACAATCAATCAACCACTCTTTATTGGCTACCTCTTGAAATGAATGAGATGGTTGGAAAGACCCTTTAAGATACATGGTGATGATTATGCAAATTCATTTCCTCCTACCAAACCTGTATACTAGAGGCTAAATAGAAATAATTAATGACAGCTAACGAAACACAGTCTTCAGTGGGCTTCTGAAATGCCACGCATTAAAGCCTCAATTGTTATTGACGAAAAAGTTCCGTCAATTAACTCATTCCTACTTTGTCTACACTCTCTTCACACCGCTTCGCTCTCTCGTCGAAAGTATTATGGTGTACCGTAATTTTCACTACACTTTTTTCACCGCGTTCTATCACAAAATGAAAATCACGAGATCAAGAAAAAATATGTTAATATGAAGGGGATGAGTCTATGTCCATGCCCCCTACTTCATTCCTCCCTCTTGTTATCCTGTCGTTCGGGTGGACCATGTAAGATCCTGATGGATTTCTTCTTGACCGGACGAACGAAGCACGAGGCAACACTGCTCACAGCATTCCAAGCGTCAAAATATCGAATGGCAGTTTTCGCGCATAGGATCCGATCCTGTAGGCGAACCAATAATTGAATATCTATGAATTTAAAAACTTAAGTTCATCCTAATGAACTCAACAAGCTCCCAAAATTTGGTGTAAATCGGCTCATTCGCTCTTGAGAAAATGCAAAAATAGGGGTCACTATTATTCGCTATTAGACACATTCTTCACCGGGCGGAATGCTGTGTGCTGATGCGGCTACACTTCGGTGAGGACGCCCTTCATCGCTCCAAGATTTCCATTTCGTGGTCTCGTTTTTAAAATGGTGATTTTTCATTGCTAGACCATGAGCATACCGGCCGTCCCCTCTCCGTCACTCCTGAGCCTGTACTGTCCGCCCTGCAGACCAATCCCTATGCATCCGTTTTAGTGCACTGTCTAGGGAGACTGGCATTGCAGCCATGTCAGTTGATCGCATCATGCACAGAGCAGTAAAGGAGCTCAAGTCACCGCACTGGACACCCCACGACCTTACTCCAGCCCAGATGAAGCAGAAGGTCGACATCTGTGCAAGCAACCTCAATCTTCCCCATACCCACCGCCTAATCAACTCCATTGCCCAGGACGAGAAATACATATTCTACAACAATGCCGCTCACAACCCTGTTTGGGTTGACACAGATGAAGACGCTCCAAACCGGCCGAAGAGGGAGCTACATTCCAAGAAGCTTCTCATCTCCTTTTACTTCTCTCGGCATGGTGTAGTCTACTGGAAACTGTATCCGGAGAATGTCACGGCATCCTCCACGACTCTCATTGCTGAATTGCCCCAGATGAAGAAGAAGGGAGAGGCCTTATCGGACTACTTGAAGACCCCTTGGATCCTGTGGGACAACGCGAGACCGCACAAGTCAATGACGACACAGAACGAACTTAGAAGTCTGGGAATCGATTTCATTCCTCATCCTGCATACAGTCCCGACCTAACTCCCTGCGACTACCATGTATTCAGAAGCCTCCAGGATTTCTGCGACGGGAGGAACTTCAAGGAAAGAGGAGAGGTCGAGGAGGCGTGGATCGATTCGAAGCCGACTTCCTTCTGGGCAAATGGAATCGACTCTCTGCCGAATCGTTGGAGGGAAGTAGTAGCAAGGCATGGAGCATATATCAATTGAACCCCCCCCCCCCACCCCTTCCCTCACTTGAGATAAAGATATATCAATAAAAAAATTGAAAGTGTAGTGAAAATTATGGTACACCCCAATAGGAATGAGACAACTGATGGAACGTTTTCCTCAACCATACTCAAGGATCAAAGCCCGAAACGATAAATCCGAAAGCTAATCCAAGAAATCGGGAGGAATATGACGAGGGGACCACATCCGACGAGCGCACATGGGTAGAATGAAGGAGAAACCAGAGGGAGACGACGAATGATCGTTGATCGAATCACCAATGTAGTTAAATGATCTGAGATAGGGAGATACAGGCAAAGTAATATAATATAGTCGATTAAAAAGATCCCCGTCGGAAAATCATTTCGAATATAAAGCGAGAGAGTGTGCAAAAGTGAGAGAATTAGACTCATTTTGGAACAAAGGAAGCTGCCGTTTATTCCACTATAATACAGGCACTTTCGTGATCCGATCAACGATACATCCACAATGTTCTAAATGGTAAGCGAACAAGTCAAAATGTTTAAGATACAACGTTTTCCGTGCGAGAGTTCCTACTGATATCAACCGCACGTTTAATGTGGGGGAAAATCTGAGCTCAGATAATGTCAAGATAATCTCGAGATTATTTATAATTTCGAGCTCGCTATCTCCCCTTCTAGTGAAAATTCTGACATTTTAACCATTGGAAATGGATTTCCCACCCCTCTTTACCATATAGAAACAGAAACAACGATTAAGTTTCGTCGAGATTAGCTAGAAAACGTTAGCTACCCATGATTTAGCTAGGATAATGGTCAGCGATCTGAGCTGAGAAAATCCAGGCTCCTCGTTCTTGGCGCTTCTTAGAGAGCATGCATTTTTGAGAGAGCGAAACTGAGCACTAGATTGATTCTCTCGTTTACTCTCTTCTTCTTACACACTCTCTCGCACTCGCTGGCCTCCCGATATTCTTGAGATAATTGCGAGACTCACTCGCTACCTCATTTTCATCCTCTACGTTGATCTACCGGTCGACCGCGAAAGGGGGAAGAGGGAAAATTAGAATGAACTAGGCGAGCGTTGCTCACTGGAGCAGATGTGATTATGGGTGAGCAAGGAGTCAGCAGCTGCGAGTTCTAATCACCGTTGTTGCAAAAGGGTTGCTGGTGGACATAGACAAAAATAGTTCAAAAGATTTCTTTAGATATTATCTCTTCACATAATGGTGAGCTCCGTTTTAGTGAGGGCAGTGCTCTTAGTATTTTGTTCCGCGCGTAAAACAGACTGTGACCAACTACCATAATCCATTACGTAAAAAGTGACCTTCATATCAAAAAAAGATTCTGGCACAATGCTACGCTAATGTTGGATCATTGGACTAGTATTCATTAATAAGGAAGCGGGAAAGACGTTGATAATGATAGAATATGAATATACGCGGAATTTGAAGAGAGCGATGGCTTTATAAATGTGGTGTGCACAAAATTCAAAATGGGTGATCTCTAAATAGTATCATTCGATAGATCTCATGACAATGCACCTGAAATGCTAAGATATAGTATCCAAAAGTTGTCCCAAAACGAGAAATTAATTATCAAAAATCGCCGTTTTATAAAGGGAATTTCAGTTATGCGAGGATTTCTCGAAAAGGGTGAATTTGGGTGATATGACACTTTGATATGATAGAAACGTAAGTGTCCTCTTCACGATAAGCCAAAACCTTACTCCCCCTTCGCGTCCCAAAAAAGTTATCCATCCGCAAACCTCCGAGAAAATCGTTTTCTAAAAAGTTTTCTATCTGACCTCCCTGGAAACGAGGTGTACTGTAAGACCTTTCGTCAAATTTTCGGGAGCAACGATCAGATTCGCCTCCCGAACTTCGCGTTATGCCTTGATTTCTATGACATTTCTTTATGACTTTTGCAACCTAACTACTTCTGAACACTTCTAAGCTCATTTGGCGCAGATACCATCTCTTGTCATTTGTTTTCCGCCATTTCCAAATTGCGTATTTGCTTTTCCTCTATTCTGATCGTTTTCCTTATGCAAAAGCCTATATTTGCCACGCATTGTGTGAGACATGACTATCAACGTATTCTACTTGCTTCACACAACAGTTTGCTCTTGCGCGACGGCGAATTTCGAGTTCCAACTTTGATCACCTTTGGTGGAGTGTTTTTATGAGGTTTATTTAAGCCGTTTCGCCGCATTCCGAATTTGTTTTAGCGATATTGCGCCATGGTTTTACATTATTTTTGGCTTTTATGTAACTTTTTGCAAATGGGGTAAGCATACCTATTATCTGAAACAACTCTAATAACGAAATAATGAATTTCGGCAAAGTCGCTGCCCTCCCTACTCCGCTGCAAACTGAGCAAATAATCTCGAAATAATTCTCCACATTAAACGTACGGCAGGCGTATTTTTCGGCATCTCGTTCGCTTAACATTTGCACTGTTGTCAGAACATTGTGCATTATGCATCTGAGCGTGGAAAGAGATTGATTTATCGCATACTTTTGAATTCATGGTATTGTAATCTCCATCTTTACTTCCTTCATTATTATCTCCTCTTTCACAACATTACTCCACAGAGCGTTCAACAGCATATCGCTGTTCTCTATTCGTAGTTTGTAGCCCGTCCCGTTCCTTCCTCACATACACTCTGCTCTCCCTGATCTCTCTTCTCGTTCTCTTTTGTCTCTCGCTCTTCTCTTCCGTTATCCTGAATGCGAGGCGATAACACGCGACCTCTCGTGTTGTTTTGACATACTCTACACTCGCATGAACCAACCCCTTCTACTACGATTGCCCTTGACGGGGTTGTCCAAGCAAGGCAAGCTTTTTTCGCTTTCAAAATAAAGTTTTCAAATTTCATCAAGCACAGTTAGATACTTTATTCTACGTTTTCCTCAACGAGTTCGCTCTGGCGCTTTCTAGGCTTGCAACGATTACAAGCTGCGTTTGCGCGCATCTAAATGGTAGCAATGCAGGAAGGCGCCTCCACGTCGCAAGGCCTCCCTGCCACAGTATTCCCCAAAGGCTAACAGCGTCATAATAACGAAACTGTAGTGCGCACCTTTCTGCGATATCACTACATTCATATCGGATTACGCGGGAAACAATTTAGAAATGGGTCTCACCAGGAAAAGTACGGTAGAATTCTCGTTTGAATTTCGCGGCATTGCTGGCACTTTGCCAGAAGCGGGCGACTGTTGAAATTTCGTTAGGTTTTCTTGTATATTTTGCCCGTTTTGTGATTCTGTTTGCTTTTTAAACTTATTTTTATTAGTGATACGTTTAGCACTTCTAATATCGACGTAAGCTCTTAGCAGCAACTTACGTCGAACTATAGAAGCTTACCCTCATTAAAAACTTAAAATGGTCTAATCTCAAATTTATTGCTCAGGAAAACAGCTCCTGTCGGACTACAGCACTATAATGGATTGGCCCTCACTGGAAAGACAGCGCAATCGAGGTCGAGGCTTCGGACACGATAGAGAACGTCAAGGCCAAGATCCAGGACAAGGAAGGAATCGCGCCCGACCAGCAGCGCCTCATCTTCGCTGGTGAGTAGACTTTGCGATTGAGAAATTTTGAAATGAAATAGGGCTATGGACGGCGTTGATTTGACATTCTTGCAATGCACAAATATAAGACATGAAGCAACTCTATAGGAACATTATTTTCTTGATTTTAACTGTTTATTACTGATCTTTTTCACCTCGTAGGACACTAATGTGATACAAGAAAGTAACTCGAGGCCCTGCCCAGGGCAGAGCCGATCGTCGTCGATACCGTACCCTACCTACTGTAGAAAGTATGTGTGGGAAAGGGTTACTATATCGTACCCCCGTTTGCAGCTCAAGCGCATTGAGTGTTTCGACGTAGCGGAGCAGTCGCTGGCCGCACTCGAAGTGATGAGCAGGCGCAACGGCAAGAACATTACGGTAGCGGGAAGGACGATATACTCTAATTTTCTTTTAAAACTAAAGGGATCATCGTGCTCATTCTTGGTGCAGTTGCTATAATAGGAGGTTGAGACTTTTTGAGTGGATTTTATTGGATTTTATTGCATGTTTTTGGGTATGCTTACGGGAAAGTTGAAAACCGGTTTTACATGACTGGTAGCATCGTTTTTTGAAATGGTACCCTTATTTTTAACATTTTGGTGGGTTACCTGCCCCACGTATGGGACTCACGCAGCGACTCATGAATGGTACAGTAGCTTTGGGCAGTCATGAGGGTAGTGTAGCTTTGCCCATGTTTGTATTACGGGGATTACTGTAAATGGTGGATTTTTTTGTTTTTTTCCCAAGTTGTACTTGCAGAAGACAAGCGGTGCCTGGAGGCTGTGGTGACGCTGCTTGCGATTCTTTTGGAGAACCTTCGCAATTACCCGGACAAGCTGAGGGAGATTGCCGGAGCTAACCATTGGTGAGTGGGCTATGGTAGAGCTGGAGGGGGAATTGGTGGAACTAGTAAACCCTGTTGCTAGGCTACAGCAACAGGAGTTACTGTAGCTTAGCTACTGACAACCAGCTTTGCGATTCCTGTAAGCTGTAAGTCATACTGTAGGATTACTGTACTATTTACTTTGGGGAACTATCTCCTGGGTTACTGTAGGGGTACGGTATGACGTAATATCGATTGATTGCAGGTTCATCGGTACGTCGAATGACGAGAACATCGGTGTCGTGGATATTGTCAGTCGGCCCTCGAA